>JAQISU010001253.1:4980263-5580263 GCA_029339505.1 Unio delphinus | reverse complement strand
AGTTGTGAGAGGGGAATTAGATTGCAAACAGAATTCACATTTCTCTTTAAGATAAGAAATAGTGAACAAACTGATAACTGATACAAGGGGTCATATAGATGATTTCCCAATTTCAGATGTTATTTACGTGACCTATCAGCTACCATTTAGTATTGTTTCTCCCCCCCCCCCCTCTCCCTCACCCTCTTACCCATCTTAAGGAAAACTCCTGGCAGCATCTTTGTAGCTTTGGTGTGAAGGGTGAGTAAACTGCATGTTCTGACCTGTTGAGCTGAACTACATGCAGTTTATTCTGACAGTTCAGTTGTACTACTATCATAACCTGGTTTCATCCTAAAGAACAGGTTTCTGTCTATAGGTATTTAAAAAAGTAACCATCTACCTGCTTTATTTGATCATTCTGTCGGGAAAGGTTACTTTTGCTGGAATTGCCTTGGGAAATTTTGCAGGTGGGGAATTAACTAGGACCTTGCCAAAATCCTGTGAATGAGTATTAACACATTATCTTAGATTGTGCTACTTTCACGTTAAGGAAAGTTCATCCTTTCATAAGAGCAGTCATCATTCTACTACAGGGTATGTTGGTAGAGTTTGGATTCTCATGCATTTGCTCCTCTTGCCTATTCTTAAAATGTTAATGTACTTGGGTAATGGATTCGATGGAGAGAGGAAATCTGTACATTATATTTCTCCAAAAATACCAAAGTGAACACATTATTAATAATCACTTTCACCTTTCCTTACAAAAGCTAGCATCTTCTTGTTGGTTTTTCCAAAGCTTAACTTGGCAAATATCTTGGATACAGGTGGCCGGCCACCTGGTGGGGCAAGGGAAAGTAATCAGTAAGAGCTACTTCCCTACATCTATATATATATATATATATATATATATATATATATATATATATCTTTCAGCAAGAGCCAGATTTGGAAGTATTGGAGTATTTTCCTAATATTAATGTGGTATGTAAGTATTCTCATGGAAATATAATTGAAAAGCAAAATTTCCTTTTCAGTGACATTGCTTCGAGACAGCTGGTGTTGGAAGAATAAGACACTGGAATTTGAAATTGTCGATAAGAATGTCGATGATTTGGCCTTTGTACAGACTGGTTTCATTCTGAAGTGCACAATTTCGCATTCAATAAACCTGGTAAGAATTGTATTTCAATTTTAAAATTGTATTAGCAGAGCACTAGTGAGACAGGATAAGTTTTTTACAAAGTATGACAGATTTCAATTTCAAATCGATTCGTAACACATTTTTAATGAAAATTCAGTTATATTTCATAATATTGACATCTACAAATGAAGCAACATTTAAGGTACTCTGATTTATCTTTGATTCATCAAAATATTTATGTACACAATCTTTTACAACAACCAAATTTCAGATATATGTCAATCTATTTATAGAAAGTGGCTTGATGGAGATCTTCTATGCACCATTTAAGAAACATTTTTTTGAAACTGTTAGAAATTTCTGATGATTACAACATTTGTCAACTGATTATAATTTTAAATACTTGACCAATGGTAGATTTTTACAGAACTGCCATCTTGCACCTCTGTTAATATCTTTTGACATATTTAGACATGTTATTGTCCTTTGACATTTAAATTAATCAGTATTCATTATACACCTCTCCCTCAATAACTCACGGACATTGGGGTCCAAAAACATCAACCGTACTATTAAGTGAGACTCGAGTTATTGAGGAACCTAGAATATAAAAAAAACAAACCCAAAAGGATCAACACAAAGGCAGAAGGTGGTGGGTGGTGGAGTTTGGCAGATTATAGTGTTGAATACTCACTCTTTAATTGTGTCGAGATTAACTGTGAATAAATATCTCTTCATAACGGTGTATTTTTTCCTCATAGAGTAACATTTATTTCAGGATAAATTACAGTATATTGAGGAGATCATTGAAAACATTATTCCACATGGTTTACATTAACTTAACTGTACCACTTGACTCATTGTGTACTATGTCACTAATTTTTGCGTTGAATTGGATACATTCTAGTTTTATTATTGGATCCAAATTAGATTAAAAAAATTTAATATAAAAAATCAATTCAAAAGACATTTTCGAAGTGATAAAACAACACAGGTCTCTTATAATCGATTATTTTAATGCAAAAAACACTTTGCCAAGTTGTTGATCAAAACAAAGATGGCAGGTACCTAATTAGATTCTCACAGAAGTACTCACAGGTTTCGATGTGATGGCTGATTGACTTTTTTCATGTTTTCAAAAAAAAGAATATGTTGCAATTATAATGTTTACAGTGAAATGGAAATAAAGGATTAGAATGTAGAATGTGACTTTTACATAGCAAGACATTTAATTGCTGTTTATTTTCATTCTCTATTGCCACCTGTTAGAGTTTACCGGAGATATCATTGATCGCTATTTCACCAGACTGTTTATTTACAGTGTTTTGATGGCTACTTATAAACAAATAAACCCTAACATATGTGATATCTTATTTAGAACTTACAAATTTCACAATATGGAATCTATCCTTATGGGCATTAATCACCATTTGTGATGATAAATGAGAAATGCATAAAAATTTAATTTACCATTTCTTATCGTAATTTTTTCACGTTTGAAAGATTTTTAAAATATATTTTCTTTAGGAAAAAGTCATGATCCACACCATTCACCACGTTATAAGCGGGTTCACTGGTTATCAGGGCGCGAGTTATCGAGCGAGTGGTGAAATCACACGAAGGCTGTAAAATATTAAATTTATTGAGCTCTTTTACAGAACATTTGTTTACAGACATTTATTTTGTCAATTATGTATGTTACAGTTTGCAACTGGGGATCATTTTAGGATATTGGGCTCAGAATTCATGAGTGATAATTATTTTTACAAAGTGGATCAAAGTCAGCAGTTAAATGATTAAAAAAATATTTCATCAGAATTTTGCCCAGGAGAAGGAGGGGAGTGTAGGCTCATTCCAGCTGAACAAAGGAAAGAATCGGTTTTGTTTGGCCCAGTCTGGTGTATACAAGCTGACCCCAGATTCATGTCATCAGTTTGAAAAGGACGTTTATTCCTATGATACGTAAGTTATTTAGTTTTATTATTTTAATTTCTGTAATGTGCAGTTAATAGTAATTAGTCTTATTTTCAATTTTTATAATACACCAATAATTTAGTCTTATTACTTTAGTTTGTAAAATATGCAAGTAATAGTAATTTAGTCTTATTATTTTAATTTCTATAACATACAAGTAATAGTAATTTAGTCTTATTATTTTAATTTCTATAATATACAAGTAATAGTAATTCAGTCTTATTATTTCAATTTCTATAATATACAAGTAATAGTAATTTAGTCTTATTATTTTAATTTCTATAATATACAAGTAATAGTAATTCAGTTGTATTATTTCAATTTCTATAATATACAAGTAATAGTAATTTAGTCTTATTATTTTAATTTCTATAATATGTAAGTAATAGTAATTTAGTCTTATTATTTTAATTTCTATAATATGTAAGTAATAGTAATTTAGTCTTATTATTTTAATTTCTATAATATACAAGTAATAGTAATTTAGTCTTATTATTTTAATTTCTATAATATACAAGTAATAGTAATTCAGTCTTATTATTTTAATTTCTATAATATACAAGTAATAGTAATTTAGTCTTATTATTTTAATTTCTATAATATACAAGTAATAGTAATTTAGTCTTATTATTTTAATTTCTATAATATACAAGTAATAGTAATTCAGTTGTATTATTTCAATTTCTATAATATACAAGTAATAGTAATTTAGTCTTATTATTTTAATTTCTATAATATACAAGTAATAGTAATTTAGTCTTATTATTTTAATTTCTATAATATACAAGTAATAGTAATTCAGTCTTATTATTTTAATTTCTATAATATACAAGTAATAGTAATTTAGTCTTATTATTTTAATTTCTATAATATACAAGAAATAGTAATTTAGTCTTATTATTTTAATTTCTATAATATACAAGTAATAGTAATTCAGTCTTATTATTTCAATTTCTATAATATACAAGTAATAGTAATTTAGTCTTATTATTTTAATTTCTATAATATACAAGTAATAGTAATTTAGTCTTATTATTTTAATTTCTATAATATACAAGTAATAGTAATTCAGTTGTATTATTTCAATTTCTATAATATACAAGTAATAGTAATTTAGTCTTATTATTTTAATTTCTATAATATACAAGTAATAGTAATTTAGTCTTATTATTTTAATTTCTATAATATACAAGAAATAGTAATTTAGTCTTATTATTTTAATTTCTATAATATACAAGTAATAGTAATTCAGTCTTATTATTTTAATTTCTATAATATACAAGAAATAGTAATTTAGTCTTATTATTTTAATTTCTATAATATGCAAGTAATAGTAATTCAGTCTTATTATTTTAATTTCTATAATATACAAGTAATAGTAATTCAGTCTTATTATTTTAATTTCTATAATATACAAGTAATAGTAATTTAGTCTTATTATTTTAATTTCTATAATATACAAGTAATAGTAATTCAGTCTTATTATTTTAATTTCTATAATATACAAGTAATAGTAATTTAGTCTTATTATTTTAATTTCTATAATATACAAGTAATAGTAATTTAGTCTTATTATTTTAATTTCTATAATATACAAGTAATAGTAATTCAGTCTTATTATTTTAATTTCTATAATATACAAGTAATAGTAATTTAGTCTTATTATTTTAATTTCTATAATATACAAGTAATAGTAATTCAGTTGTATTATTTCAATTTCTATAATATGCCAGTAATTTAGTCTTTTTTGAAATTGTATGATATGCAAGTAATAGTAATTTAGTCTTATTATTTTAATTTCTATAATATACAAATAATAATAATTTAGTTGTATTATTTCAATTTCTATAATATACCAGTAATTTAGTCTTTATTTACATTATATGATATGTAAGTAATAGTTATTTAGTCTTATTATTTTAATTTCTATAATATACAAGTAATAGTAATTTAGTCTTATTATTTTAATTTCTATAATATACAAGAAATAGTAATTTAGTCTTATTATTTTAATTTCTATAATATACAAGTAATAGTAATTTAGTCTTATTATTTTAATTTCTATAATATACAAGAAATAGTAATTTAGTCTTATTATTTTAATTTCTATAATATACAAGTAATAGTAATTTAGTCTTATTATTTTAATTTCTATAATATACAAGTAATAGTAATTTAGTCTTATTATTTTAATTTCTATAATATACAAGTAATAGTAATTCAGTCTTATTATTTTAATTTCTATAATATACAAGTAATAGTAATTTAGTCTTATTATTTTAATTTCTATAATATACAAGTAATAGTAATTTAGTCTTATTATTTTAATTTCTATAATATACAAGTAATAGTAATTCAGTTGTATTATTTCAATTTCTATAATATACAAGTAATAGTAATTTAGTCTTATTATTTTAATTTCTATAATATGTAAGTAATAGTAATTTAGTCTTATTATTTTAATTTCTATAATATACAAGTAATAGTAATTCAGTCTTATTATTTTAATTTCTATAATATACAAGTAATAGTAATTTAGTCTTATTATTTTAATTTCTATAATATACAAGTAATAGTAATTCAGTTGTATTATTTCAATTTCTATAATATGCCAGTAATTTAGTCTTTTTTGAAATTGTATGATATGCAAGTAATAGTAATTTAGTCTTATTATTTTAATTTCTATAATATACAAATAATAATAATTTAGTTGTATTATTTCAATTTCTATAATATACCAGTAATTTAGTCTTTATTTACATTATATGATATGTAAGTAATAGTAATTTAGTCTTATTATTTTAATTTCTATAATATACAAGTAATAGTAATTCAGTCTTATTATTTTAATTTCTATAATATACAAGTAATAGTAATTCAGTCTTATTATTTTAATTTCTATAATATACAAGTAATAGTAATTTAGTCTTATTATTTTAATTTCTATAATATACAAGTAATAGTAATTCAGTTGTATTATTTCAATTTCTATAATATGCCAGTAATTTAGTCTTTTTTGAAATTGTATGATATGCAAGTAATAGTAATTTAGTTGTATTATTTCAATTTCTATAATATACCAGTAATTTAGTCTTTATTTACATTATATGATATGTAAGTAATAGTTATTTAGTCTAAATAATTCAATTTTTGTTAATCTCAGAATATTTTCATACAGTAAAAGGAATGGGACAGTCGTTTTGGAAGTTATAACACACCTTGTGTCAGTTACTCCTAAATGTAGTAAGTTGCAGTTATAGGGAAAGCTGTTACTTTCCTTTCTACAGAGGAGTGGATTAGCAACAGAACTTAGTAAATTACTGTATGATTAGTTGGGATCATATTCCTTGGGAGATTTATAAAGATATTTTAAGTGCATGTATTTTAAAATTATGGTATTTGTTTAATACCAGCTCATGCTGAAATAATTTCACACCCATTTCTATAGTTAAAACTTGCATAGAAATATAAATGACTTGGCTCATATCGCAGTCCTAGCAAGCCTCATGGCTGCTTGGCTACAGGTTCTTTCATTGGATATGGTTACAGGTTCTTTCATTGGATTAGTTTGCTCTCTCATTGGACTTTATTGAAAGACTTCTGACGGGTCTTGGTGGCTAGTTCTCTCAGTGGACAATTCTATCAATAGACATGGATTACAACTTCACTCATTTGACTTGGTTGCCAGCTATCTCATTTAACATGGTTTACAAGTTCTCCCAGTAGAACTGGTTGCAAGTGCTATCTCTTAAAACATGGTTTACAAGTTCTCCCAATCGACTTGATTGCAAGCTCTCTCCTTTAACATGGTTTACAAGTTCTCCTATTGGATTGGGTTGCAATCTCTCTCCTTAAACATGGTTTTTTTAGTTTTCCCATTGGACTTGGTCGCAAGTGCTACCTTAAAGAGTAAGCTTCTGATTCTTTCAGTGCAAACCCAGAGACCTTGACTTTAACTGCAGTGAAGCATTTACTGCAGGGTTCAGTCAGTACAGAAGATGACAAGGCAAATGACATCATTATCATTATCAGGTATAGTCATCATTTGTGGTGATCTTTCTTTTTCAAGTCCTCCTCTTCATCCTCCTCACTACCCTTCTATATGGAGCTATTTTTCATGATAACTGATGTCCATATGTTTTAAGTTTCATCTGTTGAGATGTGGAGTACAACTTTCTTATACTGACTTATTTATATCCAGGTCTTCAACTGACTCAGTAGGAACATTTTATATTTATATTTAGGTCATAAACATACTTAAATAGAATATGTTATATTTATATCTAGTTCATCAATTGACTCATTTAGAACATCTTATATTTATATTCAGGCATCAGCTGTCTTAATTAGACCATTTTATATTTATATCCAGGTCATTAACTGTCTGAAATAGAACATTTTATATTTATATCCAGATCATTAACTGACTCAATTGGCACATTTTTATATTAATTACAGGTCATTAACTGACTCAGGTTGTACATGCTGTATTTATATCAAGCACATCAACTAACTCAGCACATGCTGTTGTTACATCTAGGTCATCAGCTGTCTCAGATAGGATTGTTTCCATGCTGTGACCCAGGGAAGATGCTTTAAGTGATGAGTAGTCACCTATAAATTTAGAATTTAGTATCACTTTTTTATGATATCAGTGAAATATAAGAGTACCCTCACATATATTTAAAAAAATACTTTCCCTGGGTATTGTGTATTTTTTATGGGACAGTCCTTAGCACATTCTGTATTTATATACAGGTCATCCATGGAGAAGGTGCCCATCACAATTGGACCTCTTGCCATAGAAAAGCCCAAGACTAATGAAACGATGGATAATAATGATCTTGCAGTTTACAAATTCTCTCATTGGGCTAGGTAGGTCATCACATAGAAAGCACACAAAAACACAGACATCATTGTGTAATCAAAATAGTTTATAGTGTATTTGCTGGCCTATAAGACGATGCTTTTTGACTAGAAAATCATAGCTTTGTCTTATACTCCAAATTGACATTTTTATGGATTGTGTCATCCGAATTGCTTTATCATATTCTTCGTATGGAAAGTAATTCTCCAAGAGTATGAAAACTAATGTGCAAAAAATATTTCATTTCGGGGAAGAGATCATGTATGTTCAAATATAGGATCCAACTTCGAGTATTTTAAACAATTAGATGATCGTCAGTATTAAAAATTAAACTTGATCAGATGTAATTGCGCTAAAGCAGCATGCACCAGTAATGTACATTGTTTGTAATATACGTTGTTTAAATTTAATTACATATATTTGTATTAGAATTTACAAGTTAGAATATGAATAGCCATGCCAAAGACATATTTCATCACTATTTTCTTTTTGCACCTAATGATCAAATAAATATTATGCCCCATTGAGAGAGAAAGAGACAGACAGATTGCTTCACGATTGTAAATCTGTAGTGTTCACTTACATCATGACTGATTTTACTCGTGTACAAGTGTAGTACCATATTCCAATATCAATTAATACCACTCGTTAAGCAATTCCTTTTAATTTTTGTTTCCATTTCCATTATTAAAAGATTGACATGGTTTTGTACTGGTATCTACATGCTAATTAAATATGATATGGCTGTATTCAGTCATTTCAAGATAACACCTGTCTGAGGTCAAGATTCTGCAGACCAGATCAGATTAGTGAGGCTACCAATAGGGAAATGAGGCTACCCATGGGTATTATGAATACTGTACCATATGGGTTAAGGAAATGCCAGGTGGTTTATATTGTAAATTTCTCCTTTGAATACGTTCCCCGATCACATTACTTTAGGGATATTAGCCTGCTACCTCGCGAATCCAGCCCTACCAAAAGACGAAAATTCGTCTTTCCTGTCTATGTCATATAGACAAAGGGCAATAACTCTTGCCCCTTACCTCCCCTTGCTACCCGCTAGGTGTCGCTTCTTTAGTTTTTTAGCTTCGCTTGTACTGTGCAAACACGTACAATTAGACCTCCAATGAATCCAAGCCATCTTAGTGTAAATTCTGACCATCCGAAGTTAAATTTGGAATTACTGTGTTGGATAATCATTCCTCTACAGGTTGTATACATTATTTTACAATATTTTCCAATTTGAGTGACTTTGTCACCTTTTCTAGACTTCGGACCATGTTGCAACGTGGTCAAGCACGCTTATGGCGGTACTAGCATGTAATACATGTAGCACTCAATAATTTCGCTTATTCCGTATGTAACGTAAAGTTACGATATTAGCGACTTAATAACGTGCTGCATTGATAATTTGTGCTTTATTTACCTGCTTTGTCGTATCAGTAAACTTCAAAAAAGTCTTTGAACGACCAAGTTGCGACTATTTAATGGCGGACTTCGTGTTGTAGTCTTGAGTTCACGCGACACTTAATCATTTTGCTTCATCCGTTAGTTACGGTTATGGAATAGCGACTTAATAGCGTGCTGAATTGTTAATTTGTGCTTTGTTTATCTTCTTTTCCGTTTCAGTAGACTTCGTCTCTGAACGACCAGTTGCGACTATTTAATGGCGGAATTCGTGTTGTAGTCACGAGTTCACGCGACACTAAATCATTTCGCTTCCTCCGTTAGTTACGGTTATGGTAATAGCGACTTAATAGTGTGCTGAATTGCTAATTGTGCTTTGTTTATCATCTTTTTCATTTCAGTAGACTTCGTCTTGAACGAACCATTGCAACACGCTCACGGCGATAACTAGTGTTGTCATTAAGAGTTAACATGGCACGGAATAATTTGACTACTCCGTTAGTAACGGTTATAGTATTATCGAATTAATAATATCCTGAATTTTTTAATTTGTGCTTTGTTCTCTTCTTTTGTCGTTTCAGTAGCAAAGTCGACAACGAAGGCATGAATGGCAAAATGGGTGTTGGCAATGTGGAAATGGAGGAAATTATGTTGACATGGTTGAGGCTGCCCAGTGGGTGTAAATTTCACCGCAGGTCCGTGCATGGCTTTCGGGCCTGTAAGTCCAGACGCATGGAGTCTATGCTGGATCAGTTGGATCCATTTTAATATGCACTTTCGCCGTCCGTCCAGCCGACACCGTCAGTTCAGCCGGCACTTCAGCAGGCACCAACCGGCATTAGCCGTCCATCCGGCACCGGCCGTTCAGCCCAAATGGCACCGGACTGCCAGCCGACCTTCCAGCTTGCATCAACAGGCACCGGCCGTTCAGCCCAAATGGCACCGGCCGGCCAGCCGACCTTCCAGCCTGCGTCAACAGGCACCGGCCGTCCACCCGGCAATGACCGTTCAGCCCAAATGGCACCGGTCGTCCAGCCGACCTTCCAGCCGGCATCAACCAGCACCGGCCGTCCATCCGGCAACGACCGTTCAGCCCAAATGGCACCGGTCGTCCAGCCGACCTTCCAGCCGGCATCAACTGGCACCGGCCGTCCATCCGGCAACGACCGTTCAGCCCAAATGGCACCGGTCGTCCAGCCAACCTTCCAGCCGGCATCAACCTGCACCGGCCGACCATCCGGCAACGACCGTTCAGCCCAAATGGCACCGGTCGTCCAGCCGACCTTCCAGCCGGCATCAACCTGCACCGGCCGACCATCCGGCAACGACCGTTAAGCCCAAATGGCACCGGTCTTCCAGCCGGCATCAACCTGCACCGGCTGTACATCGGATTTACGGAGATTATAGTGATGTACCCGTCAGTCAATCTACACTACTGGTTACATATGACTACCATGAGAGAAATGTTATAGATGAATCTCCGTCCAATCAGACCATTCGAGAGGCAGGTGCCGGTCATAGCCGGACCTTCGCCGACATTCCGGCCGACCATATACCAGACAAATCAGTCGGTATTGCCGGTGTACACCTCCCGTCACATCAAATACGTGACGGTGTGATTTTAAAACAAGGGAGAATTAGTGACATTATCACAGGTGACGGAATTGAGTTATCTATGCCACCTGGTATGCGCTACCCAGATATGGCAGCTTTACCAGAACAGGACTTTCAGGCCGACCATTCGCCAGTTCGATCAGCCGGCAGTGCCGGCCGTCCATATGTTCACGGCTTCTCCACAAGGGAGATTTAGTGAAAGTGTCAATTATGAAAGAATTGCGTCATCTAGGTCACCTGGTATGCTGTACAGATATGCAAGCTGTACCAGAACCAACATTCCCTCTGAGCGAATGGTAGATGGGCGCGCAGTGCTGGCCGCACTACATAAGCATTATGTAATTATTATTACCTTACAGCCGGCACCAACCGGCACCGGGCGTCCATCCGGCAATGACCGTTCAGCCCATATGGCACCGGTCATCCAGCCGACCTTCCAGCCGGCACTAACCGGCACCGGGCGTCGATCCGGCAATGACCGTTCAGCCCAAATGGCACCGGTCGTCCAGCCAAGCTTCCAGACGACACTTGCCGGCACTGACCGTCCATCCGGCTCCGGCTGTCCAGCCCAACAGGCACCAGTCGTCCAACCGTATGGAGATTTTAGTCATATACCAGTCCGTCCGACTGTACCGCTGTACCAGCACGGGGACTTTTATCATACCGCAATCCGCACAAATCGGATTGACGAAGATTCTAGTGATGTTTCCGTCTGTCAATCCGTACTACCGGTTACATATCACTACCATGACACAGATGTTGGCGATGAATCTCTCAATCCAACCTGACCATTCGAGTGGTCGGTGCCGGTCATAGCCGGCCCATCGCAGTCATTCAGGCCAAACATATGCCAATCAATTCATTCGGCATTGCCGGCCGTCCATAGGCTAACAGCTCATCCACAAGGGAGAGTGAATGCCTTTATCAGAGATGACGGAATCGAGTCATCTATGCCACCTGGTATGCATTACCCCGATATGGATGCTTTACCAGAGCAAGATTATGCACATAGTGAGTGCGATGAATCGCAGGCAAATCAGCTGTATGCAGATCCAACTATGGAACGGACTGAGTTCAGCTTCAAAGCCACAGTGGAGGAAATTTATAGGGTGTTGGCCCCTTCAGAATGCCCTCCACCTCCTGCTGCCATTACCGACTATAAGGTTAGAGCGTCGGTCGATCTGGATGAGAGGGAAGAGACTCTATCCTTCCGCCTCCTTCCCCAGTCGACAAAAAATTAAGGAAATTTATGACCGTCGGTCGACACGTATAGGGGATCCAGGAAATGCTAAAGCGTTCTTTTCTGAAAGCCAAGTATCAGCGTCGTTTTCAGGTCGATGGTACAAAACTCACTCCGATGCGTTCAGTACTGAGGTCCCGGCTCTGGATAAAAATATGGCAGCAGTCCATATGTCTGCTCCATTGTCTTATAAAGTGGACAAAACTGTGTTCAATGCCAAGTCCAAGCTGGTTCGAAATGTAGTCGCTTCGTCTTCACTGTTAGACCTAGCCTCCCTAGCCATTTTCAGGATCGCTAAAAAAACTGACAATGAACATGCTTGGGATTCGACGGCCCGGTTAGCTAGGGTTCTTAACAGGGCAGCTCACCATTCCATGGCCAATGCGCTGACTGCTTCTGCCAACCTAGACCTGATACGTCGTGACGCATGTCTGAAGGGCACGTCGCTTAAACCCCATCATAAGCTGGCTAGATATGACCGATGCACATTTCACGTCCCTATCCCACAAGTAGCGGACATTTCTCCGTTGTGCTTGTCGGGATTCCATGTCATACCTTTTGGCCTCAATTTAAGCCCATGGGCTAGTACCAAGGTTATGGATTACGTCGTCACCCTGTTCCGCTTGACTTCATCTATTGCGTCGGCAGTATATTTGGACGACATCCTCCAGAAACATCTGTCAAGTTCTACTCTGCTCAAATGCAGAAGCGATCTTATATCACTTTACATCATATAGGCTTTCTCGTGAACTGGATAAAGTCTGATCTCTCTCCAATCCGGATTTTTGGTCCATCTGGGTGTGGAGTTTCTCCCGATCGGAATCTGGTAAGGCTTCCTCGAGTTTGCGATCATCCAGATAATTGCACTCGTAGAGTCTGTTTCCGACAGGATGCGCATTTTAGCGAGAGAGTTGCAGATCCTCGGATTTACAAAGGACGTTGCTAGCATAATTGAGCCCTTTTCAAGTCCCTTCGATCCCAGAAAACAGTCATGCTCACGCCAGAGATACGATCATTCTTGAGTCAATGGCACAACCCCTGTGGGCTGTCCACAGGGATTACTCTGGAGATACCCCAAGCGGGGATAACGGTATGTTCCGCCACTAGTACCTACGGATGGGGTGCCCACCTGTTGCCGGACTTCGATACTGTCAGCGGCACGCGGGTGCCAGGGGCGAGCCCCTTTCCACATCAACCTTTCAGAAATAACGGCTGTCATCAGTGCCTTTCATTTCGGGCAGGATCAACTCTTATTACAAACTGCCCTCATTATGTCAGACAACATTGTGGTGGTGCCTTGCCTCAAAACAAGGGGACACCAATCACCAGACCTGTGCAATCTGAGCTGGCAGTTTCTACATTGGTTGGACAATCTCCACCTCAATGTACAATTCAGACACATTCTTGGCAGACTCAATGTCTTGGCTGACACTCTATCTAGTCATTCACACAGAATGGTCACTCCATCAATCGGACTTTCTTCCAATTGACACACTTTGGGGACGTCCAATGATTGATCTTTTGCAACAAGGTGAAATCGCAAGTTGTCCACCTTTCATCTCACAGGCTCCAGACCCAGTAGCTTGGGTCGTGGATGCTCGATCAATCAGCTGGGAAGGGTTGTGGTCATTCTCCTACCCTCCCACGGTCTTGGTACTGAAATTAATCCAGAAGTTAAGGGGTCAGAACTGTCAGATGGTTCTGATTGCCCCTCTCAGATGGAACAACTCCTGGGTCTCCGATCTACTCAATCTAGGCGATAGATCTACCCAGGAAGATTACAGTCAGCACAAGTATTCGCAAGCAACCGAGGCCAGGGGTGTTCCACCCCTGTCCGGACCGTCTTTATGTTCAAGCCTGGCTCTTGTCCAGACAGCCTTGCAAGACAAACAATTTAAATCTTTGATTGCGGAGAGAATCTCGAGAGCAAGAAGGCCCTCTACTCTGAAGGTTTACGAGGGCAAGTGGCATGTTTTCAGGGACTGGTACCATATCATTCACATTGTTCCTCTGAGTGTCACAATCCCTCAACTGGCCAACTTTTCTCTGGCTTTTCGAGGAGAAACAGCTGGCTCCAGTTATTTTCAAATGCTGCCGCTCCATGATATCAGACACATTCCGCCATTCTGGTACATGTGCTATCAGCCATGACAAAGATTTGTCAGATCTTTTAGACACTTTAAAAAATTCAATCGACTTATATCCCTCACCCTGTTTCCAAATGGAATCTGTCCTGGGTTTTAACATGACTCAATTCAGACAGTATTGAGTCTTTAACCCACGATTAGTTAAAGCTACTATCATACAAATTGGGTTTCTTGATAGTCTTAGCTTCAGCATGCAGGGTGAGCGAGTTACGTGTCCTTTCAAGTGACCCGAACTCTCTTCCGTTCCGATCAGAGGGTTTGATGGTCCTCTTGATGCAGCCAGGCTTCCTAGTCCAAAATAGATTACCATACATTGGCGATCAACGAGTCGTCATTAGCTCGCTTCTTTATAGATAAGTCAGGATCAACAGCCATGTAAGATCCTGTTTGTGCACTCTAGCACCATTTCAATGCATAGAGGTGAGTCAGGTCACATACAAGCACCTCTTTCTTCTGGTGATAGCTGGGACTAGGGTTGTTAAAAGAAAATCGGAAATCCGATTATCGGTTTTGAAAACGATTATCGGTTTTTGGTTTTACAAAATGATGATCGAATTCAATATTTTTTTAACCATTTTTGTAGTGAAAATTTTTAAAAAATGCCAGAAAAAAATTTATTCATGCATTTGCTTAGTGTTTACATTTTAATACAATATGGCCAGCAGATAAGAAGGTGTGCTTTGTTTAAAATTTTTGAGTGCTACAGGCAGCGTCTTTGTAATGAATACATTTATTGTTGAAGGATGTCAATAGTTAGTCGACCGACCGGTCGCTAAGTTCTTTGATGTCCGAAATTGACAACAGTAGACTGTTAATAGCTACAGTCTCTGTTGTTGAGGACTGGTCTCTGCTGGTTGTGTCTTTTCAAGTTTACAAATATGGCTGGTCGTATAAATAAATCTGATGTATGGGAAAACTTTGAAAAAATTTCGTCAAGCATGGCTCGCTGTAAACTTTGTTCAGAACAAATAAGTCGGAGCGGTGGTACTACTACCGCATTGCATGCACATTTGCTTTGCAAACATCCCGGATTTGCGGCTCCTTCAAATGTTCAGCCACGATTAACAACATTTATTGGAACACAAAGAAACTGTCCTGATAGTCATCAAGAAAAAGTTACTGCTGCTGTAGCAAAGTTTGTCGCTGAAAACATGCTACCAATTTTGATTGTTGAATCCAATTCCTTCCGTGATTTGATGGCTTTGGTGGAGCCACAATATCGTCCTCCATGCCGTCAGACGATGATGTCACGAATGACTACAATGAAGAAGATGCTAATTTCGAGCAACCACCCTAATAAACCATTGACAATTCATAAAAGATTTCTTTCATACACCTACAGTATAAATGAGGTTTATTCAAATCTTTAAGTAGAAAATAAACAATTCGAAGTTGACACCGTGTTGCGCCGCTTGCGCGTCTGTACGTTATGGTATGTAATGAATATCTTGTATTCGCACGAGGCATACACTAACTTGCATTATAAGAATATATTTCTGTAATTTCTATGTAGGACAAAAACCGATAATCGGTTTAAAATCGGATTTCTACAAACGATAATCGGTTTTGAAAAAAAAAACCGATATTAACATCCCTAGCTGGGACATGAGATATCTCCATTCAAGCCCTTGCTTCATGGTTCAAGTGGGTTATACGCTCGGCGTACTCTGAGGATTCGCAAATCAGTCACCTTATAGAAGCTGTTGGCTGACATGCAGAGTCAACCTTCTACATTTTTATCTTCAAGTTTGTACTCGCAGAGGCAAACATTGATTCTAGTAGGTCCGGTGTTGGGCAGCCCAGACGCCCACCAGACCCATGTGCAACAATC
Source organism: Unio delphinus (assembly GCA_029339505.1). Classification (NCBI taxonomy): domain Eukaryota; kingdom Metazoa; phylum Mollusca; class Bivalvia; order Unionida; family Unionidae; genus Unio; species Unio delphinus. Next base: position 5,564,057 of record JAQISU010001253.1, on the reverse strand, counting down.
AGCACAGCCTATTAGCTTCGCTGGATTCGCCAGATAAATTTTCGTAGGTAAGAAGATTTCAATAACTATCTTCTTAACCGTATAAAGGGGTCACATATCACGTGACCCTGGGCTGTGTTGCTGATTGAAAATTAGGAGACCGGGTTATCATTCACATGGGGAATCCAACCATCATTCCCTAGAGGATACCCGGGGTGGAGGTCGGATGCTCCACATTCCCTCCTCCTATTACTTATTCTCCTAAAGTAATGTGATCGGGGAACGTATTCAAAGGAGAAAGCAAATTTTGTAGTAAATTATGTTTCTCCGAGAATACTTACCCGATCACATTACTAAGAAACCCTCCCAACCACCCAGCCATGCGAGCATCCTCGTGTTTTATATACCGCTCAGCTTAAAAACTAAAGAAGCGACACCTAGCGGGTAGCAAGGGGAGGTAAGGGGCAAGAGTTATTGCCCTTTGTCTATATGACATAGACAGTAAAGACGATTTTTTGTCTTTTGGTAGGGCTGGATTCGCGAGGTAGCAGGCTAATATCCCTAAAGTAATGTGATCGGGTAAGTATTCTCGGAGAAACATAATATACTACAAAATTTGCTTTCTCAGCCAGTGACATTTTTAAACTTGCCAAGTGAATCAACAGCAGTTTAAAGTACATCTAGCATGAGCAAAGATCAAAAACAGTTGCCGACTATGTACAGGAAGAGTACATGCACTTTAAACAAAGTCTTAATCAAAGAAAATTAGACAGCATGTGAAATGGCCATTCTTGGGATTTAACCTAATGGAGACTATATGGATATAACTATTGTGAATATTTAAACCCTGAAGGAGTATGGTTTTTCTCTTTGTCAAATTCTTCTGCAACATGGGTGAAAAAACCCCAGAACTAAACAAAATTCCACAGTGATACTTTTAATATTTATGAAACTAGAAGCTATTATAATTCAATTTCTCACATCACAAGTTTTATCCCTTCTGTAACTCGATAAATTTTGGGTCAGCATCATTTGATGTAGCTAAAAGTACATAATACATTTAAAACATCGACTTATAGGCTGGCAAATACGGTACTGTATTTATTGTAAAACAATTGTTTTCAACATTTGTCGAATATAGATTGCATCCATGTTATCATCCTCAAATCCTATCATTAAACCAGTCTGGGTTTGCTACTGTTGTGTGTCATTGGGCAACAAAATTTACTCAGATTTCTCCGGCACTAACTAACCTATTTGTGTTGCTGTGCCGTAAAACATCAAACCAAATGTTTTGCTCCAGAGGGTAACTGCTTGATGTACAACATTATGAAAAAGAGATGGATGCTTTGTTAATAAGGAATTAGTTTATGATTTTTATGAATGCATAATAACTTCAGTAGGTTTCTATTATGATGGATGATAAAGTAGTATATGTTGGATGAATGTAGTATAAAGAGAGTATTTATTTTTGCCACGATACAAAACGTTTTGAATGACAAGGTGATTGTTTCAGTAAAGGGAAGAATAATATTGTATTTCAGCAGAACAGTCAGGTCTACTATATCCAGACCAATTATTTATACCAGGACTAAGGCAGCTTTGAAGGGTTTAAAATTTGCATTCTCATCCCATCTCTGTTTGGATAACATTAGCTGATGTTAAACAATGTTCTTGTTTTCTAGGGCTGGAGAACAGTTGGAAATCACAGCCAAGTCATCAGAGATTCTGTTTACGCCTGACAAGGTGGAAGTCACCATAGCAGGTGGTGGGTTGATAGAACTCTTCTTTCTGCCTCTTGACTACTATAGTTGCCCTTACCTCACCAAGTGATTTTAAAGTCAGTTTTAGGGGGGCTTTGACAGAGATATATGGTGGGCCTTGTAGTATTTATCTTGTCAATTAGTCCATCTGTTCATCTATTAACTTCTTGCACCACCAAAACTGATCAATCATTGTGCAAAATGGTTTTGAACATATGGTATGTGCACTGCCTATTATTTTTAGATGTGCCTATTTCAGGTTTACTTTTGATGGAGTTACTGCTTTTTTGGATGTCAGTTTTAAACAACAATGGCAGATCCCCTTTCAATATGTTCTAAACAAATTTTGATGTGTGTATGTTAGACCAAGCTATGCTTTGGATGTGAATTTTTCTCATCAGCTTTGTTTTGGATAAATTTATGGCCATTCACCCAGATTAATTATAGTTATCTGGCTTTTTGTAATTCACCCAGAAAATTATAGTTAGCTGGGCTCTTTATAATGTACCCAGAAAATGGCAGTTAGGGGGTCGTGTTTGTAATGCACTCAGAAAATTGTAGCTAGCATGGCCCTTTGTAATGCACTCAGAAAATTGTAGCTAGCATGGACCTTTGTAATGCACCGAAAAGATTATATTTAGCAGGGTCCTTTGTAATAGCCCAGACAATTTTCATTAATGGGGCCTTTGTAATGTACCCAGAAATTGTAGTTAGCAAGGGCTCTTTGCAATGCTCCCAGAAAATTGTAGTGAGTTGGGGCTTTTGTAATGTACCCAGACAATTCTAGTTAGCTGGGCTTTTTGTAATGCACCCAGAAAATTGCAGTTAGTGGGTCCTGGCTCTCAGAAAATGGTATTTAGCAGGGCCTTTATTGATTGACTTATTGCTAGTAGCTCTAGTTACAATTTCTCATGCTTATTATACTGCAGTTAAAAGCATTAATTGAATTGCTCCAAGTCGAAATAAAATTGCTTCAGTGAAGTTTAGGTAGAACTGCCGTGGACAGTGGTACATTACAGTCCACTCTTCCTCCACTGGTTTTACTGGCTGCCGTGCATAGCCCATCCTGTGCTGAAAAATGGCATTAAACCCAAAACATCAAACATCATATGTCACATTCCACTTGATACCTGCCTGTATTTGATTGTAAATATTTGATTGATTTTTAGTTGTGCATAGTTCATATTCAAGAAATTGTGCACATACAGACCTGCCAACCCTTTTTATTTAACTCTGTGCCATACCGTATTGACCCTTTAATTACAGACTTACAGAATAAAAGCAAAAAATCATGGCAGTCAAATCCAGATTTTGGATTGTCTTGGTTTTGTCTAGATCTGGGTTTTTATAATAGGATCATTAGACTGATTTAATCTCTACTGATTGATACCATCCCTTGATGGAATGGTAAGTGAATTCCATGTTACAGTATGGTCAGGGTAAAGACAGTGATTGTTAACATCACTTGATGGAATGGTGAATGAGTTCCAAGTTACAGTATGGACAGGGCAAAGAGTGTTTGATAACATTACTCATTGGAATGGTGAGTGAGTTTATTGGTACTGTATGGCCAGGACAAAGATAGTGATTGTTAACATTAAATCTCAATTTCGGTGTCCTCTTTTCTTTGCCTGGGACATCCTGTAACTTAGAACTCAGTAAAAATCTTAGATCAAGAACATGTCTGGTTTGTGTGGGGAATTAAAGAATCAATATACACCTGTGCATACAAATCAATGCTGAATGGGCAGTACATCATGTTTTGTCTGTTTGAGGATTATTCATGGTGAGATAGCTTTTTGCTGTTGTCATTTAAAAAAGAAAATTATACCACTTTCAAAAACTAATAATTTGTCAAGTTGAGAGGGTTAGCAAGAAGTCATTGACCATCTTGGTGTATGGAACTGCAGTCTTTGAAATGGAACTTGAGATGATTAGGGCCTCGTGTACATAAAATTTGGGAAATCATTATTCAGTATGGGTGTAAGACCTTTTATGATAAATCCGCACACCTTGTAAGAGTAAGTTATCAGCAGGTAAAGTTTTTTGGGCTGACTGTAGTGCTGTGGCTTTAGAAAGATCAGAATTATCTTCACACAATAAATTCCCATTAGCAGACATTGACAGTCAATGTCTGCCATCTTGTAATTACAAATTTTGCTAGGATTGTGCTTGTTCATATGGTAGGTTAGATTAGATTTGTAGTTTCATTTGAAAACTTAATGGTACCCTCACATACTCTGCACATAGCAAATGCCTCAATAATTTTCCCATCTTTTTACTCTTTTTTTAAAATCAAATTGGTTCTGTATGGCCAACCTTGCTTTCAAATTTGTCATCAGGTAGCACTAAGCCATGTTTGAAATACTTTTTGCTCAAGGTCAATTTCAGTTTGTCATCAGTGTCATCAAGGTGCTTTTTTGTTAACATTGAGGAGTGAAAGCTTCAAAGGGATTAAGATTTACATAGATGTAACTTCTGAAAACAAATGCTGCAACTTCCTAGGAAACAAAATATTATTTGTTACTGAAGCAGATTAGCAAATATATAGATATGGAATTCAGTATGTTTTTCAGAAAACTAATATAGCTAATATTAATTTATAAAAATACTAGAATTTGTTTGCAACATTTTATCAGAACTTATTTCAGTATTGTAATTTATTAATATAAGAAATTTATATCATGATTATTGTTTTCCTTGGTTTAATACCACATTTTGCCAGCATTTGAAAGTGTGTATACCTAGCGTTTGTCTCATTCAAACAGATTCTCTTGTGGCTTGATGGCTGCTCTCCACCACCCCTCGTTTTCTCGATGTCAAAGCGACTTTTTAAAATATTTTGGAGGTCCCTCAGTTACTCATGCCCTGTCATATAGTGCTATCTATGTTTGTGGACTCCCTTATTCATGAGTTATGGAGGGAGAGATGTATCTAGACAGTTTCTTTAGCTGTATCAATGTCTGTTGAGTGTCATGCTTTTTACTTATGATTTTTGTTTACTTTGAGTGATTGTAGAAAGCATGTCTTAAAGAATTTTAAGATTATTGCCTTTACATTTTTCCAGAAGTACATGTACCTTCTCTCAGAGAACAGTATGCATTTTACCTGGGGTTTTTGTGGTAGAGCTGACTCACAGTCATGTGGAAATTTTCGTGAATGAGAATCGGTTGAATTATAAATAAAGAAGGACAATAATTAGCCTTCCAAACCTTTCTTGAAATATATTTTCCTATGTTGATAAAATTCTCCTTCTCCAGAATGAAAATAATACCATTTATTTTAGTCCTGATCATTTTGGATTTCCTTTTTGACTTTTAGATTCATGTCCTGGTGAGGTGGCCAGATTTGTCGGCAAGAAGGGAGTGTTTATTATTGGCCATATTACCCCACCTCTGGGCGGGGTCAACATCACCGTTATAGAAACTGAGGGTATGATGGAGCCTGTGTCTATTGAGAGTGACAGCAAAGGGCAATTCAGGTGAGTGTTCATGCATGTACATTTAAAAATGTTTAAAATGTATTGAAAAATGTTTGTTATGTCTAAAAGTAATTTTATTTATTGTTTGAAATGTTAAATATCTGATAAATCTGAGTGATCTATGTATGCATGCACACACAAACACATGCACACCTACATTTTTCATTTAGTGCATTTGCAGTTATAATTTTATTACTGTCTCATGAACTGTATATATTGTCTAGTCTTAAATTCAATGCCGTCTCTTGAATTATATACATGATCTGTTTTATGAAAGAAAATCTTTAGTTCAGCATAGTAGAGCCAGCACTTAAACCATAAGAATGACCAACAGTTGTATACTGTACGTGGATATATGTGTAACACGTTTAGTAGACTAGACCCTCCAGAACACTGATAACAATTTATAAAAATCTTCCATGCATTTGAAGCCAAAGTGAGTTTACACAGTGCTTTTGGCCCAATTTTTTGACACAAGATTTGGTTCAGTCTTATTGAAGAGCATTTGAATGTCAACCATTGCTAAAATACTTTTTGTTATTGGTTATGTTGCCATTTATTTATATCATGTAGTTTTGACTAAACAAAAAGACCATACTACCAGTCTAAAGTAGAAAATAATAATATAAATTGCTATAGTTTAATGACATATTAATGTATGGTTAAATTACCATGAATGCCACATGAGTACCTTTGATTTGTCCACCATAGCATCTTTTGCTGCCGTCTGACCATTCATCTGTACATTATTAGTTACTGATTTTGTTCCTGCTCAAAACTTGAGTTGTCCCGTTCACTTGGCTTCATGAGTTTAAGTCTTGACTCAATCAATGTGGGTATGTAAGAAAGCTTGTAAGTAGCTTCCTGTGGGCAGGTGGTTGTTCTTATTTAGGTCTTATTTAGGTCTTCTAGGGTGGTTCTTCCTCCACTAAATATATTGGTCGCCATGTATAGCCTATCTTGTGCTGACAAATTACATTAAACCGCCACAAAACAAAGCCAAGTATCTGAAAGAATAAAAATGGTTTCTGCACAATTATTTGAGTTCTCCATCATGTACGGTTTTCTAAACTTTGTGAAAGGCTTGCACTTGTGGTAAGGAAGAACCCTATTGATTTTTTTAGTCAGAAGATCAAATTTCAAGGTGCTTGTGATGGAAAGAATTTAAATGGTTTCACAGTAATATTAGTTTCACATCACAGAGCTGGACCAGACTTTTGCACAGGGATGGGTGTGAGAGGTATGGAAGAAGCTTAAAGAACTTTGTGGTAACAAAATGTCAGAGGTCAAGGTTGCTGTGATTGAAAGAAAGAAAAAAAATGGTTTCTATACAGTAGGTTCATTTATCTACATAGAGAACTTTAAAAGAGAGTGGGCATGTAATGTCACAATCGTGTTACTCTTGTTTGTATTTTAGGGTTGGTCCCCTTCATAGTCACATGAAATACAATGTCTTGGCTGAAAAGGAGGGATATGTGCTTGCCAAGGAAGAAAGAGAGACAGCAGCCTTCAGAGCATTCAAACTGGGCAAAGTTGCAGTGCAGGTAATAGGGCATTCAGACTAGATAAACATCAGGTAACATGGGCATTCAAACTGGGCAAAGTTGCAGGACAGATAATGTGGGCATTCAGACTTGGTAAACAGCAGGTAACATAGACATTCAAACTGGGCAAAGTTGCAGGACAGATAATGTGGGCATTCAGACTTGGTAAACAGCAGGTAACATGGGTATTCAAACTGGGCAAAGTTGCAGGACAGATAATGTGGGCATTCAAATGATTATCAATATTATGATCTTTAGAGAGTAACAAGATTTTCAATATTATGGATAATAATGAGTAACATGTTTTTCAATATGATGATCAATAACGAGTAAAATGATTATCAATATTATGATCAGTAACAAGTAAAATTATTATCAGTATCATGATCTTTAGAGAGTAACATGATTTTCAATGTGTAACAAGTTATGCATATCTCATAATCCTGTCTACTTTAGTATGTAGTAAAAGAAACCTTATACACATTTGTATTCAAAATGTATTGATCATAGTATGGCATTATGACAATAGCTTTCAACACTGATTAAATAAAAATTTCATCCTTGCTATGGAGTGAATTTTTTGCTGATTTATTTACATATATGTGCATGTCCTATTAACAGATTGTGGGTGAGACTCAAGCTCCCCTCCCAGATGTGCTCCTGTCCCTCAGTGGTGGCAAACAGTATAGGAGTAATAATGTCACAGGACAAGAGGGCACAATGATTTTTAATGACCTGGTGAGTAAAGGATCAAAGATTAAAAAGACACATAATAGATAACAGAGCTTTAGTAATTAGCTTAGTGTCTCCACTACAGGGAATGTCACAAAGGGTGAGACAGCGATTAATGTACAGAATATGGGACACAGGATTCTTATGGCATACATTTTTCCTATTCATTAATGTACAGAATATGGGACACAGGATTCTCATGGCATTCATTTTACCCATTCATTCATTATTGCAAGTCACAAAATGTTTCAGCCAAAACAGAGTTTTTTATGGGACTTGCATACATGCCAACCATTACGCTTTTGGTATAATCGTTACACATTTTTTTTCACTAAATTATGCCTTATGCATAAATGTATTTGGATTATGGTTTTGATATATCCCCCTCCCAAAAAAATTATTAATTTGTTTTCTCATTTTTATTAACATCCCGTTAATCCCACAGACCATATTGTTGAACAGACGGCTTCTATTTAATGATAACATAAGAGTATGCATGTCTGTAGACTTGCATGCACTTTCCTAACAGTTTTATGTTCTGTTTATAGCAGCTGCCCTATTTTCAAGAAACAACTTTAAAACTTTTGACCTCGGTTTTTATTTATAGCAGCTGTATGGCTTAGTTAGGAGGGAACAGACTGATTTTCTGACTTGTAATTTTTGCTCACAGATTCTTTATTCTAATTCTTATTTGGTACAGAACCAGTCTATATGTATTTGGCACATAAAGTCACGTTAGATTTATTTTAGTCGATGCATGTGGTAGAGCAAAAAATGTTTTTCAAATAATTTCACAGATGGATTAGGAATAGAAGAAAAACCAATTCAGATTTGAATAATGAATTACACAATACAGCATTTCGTTCTAGGACAGCTTCATGCCTCTTGTAGGCAGTGTGGAAAGGATTTTAATATTGGTCATGGCGGTAAAACAAAGAAACCTTCAAATTGCTTGTTTTACTAACTCCGTAATTTCTTTTTTACAACTGAATTAAATTGTGGACATGAATTTAAATTAAATGCAGACTACTCCTAGTGGTAGAAGACTACATTCATCATTTGTTCAAATGGATTTTTTTCTGATTCCAAATTGCAGAAAATATGCATTTTCGAGAACAAAATCATCTAAAATTGTTAGGTGTTTATCATAAGATACTTCACTTTAAATTGCAGAAGCCATGCAAATTAGGCCTTTATTGCAACAGACAGGAGCAGTGATTATGATTATGATGAGAAAAAGTTGTACCCAGTCTGTGTAAGAGACTTTGACAATGAAAAGGGCAAAGTCAGATTGCTCTTCTTTCATTAGCAGATTAACAGTAGATTCCATTGGAGAAAACATTTTTTTATTTGCTTGATAATGCTTTGAATAAATATAAGTTGGCAGAACTGTATCGGGTTATTACTGATACTGCATCAGTGATGGTTGGAATTCATAAAGGAGTTGCATTGTATATTTTGAAAAATGTTTTGAAAAATGTCTCCATCAATGTACATATCCAGTTTTCTCTGGTCATATGATGCACCATACTGCGTGAAAGGCTGCTGATAAATTAGTAGGAGAACTCCTGAAGTATCAAGTTGACAGTCTACCTGACAATGTACTTCATGTGGACAGAGTTGATTTTTTTTTCATCTTATTTCCCAGCTAAAAGACCTAATAACTGGAAGAAATAAATCTTTTTATGAAATGCTGACTGTGAGAGATTGTTCAGTATTGTTAACAAAAATAAAACTGAATTCAGATCCAGGTTCTGTAATCCAGCACTTAGTGTTATACTGGTGTGTAAAACATTCAGTTTCAGCTGGTACAAAGTGTTTTCCAATGCAATATGAGAGACTTGCTTTTTAAAGCTCAAAGTGTTCTATATGAAAACTTTAAACAGTAATTGATGTTAAAATGCCAGTCCATATATATTTTGTACATATGCTCATTGAATTTTTTATAAATTTGTCTGTGAATTACTCTTTTTCTGCATGGATTTATCTTTTTGTCCACTTGGATTACACTTTTTTTTCGCCAGGGGTTGGCATGTATGGACTTATAAAATAAGATTTGAAATGATCCTAAGAAAGCATTCGATGATGATAAAGATTAATGTAAAATGTATGCCAGTTTGGTGATGTTGGTGCATTTACTGAAATTGTAAATTGTTGTTGAAACATTTATTACTTATATTGCTATTTAACCAAGTCTATTCAGTTCTGACTCTGCCCAATAAATGTCATCAAAAACTTACGGACAAAAATTATTGATAACTGTGGACTTCTAAAATGGTGGCCAGGTACTATGATGGGTCAAGGTTGACTTGTGATAACAAATAACAGGGGAACACAATTTGACTTGTGATAACAAATAACAGGGGAACACAATTTGACTTGTGATAACAAATAGCAGGGGAACACAATTTGACTTGTGATAACAAATAAAGGGGAACACAATTTGACTTGTGATAACAAATAACAGGGAAACACAATTTGACTTGTGATAACAAATAACAGGGGAACACAATTTAACTTGTGATAACAAATAACAGGGGAACACAATTTGACTTGTGATAACAAATAACGGGAACACAATTTGACTTGTGATAACAAATAACAGGGGAACACAATTTTTTTTCAACATGCACTGCTTTTGACATCAGCATCATGTAACATTCAATCCATATTGTATTGGGTCACACCTTAAATAGACTGCATAAAAAAATGTACCTGGATTTTTTGCCTTACCTACTTCTTAGGGTATGTAAAAAATGACCATCCAAAGAAATATGGATGTATGAGGATCCAAATAAAGGGAATAATTGCTATTGAATTGCATGTGTAATCAAATAAAATACAATTTCATTCATTACTGAAATAGTCAGTACAGAACACATAGATGACCTGTATGGTTTTTATGATAGTTGTTGCATGTAATTTCTTATTCTTATTGCACTGATCTATGTTATCGGCTACAGATTTGTTTTTACAAATGGTATGTTTGTGCTGCTACACCAACACATTTGATGTGAAGAACTGATAGCATTGCTACAGAGCTTTGAGCAATCATTCAAGATTTTGATAACAGTAGACATTCGGAGATCGATTTAATACATCCATTGTCTTGTGCTTTGTGGGTTCAGTGACTCTGAAGGGGGATTCTTGTTTTTAGAAACCCATTAATGTTTTTTGTGTACCTTATATACTAGGTTAGAAGCTTCGAGTCCAACTGCAAGCAGCATAATGCACCTGCAGACCAGGGGCTGTGTTAATTGTTAACCAGGCTGCTCTTTACAAACTGCATAGATACAGACCTGCTGGCAAATTATGCCATGGCAGATCTGTATTTAAGCAGTTTGCAGTTGGATCCAATATTAAAGCAAGTATATAAGTGATGTGGTTAATAATGGTTCTATTGGTACAAAAGAATGGTTATGAGTTTTATAATTATTTGTAATCTGTATAGAAAGAATATGATGAGTATCCTTGATCATGTTGCAGAGTCCAGGACAGTACTTCCTGCGGCCGATGATGAAGGAGTACAAGTTTGAACCATCCTCTCAGATGATTGATGTTCTAGAGGGCACTACCATAGACATCAAGATCAAGGGAGTAAGAGTGGCTTTCAGGTAAAATTAAGTGGATATTTTTTTTTTTTTAAAAAAGGATATTGGTTTGTGTGACTTGACTGAGACTAAAATCTGGGATCCCATATATAGTTAGCCAGGTGCTGATCATCTCAGATATATCCCATTTAGCTAATGCTCATCATATGCATACACTTATGACCCATAATCTTGCTGTTTGAGCTCTCTCCTTTTGACCCATGGTCTTAACTGAGGGCTCTTATTATAACCTTTAGTCTCATTGTTTAAAATTTCTCCTTTTGGTCCACAGTCTCATTGTTTCTTATCATTCATTGCAATCTATGGACTCTTTTATTTAAGATCTCTCCATGACCCATTATCACTGTTTAAAATCTCTCCTTGTTTAAGATATCTCCTTGTTTTTTTTTTTTTCTGATTTGAATTTTTTTTAAAGCTGAACAATTGTAATGATATAAATGATTTTGTGTTTGCCAGATTTAACCATAGTTTTGGAAAGAAAGATGCTGGTCTTCTTAAGGTAAAAATTGTCTGTCTGAATTTCAGTTGTTATGGCCAGGTAACTTCTCTGAATGGTGAGCCAGAACCAGGGGTGATTGTTGAGGCTATGGGACAGGATAGGTGTAACATGTATCAGGAGGAAAGCAAGACCGATCAGAATGGACAGTACAGAATCAGGGGTCTTGAAGTAAGGCAATTTTATGAACGAAAGCATTCATCGGTTTGGTTGTTTATAATCATGCACCTTTTGGGGGATTTAAATTTTACATAGTGAAACAAATTATCCACATGTGTTACAGAAAACATTTCTTAGATTTGAACAATTTGAAAGTGATGGACCGGAAGAGTGTACATGTATGCAGTGATATCTTTAAGGTTTTCCAAGGAATGATGTTTGATCAAATGGTTAGGTTGTTTATGATTAGTTGAGTGGAAGGGGAGGGGGGGTATGGATTGGACCATCTTAGTCACCTTAATGACCATTCTGTCACCTAAATGAAATCAGCAGACTTCCTGGATAATGCCAGTTGGATGCCACTAGTGTTACGTCACAATGTCCTTTTTATGTTGAGAAAATTCATGACTTCTGTACAAATTATTGATAATATAAGACACTTTTTAGGTCAGAATTTATTCTCCATACTTGTTGCTTGTACAGCCGTTTCACATCATCAATACATCTTCAAATTATTATTTTGAGGGTCTTTTTGTGACCCTATAGTAGAATGAGATATGTTGTGTTTTGCTGCTGTCTGTGTTTAGGACTTTATGTCCTCACAAATTTGTTTTAGATTGATTGGATTTTGAAAACTTTATCATGGTCATGAGTAGATGTTCTGATTATATTTTCAGACTTATCTTTTTCAGTTTTTATGAGCATATTTTCAAACTTGAATATTTGTGACAAAAACCTTGCTTGCACAGTTAGGCAAAAACCATGTTGTTGATGGTTTTGGATTTAGAGCCATTTTTCAGCATATGATAAGCTGTAGATGGCGGCCAGTATATAGTGTGGTGTAAGAACCTGAGAATAAGTACAGGAAGCTACTCACAAGCTTTTGAACATACTTTGTTTAAAAGAAGATTTGAACTCATGCAGGCAGAGGTGGGATGTGTGAATAATACATAAAGATAAACAAAACACCTCAGGAAGACTAAATAAAGTTTGGTTGACATAATTTTAATCCAGACTTCCTTTCAGACTAGTAACTATCATAATGTTATTAGTCCGATGGGCTAGTAAGTTTTGTTTATCAACAGTTAGCGTTTGTTTTCTCAATACCCTAATAAAGAAGTGACTTCAGGATATATTCTGTAGAATCAGTGCAGTGACCGTTGTAAATATTAGCATGAGAAGATGAAGTCAATTTCTGCATCAGAAATATGTGTTTCTATTACAAGAAGTCATCTGATTTTTTTCATTTTGCTTAACAGCGCCAGTCATGCTCCCGTCATTAACAACGAAAGTTTGGTAATTCATATCCCAATTATTCTGACAGCGAATTAAATGAAAAATAACCTGGTATCACTTTGTTCATGCAACTACAGTAACAAACTACAAAACTACAACACAAAAGAACATGGCATCAACTATTCAAAGAAATTAGTTTGCATGCTTGTTTGTTTCCTTTATTTATTTATTTTTTGCTTGCTAGCCAAACGTGCCAAGAGTCACAAACGGAAAACTGCATAATTTACGTTTGCATTGACATAATTATCAGAATTAGATCAGTTTATTATGATCACATTACTGACACATCATTTCTGTAGAATTACTTTTTCTATGACAATAAAAACTGTTTTTATATTTTTCTCATACAAGACTGAATAAATAATTGAATACACTTGAAGATATACAAGCAGAAAACCGTACATTTGTTGGGAATTAGAATCTCTCAACATGGGCATCTAAGATTTGAAAATTTTACCCCTTATTATTAATTTCAACAATACATTGAGGAATGATTAGTTAGGAACACTTACAAAACTTACGCTATTAATGATGAGACTGTAATTGGAACTGTTAAACACAATGCGCCAAGTCAGATGGCTTCCTTTGATAGGAACACACATTTTCCAAGGTGAAACTAACATTATCTTTTGATGTTAATATTTTATAACAGTGTTTACAATAGCCACTGCTTTGATCTTGCAGAACACCTGCTGAAGTCAAGACTTTATTAGGGAGAGGCCATTTAATTGGGTAGTGTGTGCAAAGGCACATGTTTTGAAATGTGTTTCTTGCTCAAACATTCTTATATAAAGGACACTGTGCCATTCTTTTTCTTACTTTAAATAATTCGTGTCAGCTATACTGTAACATCTCATATTTCAAAACGAGGTGAAAGCATCCAGTTTTGTTGTGGGTTGTTCAAACTTTAAAATTGAATCGGTAAACGCACACGAAAGCTTGATAAATAAGAAATGTCAATTGACTGATTGACGATTTGAAGTAGGATTTATACTTTTGTACCTCTGCATTTCATATGATAATGCTATTTATGAAATAAAAGTTTTGTTAATCTCAATACAAGTGTGAGACATTGTTTTGTGGTCAGGACTAGTAAATGTTTTTTAGGACTAGTAAATTTCTCAGTACACTAGTCCTAGGCTACAAAGAAATTTGTGTTAAATTCAAACCCTGTGGGGTACCCCAGGTTTGGACTATTGTGACCAGCTGGGCCATGTTGTTCTGCTGATTACTTCAAACAAAAGACAGAGACCCAGACCTGCTGACACATGATGTGAAGGCAGATCTGACTCTGTGTAGCATGGACTTCTATGCTGGTATAAATGGTACCAACCATAATCATTTTCACACCACTTTTCGGTTGATCTTATAACTGAATACTCCTCTTTCTTACTTACTGAAACTCCCTTCTTACTAAAATTTGAATTGACTAAGTTTTGAATTGAAGTTATATGACTAATGACAGTGCATTCATTCGTTTATTTTTGCTGATATAAAGTTTAATCTTTTTCTTCAGTCTAACTGTACATATGAAGTGCGTCTGAAGATTGGAAATGTCAACAAGCACATCGAAAGGGCTGCTCCCAAGTCTAGAGTTATTCTGGTAATTTCTACTTCAAATTTTGCTCAATTTGTCGCAAGCTTGGATTTTTTTGTTAATTGCCATGCATTGGTTTTGCCACTTTTAAGAAGATATATATAGCTTTTATCTTGTGTTGGTAGTGTTGTGGTATGTGGAACCAGGGAGGCATAGGACTGACCAATCTGACCATTTGCCACACCTTATATATGAATAGTTTTGAAACCAGCTGTCCAACTGGCGGCCCAGTTCGACAGCTAGGCATAACATCACTGAGCCAACCATCCATCTATCAGTTAGTTATTCTCCTGTGTCATCAAAATGGCAAGATGCTCCCAAACCTTACTTTAAGTATACAGTAAAAACAAGAATCCCAGGTGAAATCAGGGAAAGAGTATACCCCCTGTCAAGCCCTTTTATTGAAGAAGTTTTTATGCTTGGTGAACTCAAAAGTTTCAAAAGATGAAAATCACTTCATTAATATTTCAGCCCAAGAAATGAGAGTGATGTTTGTGAGCCTCGCTTTTGAATGTAACATGTCTGTCTGAAACAAAATAGAAGCTTTCAGAAGCATGCACAATCAACGTTCTTAAGTTTTTGTCTCTGGGGATTAGGTTGCAGTGACTGTTGTCCAGGTGACCACCAGCTCTAGTTGATGTCAGCACGACTTCCTCTTGGTCAGTAGGGTATTGCTGTCTAGATTCACCCATAAATTTTAGCGGTAAGAAGAGTTCAATAATTCTCATCTTAGCTAGGTATAGTTTTTATGGATGACATAATTTTAAGCTGTGCTACTGTCAAGTTAGGAGAGTGGGCTATCCTTCATG
This sequence comes from Unio delphinus, assembly GCA_029339505.1. Taxonomy (NCBI): domain Eukaryota; kingdom Metazoa; phylum Mollusca; class Bivalvia; order Unionida; family Unionidae; genus Unio; species Unio delphinus. Next base: position 5,548,590 of record JAQISU010001253.1, on the reverse strand, counting down.
TAGTGAATCCATTTATTCTTCCCTCTAAGGTAGAGGTAGGATTATCAGCATTTCCACTTTCTGTTTCCTATTAATTTAATGTTAATTTGATCAGGTAATGTATTCAAAGAAGAAAACAAGTTTTTTAGTGTATTATGTTCCTTCGAGAAAACTAACCTGATCACATTACACTAAAACCCTTCCAACCCAAATTAAACCGCTCCAATGGCCTAGTGGTTATAGCGTCGGCCGCGGAAGTGGAAGGTTGTGGGTTCCATCTCCGGCCGAGTCATAACAAAGACTTACAAAAATGGTACTAACAGCTGCCTCGCTTGGCGCTGAGCATTAAGAGGTTAGTGTTAGGACTGGTCAGCCTGGTGTCAGGATAATGTGACTGGGTGGGACATAATGCTACATGTCTGGCATGATGCCCCAGTGCTAGAAATCACTATAAACTTCCTCACTGCAGACATCATAGCGATATGACTGAATTTTTTTTAAAAGCTACATTAAAAATCCTAATCAAACAAACAAAAATCCAACCCAAATTACTTTTTTCAGAGAATACTTGGCATATTTCATTATGATACAACCAATCTCCTCCTCATGTGAACATTCTAAGTTGATATATCATTCAACTTTAACCTGTCACTACATATCACAGGTCAAGGGGAGGTTGTGGGTAAGAGTTTCTTCCCTTTGTCTTTATGAAACAGACACAAGAAAGACCTGTTCATCCTTTCAAGAGGACTGGATTCAGGAGGTAGCGCAGTTTAATTTCAATGTGTTAATGTCATCGAGTAATTTTTGTTTTAAGAAAAATAATTTTAAAAATAACTGTGTAATTTCAAGAAAAATATGATTTCAGTTCTTAACAGTTAAAAAGAAAAGAACACATGAAACATGCATCTTAATGGATTCTTGGGGATTCTTTATGCCAGTAGCTTTAAAGTCCTTACAGTAAATACATTTCTTTTTATCCTCAGAGATTGAAGATCCAATTAGTTATATGTGATGTTTACATTTACTGCACACAAAATGTTTCCGCACAAAGTAATAAAGAGACAAGTATACATAAGTGTATCATATGATGCAAGACTTAACCTCATTCCAATGTTTTCAGAACAAAAACTTAGTTTTTCCAGCTTCTTGTTCAGTCCATAAATATAGTTTTTAAATATTTATAATAAAGAAAGAAGCTCCCGTATCCATTGTCTAACATATATGATCTCTACATTTACTCTTATTATTTTCAGGTGGAAAATTCAGATTTTCAAGGTGTCAACATAATTGCATTCCGCAGAATGAACCAGATGGATATCAGTGGCAATGTTGTTACCGACCCGGATTACCTCCCTTCACTGAAAGTGAGTGATATAACGTTTCTGTTAAAAATTCTGTTGAATGGTTGAAAATGGATCCCATTCTTATGCAGTGTACAGACAACAGCTTTCAGTAAATCAGAATACAACAGCTTTCAGTAAATCAGAATATTCATTTTTTTGGAAACATATTTGAAGAGTACTAATGACTCAATAATAAGTTTGATCTTGATAATGGAATGGGACAGAAATTTCCCAGTAACAAGCGTGCATATTTTATTTCATATTTTTTCACGATGGCATAATAATTATCTGGAATTTTACGATTGTTAAGAATATGCCTGAGGTTAGATAAATATTAAAAATATTAAAATAGTTTGCACTGTATAATTTGTCTAAAATTGTTCAAAATTTAGGCAATAATATAATACACTGATATTTGTGATTAATGTTTCTCATTTCCACACGCTGGCTTAAGATTGATTTCTCACTCCAATAAATTACAGGCATTAATGTTAAAACAGTGGATTTGTTGCATTAAGAGAATAACTGGAAACATACTTGGTCATCATAAACAGTTCGCTGTACTTCAGTATTACACTGAGGCCCCAGTTATAGCAATTATTTTCTCAAAATTTTAGTTCTGGTATATGAATACTTTCACAAAATATTTTCTTTTCCAATTATCCATGAACTTTTAAAAATCTGTGAATTAATCATTTTAAAGATTGGACAAATTAGTAATCTTAAATTGTTTTCAGATTATATTTTTGATTTTCTTTCAACAATGAGTAGCAGCAATAGGGTTCTAATTATACTGTGGCTATAGTAAATTTGCATCCTGTTTTATTGTTTCTTGACCTGATAAAAAATTAGATGAAATATTTTTGTTATCTATTCATCTAAGAAACAGAACTCCTCATTAACAAAAAGTTCGAACACTATGTACAAAAATAAGCTTTTCCAAAACCTTTACCGTGCTGAAGATAAAGGTCTAAATTACCAATGTTTACATATTGGTGAGAGCCATTTGATGTATTACCATAATTCTTTTCAGCATTGGATTGTTGAGTCAGAGTATAGAGCTTGGAATACCATCTATACTTGTCTGTATGTGAGAATACCATCTATACTTGTCTGTATGCAGAATACCATCTATACTTGTCTGTATGTCAGAATACCATCTATACTTGTCTTTGTGTCAGAATACCATCTATACTTGTCTGTATGTTAGAATACCATCTATACTTGTCTGTATGTTAGAATACCATCTATATTTGTCTATGTCAGAATACCCTCTATACTTGTCTGTATGTAAGAATATCATCTATACTTGTCTGTATCTCAGAATACCATCTATAATTGTCTGTATGCAAAATACCATCTATAACTGTCTGTATGCAGAATACCATCTATAATTGTCTGTATGCAGAATACCATCTATACTTATCTGTATGCAGAATACCATCTATACTTGTCTGTATGTTAGAATACCATCTATAATTGTCTGTATGTTAGAATACCATCTATACTTGTCTGTATGTTAGAATACCATCTATAATTGTCTGTATGCAGAATACCATCTATACTTGTCTGTATGTTAGAATTCCATCTATAATTGTCTGTATGCAGAATACCATCTATACTTATCTGTATGCAGAATACCATCTATACTTGTCTGTATGTTAGAATACCATCCATATTTGTCTATGTCAGAATACCATCTATACTTGTCTATGTCAGAATACCATCTATACTTGTCTGTATGTTAGAATACCATCTATATTTGTCTATGTCAGAATACCATCTATACTTGTCTGTATGTTAGAATACCATCTATACTTGTCTGTTAGATTACCATCTATACTTGTCTGTATCTCAGAATACCATCTATAATTGTCTGTATCTCAGAATACCATCTATAATTGTCTGTATGCAGAATACCATCTATAATTTTCTGTATCTCAGAATACCATCTATAATTGTCTGTATGTTAGAATACCATCTATAATTGTCTGTATGCAGAATACCATCTATATTTGTCTGTATGTTAGAATACCATCTATACTTGTCTGTATGTCAGAATACCATCTATACTTGTCTGTATGTCAGAATACCATCTATACTTGTCTGTATGTTAGAATACCATCTATATTTGTCTGTATGTTAGAATACCATCTATACTTGTCTGTATGCAGAATACCAGCTATACTTGTCTGTATGTCAGAATACCATCTATACTTGTCTGTATGTCAGAATACCATCTATACTTGTCTGTCAGAATACCATCTATACTTGTCTGTCAGAATACCATCTATATTTGTCTATGTCAGAACACCATCAAATTTTTCTGTATGTTAGAATTCCATCTATACTTTTCTTTGTGTCAGAATACCTTTTATAATTGTCTTTGTGTCTGAATATCATCTATACTTGTCTTTATGTTAGAATGCACTCTATACTTGTCTGTATGTAAGAATATCATCTATACTTTTCTTTGTGTCAGAATGCCATCTATACTTTTCTTTGTGTGAGAATACCATCTCTATTTGTCTGTCCAAATACCATCTATATTTGTCTTTGTGTCAGAATATCCTTTATATTTGTGTGTCCAAATACCAGCTATATTTGTCTTTGTGTCAGAATACCCTCTATATTTGTCTGTCCAAATACCATCTATATTTGTCTCTGTGTCAGGATACCATCTATATTTGTATGTCAGATCCAGCAGCATAGATCCAGATTTGCCAACAAAGAATGTGCCAACAGATCTGGGTCTGTGCAGTTTGTTCAGATTAGCTAGTAGAACAAGCAATATAGTCCCGTATCAGCTGGTACATTGGCTCAGTAATGTAGAAGTTTGACCTGACTTTGATGTGAGTTGTTTGCCCATAACATTCACTTTTCTATCTTTCAGGTTCGCTTGTTCCGAGATGACAACCAAGGTGTGCCAATTCAGACAGTATCTCTGGGTGTAGTCAGTTTCTTCTACCTGCCCTCACTGCAGATTGATGATCAAGTAAGTCATGCTAGATTACAGTGTTCTAATTATTAAAAAATCCCAGGATTTTATCAAGTGAGACTTAGATTGGCTTGATTCTGATTTACTACATTTATTCATGTGAAGAATACTAGATTTACATTATTAGAAAATCTATATTACCAGTCTATGATTGCAGAGTCAATATTAGTAAACCAGACCGTCAAATATACTCTTATGCACTGTATGGAAATATACACATTGGCTAACATGGATATTGCTCACACAGAAAATTTGATAATGGATAGCAAATTATAGAAACATTAGTACATTTAAAGGTTACTGCTGTCTTTTAAAATGGTAATCCCATTCCAGGTTGAGTTCTAGAAATTATAAGTTCCACTCAGAACTTTCAAGGTCGCTGCAGTTTGAGTTGGAAACAGTTGGGAGGGTACCACTGGAATACTAATAGCTAAACACAAATTCGACCTTGTCAGATAGGTCATGATGTTTTTACTTGGCTATTTAAGGTCAACACAGGTCTCAGCCATGTTTAGTTCACCTGTCACATATGTAGTACAGCTTGTACTACACCCCCCAGTGTCATGGTCAGCTGTCTTAGAGATGGCCTTGACATAGCATATATACACCTTTAATATTTAGGTCAGTTTCCTGCATTCTATTGCTTGTGCAGTCTTTATATTTTATTGTGCATACATCTGGAGGAGTATCACATAACCATGTAAAAAGTAGGTGCCTGTGATTTGTTTCTTGAGCTTCAGCAAATACCTGGTGGAATGAGAAGTCACTTATTACAAAAATGGAGGATCAATCTTTGAGTCTATAAATTGATTATTGGAAACTTTTTACACCCCCCCCCACTATAAAAATTCATACTCATGAAAAGTATGAAGAAAACATAAATTATTATTATTATTATTATTATTATTATTATTATTATTATTATTATTATTATTATTATTGCAGAAATACACAATAAAGCTTGAGAGTACACTGCCAAAAACCACTCATGACTATAGTCTACCCGAAGTCAGCCTAACAGCCAATGTCTCATATAAACATGTCACATTCAAGTTTGAACCAAAGGTTTGTGTCCTACTCATGATTTCTAGATTTCTGTCTCTTTAATATTGGCTTACACTTTCTTTGTTGTCTCTCCGTATGTCTTTGTGTCTGTCTGTTTGATTCCCGTAACTCTTGTGCAAAAGTTTTAGAACTGTAAGCAGGAAATGAAATAGTACAGAGATTTTTAAATTTTCCAAGTCCCATAGTATAGAATGATTCATGTATGCATTCATGTATTTTAACTGCAATATTTTTGTACATTTTAAGTAAGGTATGTTATGTTATGGCATCCATCCATCTGTTAATTGACATTTGCTTGTCCTGCCGTAACTTTGTAACAGTTGGGGTGACTTTCATAAAACCTTGTCCGTGCCAATACCACAAGTCGGTGTAAGCTATATTATACCATTTATATATGTTATGTTCAATGCTGATTTCAAGAGAAAATGTAGTTCTGTGACTTTCATTTTTGTCTTTAGTATAACTTTTAAATGAATAGATATTTTAACTGTTAAACTCCAGAAAATCTATAAATGAAAGCTTTACCGGTTAAATATAATGACTAGACAATATGTCATATACTATAGCCACACACTTTTCTCAGGATCAAGGAAACAGCATTGGAATATAGTATTTTGAACCAGTAAAGATAACTTAATGAAACTTTAGCCTGTCATATATCTGGAGAGTGCCTGTCTGCCTCAGTCTCAGATTACAGCAAGAGATTATGTTAGACAATGACCTGTTTCTTTATTACACCTGAGAGGTTACGAAACTATTCAGGTCCATATCTCACCACACAGTACTAAAGTTCAGTGGTCAAGGTCACTAGTAAGGTGACATTCTAAGATGGAAGATGTGCCCTTTGCGGCACTTTTTTTGTATTTTGATAAATGTTTGTGCATTGATATCTATGCATAATAATATATACCCACAAAACGCCTCCAGTGTTTGTGATTCTAAAATACACAAAAACAAGAAACAAACAAACAATTGGTTAATGAAAGTCCATGATCTTTTGGGGCTTTAGATGAAATGAATGTCTTACCCTCACCCATATCAAGTTTAGCTATAAAAACATTTACTTCATTTCAGAGGAAATCATTGGATAATGATCTGACCCAGAGCTCCATATTGGTTCTTCCGCTAACAATCCTGGTTCTTTATGCAGCCTACAATTATGAAAAGGTAATTCCTAGATTTTTAACTAAAATTGCAAAGTTGTTAGAATTATGAAATTTTCACAAATTTAGCAAGGCAAATGATTTAGATAATGGTCACATGTACGGGTGTGATGATGGCTAGTTTGTGTTTTGACAGTCATTTGTTGACACGAAAAAATGGCAAATAAATTTACCATGTTGCTGAAGGTTTATTGTTTTTCTTAAAGCTCTTCATCATACCACGATCCCATTTGTATTACAGGTATGGTCATGATCCCATTAAATTGGTTACCATATATACATGCTTATAAGTTAAGTCTAACTGTAAACAGTATTGACCTTGATTGGATGATGCACTGGCACCCTGATTTGCCATTGGATGATGCACTGGCACCCTGATTTGCCATTGGATGATGCACTGGCACCCTGATTTGTCATTGGATGATGCACTGGCACCCTGATTTGTCATTGGATGATGCACTGGCACCCTGATTTGCCATTGGATGATGCACTGGCACCCTGATATGCCATTGGATGATGCACTGGCAGATAAGGGACTAAACTGTTTGTTCTACAGATTAGGTTTGAGTTATCATTACATTTTATTTTAAATGTAGATTAATTTATCTCCCATTTTCTAATCAAAAGCTCGGGTGGCCTAGTGGTTAGAGTGACTGCCTCAGATGTGGGAGGTTGTGGGTTTGAACCCTGGCTGAGTCATTTGTGTGTGTGTGTGTGTGATTTGGATTTTTAATGTAACTTTAACAATATTTCAGTCATATCGGAACGATGTCTGCAGTGTGACAGTTTATAGTAATGTTTAGCATGTAGAGTTCTTAATGCCTGATACATTAGCAGTCAAATGTGACATAACCAGACTCTGCTTGGAATGACTGATTTGGCCATGTAGATATGAAGTCCAATATAGCCATGTAGATCTGCAGTCCAATATGTTCACATAGATCTGCAGTCCAGTATGGCCATGTAGATCTGCAGTCCAATATGTTCACATAGATCTGCAGTCCAATATGTTCACATAGATCTGCAGTCCAGTATGGCCATGTAGATCTGCAGTCCAATATGTTCACATAGATATGCAGTCCAATATGTTCACATAGATATGCAGTCCAATATGTTCACATAGATCTGCAGTCCAGTATGGCCATGTAGATCTGCAGTCCAATATGTTCACATAGATCTGCAGTCCAATATGTTCACATAGATCTGCAGTCCAGTATGGCCATGTAGATCTGCAGTCCAATATGTTCACATAGATCTGCAGTCCAATATTTTCACACAGATCTGCAGTCTAGTATGGCCATGTAGATCTGCATTCCAATATGTTCACACATATCTGCAGTCCAATATGTTCACATAGATCTGCAGTCCAGTATGGCCATGTAGATCTGCAGTCCAATATGTTCACATAGATCTGCAGTCCAGTATGGCCATGTAGATCTGTAGTCCAATATGTTCACATAGATATGCAGTCCAATATTTTTACATAGATCTGCAGTCCAGTATGGCCATGTAGATCTGCAGTCCAATATGTTCACATAGATCTGCAGTCCAATATGTTCACATAGATCTGCAATCCAATATGTTCACATAGATCTGCAGTCCAGTATGGCCATGTAGATCTGCAGTCCAATATGTTCACATAGATATGCAGTCCAATATTTTCACATAGATCTGCAGTCCAGTGTGGCCATGTAGATCTGTAGTCCAATATGGCCATATAGATCTGCAGTCCATTATGTTCACATAGATCTGCAGTCCAATAAGTTCACTGCAGTCCAATATGTTCACATAGATCTGTAGTCCAATATGTTCACATAGATATGCAGTCCAATATTTTCACATAGATCTGCAGTCCAGTATGGCCATGTAGATATGCAATCCAATATGTTCACATAGATCTGTAGTCCAATATGTTCACATAGATCTGTAGTCCAATATGTTCACGTAGATATGCAGTCTGATATGTTCACATAGATCTGCAGTCCAATATGTTCATATCGATATGTAGTCCAATATGTTCACATAGATCTATAGTCCAGTATGGCCATGTAGATATGCAGTCCAATATGTTCATATCGATCTGTAGTCCAATATTTTCACATAGATCTGCAGTCCAGTATGGCCTTGTAGATATGCAGTCCAATATGTTCACATAGATCTGTAGTCCAATATGTTCACATAGATCTGCATTCCAGTATGTTCACATAGATATGCAGTCCAATAAGTTCACATAGATCTGTAGTCCAATATGTTCACATAGATCTGCATTCCAATATTTTCACATAGATCTGTAGTCCAATATGTTCACATAGATCTATTGTCCAATATGTTCATAAAGATCTGCAGTCCAAATAGGTTATATTGACTTGGAGTTTTCAATGAAAGACTTCTTATGATATCTACTAGGTCTTAAATGAAAGACTTCTTATGATATCTACTAGGTCTTAAATGAAAGACTTCTTATGATATCTACTAGGTCTTAAATGAAAGACTTCTTATGATATCTACTAGGTCTTAAATGAAAGACTTCTTATGATATCTACTAGGTCTTAAATGAAAGACTTCTTATGATATCTACTAGGTCTTAAATGAAAGACTTCTTATGATATCTACTAGGTCTTAAATGAAAGACTTCTTATGATATCTACTAGGTCTTAAATGAAAGACTTCTTATGATATCTACTAGGTCTTAAATGAAAGACTTCTTATGATATCTACTAGGTCTTAAATGAAAATGGTGCTGATATATAGGCATTGGAAATCTAGTTATCATTGCTTCATCTGAATACATGGTCATATTAACAAGGTGTTTTTCATAAGAAGATTTCTTGTGAGCTCGTGCTGGACCTAAATGAGAATGCTGTCCATCAAGTGTCCTATGTGGCCAACCTGAAAATCTTGTGTTTGCTTACTCCAGATTGCATGGTCATATCGATATAGGGATTTCACTAAAATATTTCTTAAATGACGATTGTGATGATCGATCTCATGAACCAGTCATAGTGGCCATCTTGAAAACTTTGTTATTGCTACTTCTCCTGAACAGATGGTTGTAGCAACATTGGATTTTCATGGAAAGACTTAATATGATCTCTTATTGGTCATAAAATGAAAATTGCTTCACTTAGTCAATACATCTGCCACGGTGAAAATCTTGAAACTTTTGTAATCACTGCTTCTGAATGGGTGGTCATATTGTCATGATGTTTTCACTAAAAGACTATTTGTAATATTCGATTGTTCTTAAATCTAAATTTTTGTTTGTCTTTGGAATGACTCGGCCGGGATCAAACCCACGACCCCCCACATCCAAGGCAGATAATCTAACCACTAGGCCACAGAAATGGTGCCTCCATCTTGAAAATCTCTTGTAGTGATGGCTACTGGTCATGCCCTCAGATACCCAATATGACCATAACAGCATCCAGCTTGAAAGTTTTTAAATAATTTCTCATCTTAAAGATAGACATTGATTTTCACTAAAGTCATTTTATGGTGACTAGTTCTTGTTAACTTCGAATGATATAAAAATGGCCAGTGTGATTCCAGCACTGATGCCAAATCTTATGATAGTACTAACTGTATTTTATAATTTTTACCCAGCTAGTGGATACTTCTGAAGAATAACTTGAATGATATCACTTCAGTAACTTTTCTCCAAAATATATTTTTTATAGTCAATATAATTTAGCATTTGTGTTTGTCTTTACATTATCTGGGATGTATTTGTTGAGCTTCTGTCCATGTTATTAGGTACAAGATAAAAAGACCATGACAAAACGTTTGTATTGCACTTATAGGTATCATGTCAACATGTTAACTCAAACATAAGAAATTAGTTGTTTTTTAAAATCAGATTTGGTATATTTTAGTATCTAAAGAATACCAGGGATGGTCTCAATGCTCAAACGGTTTTAAAGAAAAGAATTGGGCATATCATGGATTCCTGGAAATTTGTATGGCCAGTAGAGTGTCAGTCCCATTGAAGGGTCTCACTGAATTTGCGATTGTAAGCCAGAATATTAATCTTTGTTAAACTCGGTTTACTTGTTTTTTATGTCTTCCATACTCTTGTGTATTTTCCCAGGTTTTGCCATTCCTTGGGCAGCTGGCAAACCAGGTTCAGCAGTCTGTGAATACAGTAAATAAACCAGTAGCAGAGAATTCAGCTGCTTCAGAGACCAATCCTTCTGACTCTCCGATTCAAAAGAAAAAGAGCAAACCTAGGAAAACATAATGATTGCTGTGATATTAGTATTGTGCAATGGTTTTTGTGAAGAATGCCTTGTTGGAAGTTTGACAAAGCCGTTACTTTGGCATTGATATTGATATGTCCCCCCAGATTATGCTCCATTTTAAAGTATTTTACAGTAGTCCCCCTCTTATACGGCCACCCCTGCTGCACCGGGAAAGTGGCCTTATATGACGGGTGGCCGTTCCAGAGGGGGGCTAAATTTATTATGAGAAGTACTTGTATATGTAATGTATGTAGTAAGAAAGCTACATACTTCAAAACATTAAATATCTTCATCTAAATGAAACATTAATCAATAAAAGTTTTTTTTTGTTTTGTTATAATAACAAATTTATTTCAAATAAATATACGTTACTTTCTTTTCTTTCGTGGCGTAAGTGTGATATGCCAGCAGGTATTGTTGTCATGCACATAGCAAATGGATTCAAAAACGTCATTTACATCTTGGTACATACATAATTATGTTTCCATTTGCTCCATTTTCCCACTGCTGCTGAATAACCTTCTTATCGGTTATGAATTTGTATTTTCAAATTGTTTCAACATAAACTTGTTTTTTCCCACGAGACTTTCCTACATAAAATTGTTCGGCATCCCCCCCCCTTCCCCAATGTCGTCGAGTAGCATAATTGACTTTCTTCTAAACTAATGTATCCATTAACGTGATGACATTTTAATGTTTGGTAATGGTTTATTCGGTTATTGCTGACTGTATGTGATTTAATTATGAGACAAAACTTATGTCGAGTGTACGACATACAGTCTTCTTAAAGGAAGCCATGTGTGGTAACGTGATTTTTCCGGTCTTTGTCTGGTACCCTGTTGATTTTTTAAGGTTCTCTGTGTGTGCCAATGTAAAAAATATATTTTTAGCCTATGCTGACCCTGTTATGATTATAACAGTTACGTCTGGTTAAAATCATCAAAGAGAAGAACTCGACATAGGCGTTAAACCCAAAACTCTATCGTAACATTATTGAGCCCATTTCCTGTAAACATCGACTTTTATAGATAATGATATACTATAAATCCTTTAGTCGACACTCTAACGGCGACTTGACACTTGGAGGCGTGTATTTATGATAAAGATAATCAAAATTGCTTACCTTACCGTAGGCTTACGTCAAGATTTTAATTAATTATTGGTTCTGGATACATTTAAAGAAACAAAAGTGGCCATTCATGAGGGGAACATATTTCATTTTTTGTACTAAAATGCTGGCCGCTGGTCGCGTTAGACGGGTGGTTGCTCGTGAGGGGTACTTTTGAATACAAACTCGTCGGTGCCAAGGGATTCTGGCCGTAAGAAGCGGGTGGCCACTGGTCAGGGGGGCCGTTCAAGAGGGGGACTACTGTACTTGTTAGCTAGATAGGTGCGGTTTCTTATTGCTGTTAGCTAGATAGGTGGGGTTTCTTATTGCTGTTAGCTAGATAGGTGGGGTTTCTTATTGCTGACAGTGAGTTGTTACTGTTGTATGTAATGATAGCATATAGGTAAGGTTATATGAAGAAATTGTACTTGTTGATGAATATCCTGTAATTACATTCACATTGTACTTAGATTTAATCTGTGTAAAGTTTGTTAAAGCGGTATCCTGATAGGAATTGAAGATAATTGTGTTTCTGCCAGACTGGGACAATAGATAGTTTTTTTTTTTTTTGAATAAATCTTTTCTTGAGAGGTTTATTGGTTTGTCCTCTATTATAATGGCATCAAGTGTATTCTGTTTTATCAAATATACTTTGTTTTATTAAAAATAGTAACAAACATTATAATAAAATTAAAATTTGTAACAATTCTAGATCTACTGGCATTTAGCTTCAATTTCTGTTCATAATGTTTATCTTCCTCAGGTAATGTTGCATTGATGGTAATACTTAAAACAACAGTAGAAAGAGAATTAATTTCTCAGAACATAGAACAGTATGTTTACAGTTGTAAGAAAGATTATGAATAGCATTGTTGAATTCTTCTATTTAGATTACTATCACTTTTTCCGTCTATATTCTGAGTATTAATAGGCTGTTATGAAAGAGATCATTTAGTTAAAGAGATGTACAGATTTCAAATTCAGTTAGCTTTTTTGATAAATATTTTAAGTCTTTGTTTTTATGAAGATGGTATATTGTTTTGCTGTTTATATGTTATTTTGATCCTAAATCGTGTTTTTAGTGCAAGTTTGAGCCGTGAAATTGCACACATTTTAACATGGTCATAAGTAAGTGACCGTATTAGATTTTTAGGCCAATGCATGATGTGGAGTCATTTATTTATTAATTTTATAGAAGTCCCGCATAAATGAATCTTAGATGGATATTTGGATTAGACAGTAGATTAGATGGATTTTTTAATTTCAGATTCATTGAAAGTATATAGGCAAGATAAATGACTCTACTGTGGAAGGCTGGCAACTCCAACTGCTATATCAACATAATAGTGTGAGGGGAATTTGTTCAAATTTGTTAATAAACATTTCATGCATTTGCTTGCGACATTTTGTTTAATAATATTCAGCCCATAAATGTTGTACGTATTGATGCTGAAAATTACTTTATAATTCAGGAGAAACAATGTCAATTGTCTAAGCCTTTAAATGCTCGCTAAATTTAGTAGGTTTTTTCAGAAACTGCTGTTGTGCAGTTGGTCAGGTCCTAATTTAGTGGAGCGATAGTAATGTCAGATGTGTTTATTTGCATTTGCTTGACAGAAAATGAATTTGTAAAGACTGAATGAGCACACATAGGGGCTATCCATTTAGTAGTTACACATGGAGAGGGGAGGGGTTGATCTAATGATAGTGTATGTATGCATAGAAAATGTGTGTGTGTGTGTGTGTGTGTGTGTGTGTGTGTGAAACCTCGATAATAACTTGTCTAATACATAACCTGTTTGATTGCGTTCTGTTGGCCTTTGAATTTTAGCAGACACTACAGAAACTTTATAAAGTTACGACGCAGCTTATTTCTTTGATGCAGCCAGACATTCAATGCTGGACTATCTGTTTTATTAAACACGTTAGTATTATTAATCCTTGATCGTTTCTGTGTGAATTAAATATATGTTGTTCTATGGTCAAGTGTACATATATATATGCAGGTGTGGGACGTAAAACGTATGCATGTGTACATGGGTCAAGCTTTGTCAGATTTTTGCATATGTTCTAAATAAATGGCCCAAGATTTTGCAATGTAATGACCTTTTTTTTCTTTTTGATGCTGCCTGCCTTAGCATCTTGACATATCAATATCAGTATGTGTCCATCTTTATTGCTATTGACACCCATTGATTAGCCTCATTGTTACAATTTTAGATTGGGGGCCCAGAGTGGTCTAAAACGCTATCCATTATGGATCACACCCATCTCACCTCTATCTGCGTGGGTTCGAGTCTCGGATTCGGCCAACATGGGTATGTGAGAAAGCTTGCCAGTAGCTTCTCGTGGGTTTGTGGTTCTTTCTGGGGGGTTTCCCGGGTTCTTCCTCCACATTAATACTGGCCACTTTGTATAGCCTATTATGTGCTGAAAAATGGCGTTAAACCCTACAACAACCAACCAACAAATTTAGATTACATCATTGTTACAATTTAAACTTTAAGGTTAACCTCATTGTTAGTTTTAGGTTAATCTCAAAGTTTTGGAACAATTCAAAGTCAAAGGTTTAGATTAATCTCTAATTTTTGTAGGGTTTACTTCAAAGTCAAAGCTTTGGATTGACCTGAAAGGTTAAATTTTAGATTTTGTTACATTAGCATCAGAGTTGAAGATTTTAGTTTGCAGGAAATAGATATGACAGGCTCAACAAAATTGGGTCTTTTTTTAAAAGTCAGATTTGAATATATTCCTTACATATCATCACCTGTTTGGAGGCAGGTACCATTGATATGTTTGTGTAACATTAAAAAGTATATTCATGGATTTGTAAATGGTTAATGTAACTTAGAGAAGAGTTGAAAGCTGTCATGTACAACACCATAACTTGTCATTAATTAAGTGAATTTAAATATGAATGTTGTCTGTGCTCAGGTTTGATTAACTGTTTATATTGTACAATAGCCTATTGATTCCAAATCCCAGAATCTTCTGTGGAGTAAAAGACAGGTGAAATAATTGAATCAAACCTGTGTGTAACTGCCAGTCAAGAGAACAGCTGTAGTTATTTGTACAGGTCGTCTTAATACACAGATATTGTACTCACATTGCATATTTTAATAATCAGTATTATTGTGGTGAGATGAAAAAAAATGGGTGGGCATATTTTGAATGCATTTATTACATTTATACATGAAATTATAAGTTGATTTTATGAATAATTTGATTTCATTATCTTTTCAATTAGTACAGCTGAATACATTTAGTTTCTAATACAGTTTAAAGCATAGAGCCAGCAACAAAGCATGATTTATGTATCTTAATTAGGTAAATGTATACCTTAGAGATATACAATAGAATTTATTACCTGGATAGGTTTAATTGTAGTCAGATACTTTAGTTTGATTGGTTAGTAGATGTCATATTGAATTACATCACAGCAGAGTGGAGTGTATAGCATGGTTACATTGAGGATGATATCTAATTTTGATTCCATGCTGATAACTTTGTTGGCAAATTCTTTTTATAATTCATCCAGAAAATCAGATACCTTACCTGCTGTCATCTGCTTACCTGCTGTCATCTGTTTCTCATGTTTCCAGCACTTTATATTTGTTTGCAGATGAGAATAACTTACTGATACTGCTTTAGTAAAGGTGAATATATTTTCCCATTTTAGGAATCAGATTAGATTTCATTTTATGATCTTAAGATTTAATTTTGAGCCCCAATTTGTTCATAAATGGGTCTGATCTGATCTCTTTAAATAACTATTAATTATCCTGTCTGTATGGATAGATGTGAATAGTTTGAATAAACTATTTATGATGATATTGTCAGCATTCTTTGTATTTTGTGAAAAATGGGTAGAATTATGACCACTCTGTCTTAAAGACATTAAGTCAATACATTATGTTTGCTATCAAGTGAAAAAGTTATGGAGCTGGATGGGAACACAAATCCCTCCGAGGGTTCTTTACACCTTCAGCTGGATGGGAACACAAATCCCTCCTAGGGTTCTTTACACCTTCAGCTGGATGGGAACACAAATCCCATCAATGGTTCTTTACACCTTCAGCTGGATGGGAACACAAATCCCATCAATGGTTCTTTACACCTTCAGCTGCCCATACCAGCCAAGTTCACCTTTTGCCCTGCTTTTCAGAGACGTGTTCCTATGGATTGATTTGTCACAAAGACACATTCATATGGGTTATAGAAAATCTTAGTGCCTATTATAAATGGGTGAAAAATTCAAGGCTGGATCATGTCTTGACCCAGGAATCATGACAGTGCTGGTCAAGCACTATTACCCCTCTCTCTTGCACCAACAGACTGTGCCCTTTTTCCTCGATTTCTGTATTTTTCCTATATGAAGTATATTGATTTAGTTTTTACTAACATTGCATACAATGCACACTTTGTAGCCACCATCTTTCTATAATTTCCAGGATTGTAAGCATCATATTTGAGAAACCATTGCATATATTTGTAAGATATGTTCTTGAAATTTGCAAGAATACTCTTTTTCAGAACATGTTTGCATAAATATTCTCTTTCAGAATATTATGTCCCAAGATATGGTAAATCGGGGGCATAAAAGACACTTTGGGAATCACACTTTTCTTTGTGTGCACTGTACGTGCACACATGGACATGTTCTGATCTGCTTTCTTTGGTGGGAATGTGGCATATAAGAGGGGGAAGAAAGGCCATTTCTCTTGCAATTGTTATCTTTAGACAAGACCCTAGGGGATAATAATGAAAATACATATAATAATGATGATGATGATAATGATGATGATGATGATAATGATGATGATGATGATGCAGATAATGCCAAATATGCAGACAATGAAAATAATAATGAGACTTTCATGGTTTGAAAATCTTGTAAGGCCAATTTCTCCCTGATACAGGATTGGATGTCACTACTTGTGAATGATCAATTCTGGGTCCCTTTCAATGGAGGAACAAACGACAGAGCGAGTCGAGCTGCTCAGTTAGGGAGCAGCAGCACACCCTTGAAGGTGTTATCCTCATCAAGGTAATGAACCAGTCATATCTTGTAAAGTTAGTTTAGCAATTTCATTCTGATAGTTCTGTTGTGAACTGGCTTATCAGATTATTGTCACTGGATTGGACTTGATCTATTCATCACACACCATTACTGGTCTTTATGTACTGGTCGCCAGTCAGTGGAGTTCCATTGTTCATCTAAGGACAGAGATAAAATCAATACCCACTTTAAGCTACCAGTCATTCACATTGCCGATAGCATGTACTCATCTGACCAGGGAAGTAGATTTAATTCCTTTCCTTCTTTTTCAATCCCTATAGGATACGGAGAGACTACTTTCCAGAGTTTGTTTTCTTTTCCTATTATGACATTGTGGATTCACATGCCTTGACCTTGAGGTAAGAGGAGAGACGTTACAGGTTGTGGATTTGTTTTGTCTTCCCGATTTGGACACAAACACCCCATGATAATTCGCACTAGGGAAAACAACCAGACGTCCTGCACTACTTTCATAAATGGTATATGGCACTGCAAAACACTAGAATTGCCCAAGTTAAAAGGCACAAATTGATATAATTAAAGAAGATGATCCAATAACTGTTTGCATATGATTCCACATGGAATATAGTACGATTTAAAAGCAGCTGTATTAAACAGAAGATAAAATCTGATGAGATGGTCACAACCATACCAGTATCTCAGACACAAATTATTAGCAATAAAGCTTCGCTGTATCAAAAACCTAAAGAAAGGTCTCTTTAAAAAGGAAATCTGATTTTGCTCAAGACTTCAATCAACCTTTCACTCTCCGAGTTACAAGACTTTCTTGATCGAACCAATAATAATAATAATAATAATAATAATAATAACGAGGACATTGTATAGCGCCTACTTTTCGAAGCTCTAAATGCTTTATAACATCTATAATGATATGACTACAAAACACAAACAAGCACCATGCAATTAGAAAACAAATAAAATGCTAAAAATATTTACGGTAGGAAATATTAGGTCATTAAGTTTGTACTTGATGTCTAAAAAGGTGAGTTTTAAGAGCTGTCTTGAAAGGGATCACTTTGTCTTTGTGTCTATTTTCAATGGGCAATTCGTTCCTTATTGACGGGACCTGGTATGAAAACAAATGTCCATATGACTTAATTTTCATAGTGGGAATAATGAGTATATGATTGTCCGAAGAGGAGCGTAAATATCTTGCTAGTGTATACTCATGGGTGAGTCCAGATAGGTATGTTGGACTGGAGTCCATCAGCAAAACGTATCACAAAGAACAAATTTTGTGTTTGATTCTGTATTTAAATGGATAGCCTTTGTAAGGTACAGTGCAGCGGGAAGGTGAGCTCTGATCGTAGTACTCTTAGAATGATCCGAGCAGCTGTGTTTTGAATTTTTTTTTTTAACTTTCTGTACTAGATACTGAGACGAACCAGACAGAATTGAGTTAGAATAGTCCAGTCTTGAAAGTATTAATGAACACATAAGTGTTTTAGTGGCATCAACTGAAAGATATTTACGAATGGAACTGTTGCGTGTCAGCTCAAGATGCAGCCTTGCATATGTTCATGACATGTTGATGCAATTTAAGTACTGTCCAGAGTAACACCTAGGTTTCGTACAGACTGTGTGAATTTAATGTTGGTGTTGCTGATATGTATTGTTTAAGGTAAAGGACGTGAATTAGAAAGTCTTTGTGTTATGATCAGAATGGTCCCAGTTTTATCATGATTCATCTGCAGCTTGTTACATGTCATCCATGATTTCACATCAGAAATGCACCTCTCTACTTCTTGGATGGTAGCATCAGCTTCAGTTGGGTGGCTAGATTTGTATATTTGTGTGTCATCAGCGTAGAATTGTTGAGACACTGGATGCTGATCTATGACACTATAATCATGAACATTCATGTTTATCGGTCTCTCATTGCTGATTGAGGGTATTTAATCAGATCAGTGACAATAAAATACAGTAATCGTACATAATTCTCAATGTGTACCAATTATGGTCAGGGTGATACATTCACTGTACAAAGCAACCTAAGGTGATGGACTATTCAAGGTTTATTTAGAAAATAGCTCCAAAGGCAGTACCGATTGCAAAGCAACCAGGAATAAAAGCTATGACGTTTTCGATAAACGTATTGGTGTTGTTGGTAATGTTGTCAGGAAAGCACTTTTAGCAATCAAGGATAGACTACCATGATTAATACGACGAAAACCGAAATCAGTACAATTATCCAGCACTTAAGTGATGCCTGTAAATGTCAGTAGAATAATAAATCAAACCTCAAAAAGTAGGAAAAAAATCAATACAAGTTTGATATCAGAAAGAGGTCTTCGTGTTAGATGATAACACCTCTAATAAAATGTTTAAACATAATCCCGATCCTGCATTTGATTTGGATGTGCCAGTTCTCAAAGATGAGTCTGTGCGTGACTATCAGTATTATTCTTATAAAACATGATTACCAAATCAGCGTGGACAATCTTGAACTGTAAGTCCAGGATCAAAGGTGATATTTATTAAATGCGGAAGCATTTAAGTAGAAGGAGAACTGGTAACAGACATCGTCGTTGATGCAGAATACAGAGCTAATGTCAGAGCTTGTTTTGTTAATAATGGTAGTATGGCGTTATTCAGAAGTGCTGTATATATGATTGATGGAAAAGAAATTCAAACAATTCAGTATAATGACGTTTCCACGAAAATATTGGGTCTAGCAAGATAACATATGATTATACAAGATCAAGTAATCCGTCAATGACGATTGCCAAGGATAATGCTGACCATCATGATAGTAGACATATTATAAGACGACCAAGAACTTTTACCGACAACGCTTTTGTAGAAATGTTAGAAAGATTTTTTTCTGAACTAACCATACAGTTGTAATTGCGAGAAAGGGTGATATTAATGATGTTATCTGGCATGAAGGTGTCGCTGTTGCTGCATGTAAAGTAATATTTTTAAAAAACTTTCGTTGTGGATGTCTGTAATTACTTCATCGCTTGTTGAGGAATGGATCAATGCGGACTAATCAATATTTTCATAGTTGACGATGACCAGAGATAGTGTTCAAAGTAATGTTGATGATTTATTCTCATGGCATATAACATCACAGCAAGGTGTTTCTGCACCGCTATATATTTGTTTTTATTGTTTTTCAAAATATTACGCGATTAAATAATCAAGAACGTATTCCAATGATGTTTGATACATTTGTAGTTAGTAAAGTTTCCTTAGGAATAAATGGACATTAAGAAAAATCTGAAGATATATGTTTGAATTTTGATCAAAAGTACGTTGTGGATGTATTACATCTGTTAATGACATTTATGGGATGTGATCAAAATATAGATACTGGTCTGCAAATATCTAAGTTGGATTTTACAACACTGTATCCAATCTATTTTATTTCGTTGGAATATCTTGATTTAATTAGACAATCTGTCGTTGATATACATTTTATTGTCGAGCTCGTGTATCCCCAATCGCTGCTGATTACAGAGCAATTACTGTTATAGTCAGCGACAAAATAATGCTACTTGAAACTGTTGGTGGACGAATAAGAGTCATTGATATGCCAATAGAAAACATAATTAAATCGCTAATGCTATTATAAATGTCTTTTCTTGTTAGTATCAGTCTGACTCTTAGTCAGATTGAAAAATTGCAATTGAAATCAGCAAGGAACTGTGAATAAAAATAAAAATAAATTACAGGTGGTCAAAATAAACTATTAGTGAACTCAGGCACTTCATTGACACTAAAGAATCAAATACAGGTGTTAGACAATCATTCTGTGGGTACCATTAAAGACACAGCCAAGACGGGTGTAATATTTCCACTTACTGCAACTATATCAGAGTTAATATCTGCTGCAACCCCAGCTGTTGCAAACGCAATTGCAATTGGTTCTGTTGGAACTGCTGATGTAATGTCACTAAAGAAAGCAACAGGGCACGTAAATAAAAACTTCTAATAAAAGGGGAAAATGGTATGAGACTACCAGGAAATCCCCCCCCCCACTCGTGGTACGGAAAAAGTCTGAGTCTTCCCGAGACAATATCTCGTTAGACACAAAACTTCTTCCTATGTCCAATTTTGATTTAATAGATGCTGTTGAAAAATTAAATATAAAAAATTTCATGTTCAGAGGTGTTTTTATGCCTGATTAATTACCAAAAACAGCCAAACAATGTTGAAACCGGTATCATTAATTTCGATGGAAGTTCTGGTCCTGGTAATCTTTGTTGTACATACGCAATTGTCCCACGTGGAATTTTGATTTTTTTTTATTTGTATAGACTGGCTCTACCAAAAGAATTTTTAAAATGTGTTAGCGGACTTCAAACTCCGATCTGGTATTCAACATTACCAACACAGACAACGGATCCGCCAATATGTGGCCGTGAAGTAATTACTGTTCTCGATGCTTTTTAAAAAATTAACCAAACCATCATATAAAGTAGAGTACGATTATACAAGTAGACGTGTCGTTCGAAACAGATCTCAAAATATAATGGTATATAACTACGGAAGATCTTCCTCTCAACAGAAATAAACAATTAACGAAATATCACACCAAATATAAATAAATATATTAATTATAAAATATCTGAATTATTAAATCCTGCAAATGGAGATCCAAATTAATTAGTTGTATTTCAAGATAATCAAGGAGAATTAAAAACGAATAATCTTTCATTGCAGAATATTATCATTAAAATTAATGGAGTAACCGACAGCAGCATAGCTGTGTTTGATAGTAATGGAAAACATAAACTCGATGTTGTCATATCAACGATATTTGATAATATTCGTGGTCGAGTAAAAAGAAAATCAGTTGATACAATGTCCGATACCGTAAATATAACTAATAATACAATTGCTGGTCTTGGAGAACCAGAATTAAAAGATGACACGGCAACAAAGAAATCCGTCCACAATAAAAATATCCCAATAATGAACTTGTTAACTGTAATTAATGATGGAATGACCTCATTTAGATCCAATTATTCTAATCATGTACAACTAATTGTTTTAGAGCTTTTGTAAAAACATAAAAAGAGCCATTAATGAATTTTTGGGAAGTTCAGCAGTCGTTGATATTAAGCTCTCTGACATAAAAAGATCACCGACAGTGTAGTATATACGGTACCGTCTGGATTAATATTATTGTCGCCAATCAATAAATCCACTAAACATCGCGCTTAGGTTACCGGTAAATACAGGTTCTCAGTACTCGGCGTGACAACATTTTTAATATCCACCACAATAACATAGCGTCCACCACTCCTGACTTCGTCTGGATTTATGTTAGTAGCAGCAGAGGGGGCGAATCAGACAACTTTTTTTTGTTTTTATTTTTGATTATACCCCCTCCAAAATAACACTGGACCCTTCTCGCGAAAAAATAAGTCTCTGACCCTTGTCTGAAAACATTCGCGTCGCAACGTCGTTGTCACTCACCCCCTCTGCTGCTAGAACTTTCAGTTGGGGTTAACCGAATATTTGATCAAGTCCGATACGATATCGTGTTCGAGGGTCATGTAAATTTATTGTTACAAATCCGTGTGGGGTAGACTGAGCATGACTAAAGAAATTTCTAAATTGATTGAAGTCCATATCAGAATACCATGTCTGCCAAATATTTCGTAGCGTATGTGTATCAACGCCGTTGAATACAGCAAGCATATTACAGTTATCTCTAATCACTTTTGGAATCTGAGTGTAGCGTTGAGTGACATAGATCACATCCGTGTTTTTATGCCTGCCTCTGGAAAATATTCTAGCAGGATTTTTTTGATTATCTAACATGACATCGTCGTATACAACTAAATTGTTGATACTTCCATCGAGGTCATTCACGGATGGCGCCTCGTCAATATCGGTTATAAATTCAATAACATCCTCGGCGGCAATCTCTGAAGCGTTTTCATAAAAATCTTTTAGCACTTCATAGCATCGTTGATCATCTACGCTAGGGGCAATTAAATACAACTTATCCCACTTCATCCATCTCATTATTAAATTGAGCAACAATTGCGTTTTACCGGATCCAGATGGTCCGATTATAATTGCGCGGATAGAGTTTGGTAGCGCTGCATGATGCTTCACTGGTTCTCTTGTTTTAGTCGCTGAAAATCAATTATATTCATATCTCTATACATAAATTATGGATCTATATTGCGTGAAGTGTAAGGCGCGTACTGGCACAGATGACTTGACGACGATTACAACTAAAAATAACCGATCAGCGCTTTCTGGTAAATGCGTACAATGTAGTACAAAGAAATTTAGATTTGTTTCTAAACCCAAGGAACTCAAGGAACCTTTAAAAAAAAACGAGGAGGTGATATCGCAGCCAAATTAGCAAAACTCCCTGGAACCCCATGGGCAAAATACCCCGGAGAAAAACACCTTCCAGGATATAGCTACTGTGGACCGGGAACAAGACTTGATATCAGACTCAATGATCAAAATCAGCCCCGACCCGGTGAGGAACCAATAAACGCTATTGATAAGGCCTGTCACCTTCATGATGTATCTTATAAAAGCAGTAATCTGCAGCACAGGCATCTAGCAGATGTGAAATTAATTCATGCGTTAAATGCTATTTCTGATAAATCTTTCAAAGAAAAATTGGCTTCCTTTTTGATAAAATCGGCTATGAAAAGTAAATTGATGTTAGGGGCTGGTAATTAATAACAACATGGAATCTATTTATTATTCCCCAAGAGGATACTGGAGGGGTAAATCAGCAATCCATAAACTCGCTAGTGCTGCAAAAGTGAAAAAAACCACTGCGGCTCATTGGTTATCCAAACAGGCACTATGGCAAATTTATCTACCACCGCCTAAACAAATCAATTTCTCGCATTTTGATGTGACCGGACCCAATGAAGTTCATCAGGCTGATCTATTATTTCTGCCACATGATCGTGGTTACAAATACGCATTAACCGTAGTTGATATTGCAAGTCGATACAAAGAAGCAGAACCGTTAAAAACAAAATCAGCCACTGAAGTAGCTTCTGCATTTGAAAGGATTTATCGAAGGAGTCCTCTGCACTGGCCAAATCTATTACAAATTGATCCTGGCAAGGAATTTCAGGGTGCAGTGTTATCAATAATGAAAAATCACAATGTCGCTATCAGACGAGGACATACTGCACTGCATCGTGATCAGGCCATTGTAGAACGATTTAATAAAACCCTTGCTGAGCGGTTATTTGGATATCAATACGCAAAAGAATTCATCCAAGAAAAAAGATCCCGTGAATGGGTTAAAAGGTTACCAGCTGTGATTACTGCACTGAATAACGAGATTACTAGAACCATCAACATGAAACCTATCAATGCGATTAAAAAGAAGTCAATACCTGAAATGGAAATTCAAAAAGATTTTAGCGTTTCCCAACCAATTCTTGGTAGTAATGTCATTGTGAGGTACTTATACGAACCAGGAGAGCTTGAGGGTGGCACAAAAAGGGCTACTGATCCTATTTGGAGCGTCACTACGCATAAGATATCTAGTATAACACGATCTACGGGTAGACTTCCAATCTATAAACTGGATTCAACTGCCCCTCAACGGGGTTTTACTAGACAACAATTACAAGTGATACCTGAGGATACTCAATTACCACCGCATGGGCTTAACTAGCACCCTTGCGTCTATTGCACTCAAGACAAGTCAACATCACATTATTTCTGACATGACCGAGATTGTTATTTTTTCTGTCAACGGTGAATTGGCGAGGATCCTTATCCGAATACTGCCAACGCATTATACAATTGCAACTCGCGCAGTGATTATTCTGTTGTTGCTTCAGAGTAATTATTAATTCAGCATCAATATCAAATTCTCGTTGGTTTTTTTTGTCTTGTTGTTTGTAACCGGAGAGTTTTTTTATCAATAATATCATCTATTGTGGTGTCATTATCATCGCCAATGATTTCATCATCGCCTGACTCTGTCAGGACAATTCTTCGAAGTTGATTTATTTTTCGTACTCTAGACACTGCGAGATAGACTAAATTCGACCATTCTATGCGATTATCTACTATCCAAACAGTTGTATCCGATATAGTCAATCCCTGTGAAGAGTGTATAGTTGCTGCATAACCTAGCGTCCATGGGGATTTATTAGCACGCAATGCATCTTCAACGACATTGATATCAACCAGCACAATATCATTTAATACGAGAATCTGTCTTTGAAATCCTTCGGATTTTGGTCCTGGAATATCAACTTCGATGTTCTGTTTTCGTGTATCCGATGGCCTATAACATAACGGTACTGGAAGTGTTGCAAATTTTTGTTTATGCAATTCAAATAACTTCATCTGAAGTGTATCCCTGACTATTTTTCTACTTGCAATGATTAAATCATTTGGTCTCCACGCTTCCCAAAACTCATTCATGGGAGTTTCCGAAATTATTTCACGGGCTATTTCACACTGGATTCTATCCGGTTGTAATCTAATTAGTTTCTTAAATTCTTTTAATTCATTATCAAGTGATCTATGATCGGTATCAATTTCTTCATAATAGTCTACAAAACCCTTTAGCCATTCATGGGGGGATGCACCGACAAATGGTGGAGGTTGGCCGTGATCCCCGCACATGACGACTTTTGTATTCTTCAATAACAACCACTCAAGAAATATTTTTAAGACATCTTCGGACACTGTGTCTATTTCATCCCACATGATAATTTCAGGAATAAATTTCTCTCCCATGCGCTCAGGAGTCCATTTATCTCCCTTCCATCGGAAAAAGCTGTGATAAGTGCAGGCATTTACCCCTGGTTGTTTCATCTCTCTGGCGAGTCTGTGAGCTGGTGTTAGCACAATCATGTTTGGATTGGAAACGCTAGCGTTTCTACGGAATAACTCAATTGCCCGGGTTGTTTTTCCTGACCCACCACAGCCGTTTAAATAAACTGTTTTATATCTACAGATTGGATCAGAAATCGGTGGTGCACTAGAAAATTCTGAACACTGATTGCTTTCTAAGTAATTATTTTCAATGGTAACATCTGCTGATGGAATATAATCATGAAGCATTTCCTTCTTAATTCTCCATGACCCCCAATTCTCGTTGCCAGTAGCCTTAAAATCAGCCATTTTGCTATTTATGTAAAATGAGTCGGTAGCAACTCTAACTGCGGTGGTAGGAAATCTATTGATCATTGAAAACAGATTGATAGAAGCATAACCAAGCATAGAAGCTCTCAAATATGTGTACTGCTGATGGTATCCATCAGTGTAAGTAACAATTGTACCCAATTTGGTTCCATCGGACATAAATGCGTTCTTACGATTGACATATAAGCCCCTATTCGTTAAATCTTTGATTACAAAATCGTATTCAGCATTGTCTATAATCAATCGTGAAGAATATCTCGTATTATCATCTTTGCCACCTTGGGTAAATTTACCGATTATTCTTCGTCCAAGATCTTTTGCTTCATTGTTTCTGATTTCAAATAACTGTCTGGACCAATCCATGATTTGTTGTTCATTAAAATCAGGAAACAGTTTTCGCTCTTCGCTAATTATTTTTTCTAGATCAGGTTGTGGTAACCAGACTGATTTCTGTGCTCGATAGGATATAATTGCTTCACTGACAATTAATGATTTTAACATCTTACAATCAAGCATATACCGTAATAACACTATTGGCATCCAGTGTTTTTCAGACATGTGTTTACCAATCCAAAGATAACTACACGGATGAAGTCCTTCAGCCATTTCAAATGATACTACACAAGCGAATCCGGTTAAATCGAAATGTGGCAGTGGTCCATTAATAGCAACACGGGTCATTTCGTGTGTAGGGTGTCCAAATCGTTTGAAATATTTCTCACACTCTCCATACCCAAGAAAACTTCCTGGATAACATGCAATCATATCAACTGAAATAACGGAATCAGAGGTGTATTTTGTGTTCCATAATCCGCCGTGGCTGTATTCAAGACAGGACAATTTGACATCTGATAAGAACTCACTTCGGGTTGGTTTCCACGCGTTTTTCTTCCTAGCAAAATGTGCTACAACTGATGGAAGTGTAAAACAGTTTGCTAATAATTGATCGTTGTCTTCCCCCCCAGAACTCTGGGGAGAAAATTCACTAGCTAGTTGTTTCATTTGATTATGCAGCTCTTCAGTACGGTACAATTCTCCGTTGGGCCTTACAAACTGATCAAATCTACATTCTTCGTCTGAAGTACTATGAAATAGCCACACTGACACAAAATCGTTTTTACTCAAATGGTAAATAGCATCAAATAATTTCTGCTCTGAAAAAAACTCTTCGGTTCCAAACAGATATTTTACGGTTCTATCCCGTGGGAATATTGTTACTGCAGATGACCACGCGTGTGCATTATGATCAATAATTTCAATGGGAGCTCCCTGTGATTTATATTTCGATTTGTATAATACTTCTCCGGTGATTGTCCTTACCGATATTGGAAATCTCAATGATGTTTCTAATTTGGCTATATCTTGAATTGTTGCCCCATGCTGTTTCACTGTCAGTTCCCACTCGGTTATTTTTTTTCGTCTTAGATCAGTTAGTTTATTTCCCCGGGACGCATTTGTGAAGTGTTCTATTATTCGTGTTGCTACACAATTGAGCCCTGTCGAATATTTCATGGGTGCTAGTTTTGAAATATCAGGTTTTTCATTGAGTGGATATATCCCGTAAACAACTACTGTGACAGGATAAGATCTTTCGTAGTAGGGTTTATCAAGTCCAGTCAAAATTCCTGGTTTTGAATCCTGAGTCACAGTGACAGCTTTTTGTCCTTAAGAATAGGCCCGTATTTGTCCCTAATTATCCATTTTCCAT
This sequence comes from Unio delphinus, assembly GCA_029339505.1. Lineage (NCBI taxonomy): Eukaryota > Metazoa > Mollusca > Bivalvia > Unionida > Unionidae > Unio > Unio delphinus. The sequence goes on along the minus strand of JAQISU010001253.1, from coordinate 5,520,794 downwards.
TATCATGGATAAGGAATTTTATTCGAAAAAAATTTCTTTCTTCCCCAAGACGTGAGATTATCACTGCTGCTTTTTCATCATTCATGGTAGCGTCAACAACACCATCAATTCGAAATGTTGACCAACAATGAGCTGCCCCATCACGCTTGAATTCATTAAAACAGTCTCTGATTTTACTAATCAAGGTTCTATCAAGAATTTTATTCTTTGGTGTATCAGAAACTCTATCAAGATTGAATTGAACACTTTTCCAGGGCTTAATTTTCGATAATCTCTCGAACTCCTCCATACTATAATTAAAACAAGCATTTAAATGAAAGATTTAAGTATAATGAATCATTGCAAATGGCTTATGATTGGATCAGTGACACCGTGTAACAAATCATGCAGAAATGAATTCTGTTGGTATCATATGCAAAGCTTTCGTCGTGGAAGCCGAGGTCCGTTACCCTGTATTCAATGTGGGGTTGGGGTCAGGGGGAGGTCGCAATTATGCATTATGTGCGGCGGAAAACGATACAGGGAACTAAAACGCTATTATGATAAAAAATAAAAAATACTGCCATTGACCCCAACGATGACAAAATAATAAAGACTGCTCAAGATTATATACAGAGACTTATAATTAAACCAAACAATGAATTAGAAAAATAGTTTTATTATACAAATGAACCAAGAATTCAGACCTCACCCCTCCGTGCTTGTTAATTATGAAGCATTCCGTAATGGTATTATCAGAAAATTCTATTTTCGTATGTCAAAATACAGTACACGCGTACCGTCTATAACACCAAGGGAGACCACTCTTAAATGATAATAACCAAGGGAGTTATCATTGTGATTTAGCGGCTTGGTATTTCTTTTTAGGAAAAGATATATTTTCTTTTTTTTTTAGTGTTTAAGTCAAATATTCTGTGTCACGTGCGATTAATGCGTATTTCATAACATAGGATGTGATCCGGAGATACAGGCGTTACAGGATAACACACGTGTATACTTTCTCCCTTAGATTGTGTTAACTTGTTTAATGGGTATTGTGATTCAGCGCTGGGCATTGTTTTGTAAGAAAAGACATGTTTTCAAACAATTATATTCTTTGTTCTAGTGTTTAAGTCAAATATTCTGTCTCATTTAAATACTGTGAAACACCATTAATAAGTAATTCAAGAAAATAAAATAGCATACTTGCGGATTGATGTATTAATTTCCTTTATATACCATATGAATAGTTACAACATATATACGTTAAAAAACGTTATTCTTTATAGACGTGAACAGTGGTCTAACGGTATCGTGTTTGGCTTGTAAACCCAGACAATTATTCTTCACATGTTCGCGCCCCATAGCAGACAATTGTCTGATGGTGAAACGGTTGGATGTTTTTTTTTCTTCTATTTAATTGAGGGGAGGAAGGCGCCCCCTCTGTGTTTTTTACATTCACATAACATGCAAACCCATGCTATCAAATTCATGGTAGCGGTGGGTTGTCGGTTTTTGACAACTTACGCAACCATGAATTTGATTTCATGGGTTGCATGTTGAATGTGTAAACACATTAATGCCCTAAAATAAATAACATCCATGGATGTAATTAGCTCTCCGTCACATTTGGGTAGCCCCGTATGGTGTTCAAAATGAATTACCGGCCAAAAAAAGGTTTGGATGCACATTGGGTAACCCCAGAATGAATTATAGGCTAATAGAAACGGTCATAGGGTCATATCTCAAAGAGCAAAAACAAAAAAAAACATTCTGATATAAAACAGAAACAGAAAAATGCTCTAACAAAGGACCCTATGAAAGACACAAAGGCCTAATAAGGGACCCAATGAATGCAAATAGAACCAAAACGCGGCCTATATCAAGGGGGCCAAATGACTGATAATCGCTCATCATGGTTGATATTTATTTTTGTCTGCATTTATATTTATATATACAGAATTAATTTTAAAAAATATATTTATATATACAGAATTAATTTTAAAAAAGATATTTATATATACAGACTGAATTTTTAAAAAAGATATTTATATATACAGACTGAATTTTAAAAAAAGATATTTATATATACAGACTGAATTTTAAAAAAATATATTTATATATACAGACTGAATTTTAAAAAAATATATTTATATATACAGACTGAATTTTTAAAAAAGATATTTATATATACAGACTGAATTTTTGAAAAAGATATTTATATATACAGAATTAATTTTAAAAAATATATTTATATATACAGAATTAATTTTAAAAAAGATATTTATATATACAGACTGAATTTTTAAAAAAGATATTTATATATACAGACTGAATTTTTAAAAAAGATATTTATATATACAGACTGAATTTTTAAAAAAGATATTTATATATACAGACTGAATTTTTAAAAAAGATATTTATATATACAGAATTAATTTTTAAAAAAGATAGTTATATATACAGACTGAATTTTTAAAAATATTAACGGCTCTTTTATTTTTGAAAAATGAATTAGAAATATGTATTATCATATATGAATTCTGAAATTATGAATAGCATCATAGTTGAAATTGCAAAATTGAAAAATCAGAATATTAGATTGTCAGATGGGTTAAATCCTGATCAAATCAAGTCGGATTTTCAGGATATAGAATACGGAGTTAGCACTAACAAGTATATGTTGCCAAAGAAATATGCACTCATCAAAAAAATTCAAAATTCTATTCGAGACTCTCTTGCATTTTCCAGTGAAGTAGATATGTTTGTTCCGTTATATACTATCGTGGAAGGAATACGAAAAGAATTGGGTAACGAATATGAATTGAAAAAGGAAGTTAATTCTAAAATTAGAAACTTACGAGCGTTAATTCAAGAAAATGAACTATTTTGATTGACCGGCCCCCCTCAAAAGATTTTGTCAGACAGTAAAATCTCCTTGAGATTTTCATTTTTTTTTGTCATTTTTGATTGAATCAGTGAAAATATTTCACACTGCGAAAATAAAATAGAATCCTAACAGCTTTGAAAGTTCTTTTAAGAACTTTTCTCTATGGAAAATCCAATGCAAAATCGACTACTTGACCCTACGAGGTTTTTTGATGAAAATCGATGAAAAATGACCAAACATCACTGAAAACAGGCAAAAATTGATGAAAAATGGCTAAAAATCATCAAAAATGAGTTTTAACAGCTTTTCCTTATGGAAAATCCCATGTAAAATCGACTACTTGACTGTAAAATCTCTTTGAGATTTTCAAATGAAAACCACCATAATGGCACCAATACAGGCAAAATCTATGGATAAAAAATAAAAATATTTCACAGCAATAAAAAATTGGACCGTTAAGGATGGAATCATCGATGGGAAAAATTGTTTTACAATTGAAAAATGGTTTCTGATTTCAAATAATGGTCAATGAAGCATTAACGACCCGATTGGCTCGTGAGCGACTAGATGCAATTAAGAAATTTATACCAATTCGCGACTCTGTCAGGAATAAACTGCAACAACGACAGAGTTTACAAACTGATTTTGCTCTGGAGTCTGAAGAGTTGTTTAAACCAGTAACCACAGCAACGAAAGGAGTAGAGCGTGCTTTACTGGGAGATAGTCCCGAGACGGGGAAATCTGTTATTGGTGAGCTTGAAAAACTAGCAGCGAAAACTGAACAAACTGAAAAAACTGATCCGAAAAAAACGACTGTTTCTCTGCTGAATAAATTTACTGATCATGCTAAAATATTAATAAAAAAACCTAGTTTATTGAAATCAAAGGATTATCAAGCCTTTGGTAATTTTGCTGCTCAAAGCTATAATTCAAAAAAAGATTTTTTAAAGGACGAGTATAAAAATGATAGAATATCAAGTAATGATTGGTTCGATTATTTGTATAAACTAAATAAAGGGATTGGTCGTTTGAATAAGGATGAGATAGGATACAAGGAATTTAAAAAGGGAATTAGTAATTATAAAAGAGAACAAATAGAAGAGCGACAACGAGAAATAGAAGAACGGCAAGAACTAAAACGTCAAACACCAACACGTAGACAAACAAGAAGACAAAAAAACAACAACTACCACCTGATGATGATGATTTAGAAGAACGACGTCAAACACCAACACGGAGACAAAAAAAACAAGAAGAACCTAAAAAACAACAACTACCACGTGATGATGATGATGATGATACTCTTGATTATTTACAAACCACGGATACAGACAAACTAGATGAAGCAGCTGGTTATAGCGGAAGTGGACTGCAAAATCCAAGGATTGGAAACACTTGTCCTGATAGTGTTATCAATGATATATCACGATTAGATGTTCTTGTAGGAGGGTTCCGAGCTGGAAATAACTCTCCAGAAATAATTAATGAAGCAGCTGATATTTGTAGACGATTATTTGCCGGTGGTATCATGGATATCAAAACTTATCGAGATTTCATTGACGAGTTAGCAAATGGGTATCATAGCGATTAAATAACAATTGAAAACACTATTGTTTTTATAATAATGATCATCCATTACAATCATGATAAACCAACCCTCGTCTATGTAGTTAATTCACGGTTTCCAGTTTATAGAGCATACTACGGAGATGGCCTCGGCAAGACCATTTTAGGATTCTTTTCAAGAACGGCCCCAAAAGTGATGCCGTTAGCTAAACAACTTGGAATGAAAGCCATTGATGTTATTCGTGATAAGGGTATTAGTACTGTTGGAGATCTTGCCGGGAAAGCGTTTTCAACTGCGAAGGATAAAATAACATCATTAGTGAGTCGAAAAAAGAAACCGTTACCGTCTACAGAAGAAATGCCTGCAAGTGTTAGTAAAATTATAAATAACGCAGTAGATGAAAAACTAGCGTCGACGGTAAATCAAGGAGACCAAAGCAATATTGCAAATATGATAGCGGGAAGTGGCTTTAGAAAACCACGACGAAAACGCTAGCGTTTTTCACGATGAAATGGAAAATCCGATTTAGACTCTGATAAATAGAATAAAATGTTCAAAAAATCATCTGATCCAGCATTTGATATAGACGCCCCAGTGCGTAAAGATGATTCTGTACGCGATTATCAATTTTATTCTTATCACGCAGTACAACCAGATCTCCGATCGCGAATTGAACTTCAAGTTCATGATACCAGTAAATATTTTCTACCGTGTGAGGCATTTATTGAAGTAGAAGGGGAACTTGTAACAAATGTTGCAGCTGATACCCCATATGACAATAACTCAAATGTCCGAGTTGGTTTTGTTAATAACGGCATCATGGCGTTATTTGAAAGCGCTAGATATCTCATTGATGGAAAAGAAATTGAATCCATTGACCGTGAAGTTGATATGGCCACAACAATCATAGGGTTAGCGAGATATTCTGATGATTATACAAGATCAGCGGGTCCATCTATGATGTTTGCAAAGGATACCTCTGATACCGCTGATCACCTTCAATTCATTAAAGTGTTAACAGCACAGGGTACTGCAGAAGCCAATCAACAAGAAGCAGCTAATCCAGAACGTCGAATTAGACCCGGAGCTGCGTTTGATATTCTCGGAGGCGTTAATGGTAATCTCAATTTAGGATTTGCAACACGTGTAGCAACGTTGCATGGGCAGCGTCGACGATTTTCATGTGCGATTCCACTACATCACATATTTGGATTCTGTAGAAACGTCCGAAAAGTTATTTATGGAGCCAAACACACAATAGCGCTTGTACGAAAGGGTACTGATGATGATGCAATCTGGCGTAATGCTGGGGTTGCTGCCGGTAAAGTCATTTTAACAAAACTATCATTATGGATGCCAGTGTTAACTCCATCAATCACAGACGAACAGCGACTACTATCATTTATGGACCAAGGAGGAAAGTCGTTGTTAAGTTGGTTATCAGTGACCACGGATATTAAACAAGACAGTGTTGATGGTACATTCACATGGCACCTGGCATCAAAACAAGGGGTTTCAGCTCCACGTCATATATTTATTGCGTTACAGAATGCTGCGCGAGTTGGTAGTCAAGAACGAAGTCATATGATATTTGATCAGTTAGGTGTTAGTGAAGTCTCGCTGAGAATAAACGGACAGCAGGAACCATCCGAGGATATACAACTTGATTACGGTCAGAATCATATTGCACGTGTCTATCATAACCTGTTGTCATTTATGGCACGTGATCAAAATGTGGATACCGGTTTGCAAATATCACAATTGGATTTTAAAAGCCTCTATCCGATTTATTACTTTTCATTGGAACATCTTGATTTGATGAGACAATCTGTCGTTGATATACACTTTAGAGCCCGTGTAACCCGTCCGACTGGTCCACCAGTTGCTGGGGTTGCTCCTATCCTTATCCCGAATTATAGAGCAGTTGCTGTCATTCTTAGTGATAAATCAATGTTACTTGAAGGTGTTGGTGGAAGAATGAGAGTGGTAGATGCACCAGTAGAAAATCTTTGAACGATTTTTCATTGAATTAGAATCAATCAATTATATATAATGTCATATAGTGTTATTAGTGTTACGTTAACTCCTGGTCAAATCAAAAAATTGCAATCAGAATCGGCTAAAAAATGTGGAACCACAATCACGTTGAAACCTAATCAAATGACGGGTGGTGAAAATAAATTATCGCTGACAACTCGTCAGGTGAAACATTTCAATGATGCTTTCAAGGATAAAAAGGGAGTTCAGATTACTCTCTCTGCGGCTGCTATTAAAAATATGATGAAAACAGGTGGTATATTTCCATTGTTAGCTGCAATACCAGCATTGATTGCAGCAGCAGCCCCAGCGGTGGCTAAAGCAGCAGCGTTAGGAGCCGTTGGTACTGCAGCAGGAATGGCGTTGAAAAGGCAGCTGGACAAGGATATAAAAAAAAGAGACGATCCGTTCAAGGATTGGGTCTAAGACTACCAGGAACCCCGTATTCGTGGTACAGCGGAAAAGGTCTAAGACTACCAGGGACCCCGTATTCATGGTACAGCGGGAGATCCGTTCACGGATCAGGCCTGAGACTACCAGGAACGGTTTATTAATACAGAAATCATCAATGATTCCAATGTCCAATTTTGATTTAATGGATGCTGCTAAAAAACTAGCGATTAAACATTTCAGAGGTGTTTTTATGAAAGATCAATTACCACATCAACCAAACAAAACTGAAACAGGTATTATTAATCTCGATAACAGCACCGGACCTGGAACTCACTGGGTTGCATACGCTATTGATCCACGTGGGATTGTCTATTTTGATTCATATGGATTAGCCCCACCAAAAGAGTTTATGCGGTATATAAAAACCCTTCCAATGAAGACTTGGTATTCTACGCTACCAACACAACAAATCAATGACCCACCAATATGCGGCAGTGAAGTATTAAATGTCCTTGACGCTATTTCTAACTCCTTGGGTAACCCAAGGGGAAAACCACCACACATTGTCGTAAATGACTACACTAGTAATCGCTTTTTAGAGAGAGATATATAAAATATCATGATTGATATTTGGGGAAGACCTCTGAAACCCAAACCCGATGACACTGCAACTCCTGATTCTATCAAGGATATAACAAAAAAGATTAAAGATGAAATAGCTGAGACGTTGAATTTAGAAAGTGTTGAACCCAATGAAATAGTTGTATTTCAGGACAAACAGGGTAAATTGAAATCTAGTAATATCTCTCTGGATGATATTTTAGTTAAACAACAAAATGCAATCGAGAACACAGTTGCGTTATTTTCCGATCAGGGTAAACTCAAACCAGGTGTACTCGTTTCGACGATTACAGATCGATTAAAAACTCTCAACGACGAGTTAAACAATTCTGTGGTTGTACTAGCAACACTTGAATCTAGAATTGAAGAACACATAAAACAGTTTATATCATTTCGTAGAAATATCATTGATAAATTTATTCGAACCCCGTTAGATAAAATTGAAATAAAACTCCCGGATATTAAAAAATCCATCGATGAGACGAAAACTTTCATCGAAGACATCAAAGGGGATGCAACGAGGATGATAACAGCCATTGAAAAAACAAAAATTCCTCATGAGAAAACCAACAACTTAGTATACACGATCCAACACGGATCATTTGAGTGGACACCTACAAACAACACATTAGATATCACTGCAACCGTTAAGGGTATTTATCGATTAACACTAGTAACACCATTATCTCAATTTAATATTTCATCGTCCAGTTCATCCGGGGTCAATAATACAATTTCAACGATCATCGACAAGAATACAACTGAAAAGTTTACAATCGCATCTACTGATAAAAATTTGGTTAGGGTCTCAACAACGTGGTATGTGGAATTCGTAGCGGATTTAAGTAAATCGTAATTGAAAACGCTAGCGTATTTAAAATAAAAATGATTTCATCATCGCAATATCGCTATGATCAGGTCAGAGAGTATCAAACTAGACTCAAAACCTTGTCTGAGGAGTATGAATTGAAAATTAAAAAATATCGCAGGAGAATTACCGCAATTGATGTTACTGTGTACGCTGTGAGTGGTGTAATCACCGGAGCCGGTATTATACTGTCTTCAGTGACAATGATGGCCCCGATAGCTGTTCCAATTTGCATTTCTGCGGCAACAACAATCGCTGGAATAATTTCAATAATCACAAAAAAAATATCCTCATGCAGCCAACGGAAACTACAAGACTACATAATTCAATTTCATGTTGTGTCTACTGCATACTCGCAATTATCCTCATTGATATCGTCATCGCTCGATGATACAATTATATCAGAGAGTGAGTTTTCAGCGATGGTAGATATATATGATTCTGCGATGTCAAAATTAGAAATACAACATGAGTATAATAACAATGACAACACAGATGGAATTACTTCAACAAATAGTGGAGAACACAAAACCAGTACAAACAAGCATGATCTCAATAACCTCAACGAATCCAGAATTCAGTGTGAATTTCCCCTCTCCGGTCCCAGTGAAGGAGATAGCGCTAGCAAAACTACGAGTATACCACAGTTGGCCAAATATTAGGTCAAAATCATTTGGTGGTCAACAACCCAATAATTCACTGGTATTTGCAAATAAGAATAAACCCGACGGCACCCCAGACTGGAATGTTGTTTCCATACCAACCGGATCATATCAAATTGAACAAATCAATAATGAATTCGCGCGTAGAATAAAATCGATTACTGGAGTAGAGTCAAAAATCGCTATAACAGTTCATGAACCAACACTATCATCTGCCATTGAAATAAACTCAGAAGAATACGTCGTAGATATCTATCAAAGCTCAATAAGAACAGTACTAGGATGGCCTGAATTACCACCCGGTGGAAAAACCGTTAAATTACCAGAACCACAAAAAACTGATTATATCACCGACAGGACAAAATCTGATAATCCAGTAAAAAGTTATAAAGAATACAAGGAATTGATAGTTTTCACTGTAGTGAAAAAGTACAACAACCCAATATATCACGCAACTCGACAAGATATCATCGATGAAAATTTCACAGCAATGAATAATGATTTTTCGCTGCTGTTAATATCTCTTAAATCTGGCTCTCTCACCCGAGATGAATTTATCAGCGTCGTAGAAACATGCAACAAAATCATCAATGACATGGAAACATTTCATTTGCAAATCATTCAAGTGGTATTAGGTGACAGTAATCCTATAACGAGAACAGAATTTGCAACGAAGTATAATATACGCGTAGAAGATATTCATGCGTTCAAACTACCAGGGTATAATATCTTAGAACTACAAAAATCTCTCAGTGATGCCATCGATGATGGTTTTAAAATAATTCATGATGCATGGAAAAAAACAATAAAAATCCTAACCCATAATAATGACCCAGATGGTGGTGGCAGGCATATTGCTCCGTTCAATGTGAATATTTCAACGGTGATTGCGCTCAATTTAGTATGTGATGTGATCGAAGGAAGCTATCAAATAAATTTAGAACGATCAAATCAAGCTCAGCAGGGATATATTTTGTATTCATTTGCACCAACAGCTCCTCCAGGGTTTTTAATAATTGAGTCCCCGGTGAATCCAGTCTATATGCGATGTCATAATAATTCATTAACCAGAATTAATTTCAAACTCACTGACCAGTCTAATAATCTGATTGATTTACAAGAGGAGGTTTTACAAATTAGTCTATTTGTGAAATCGTAGTGATTTTCGTCCCCCAGACAAGGTCTGGAACACGATATCGTATCGGACTTGATCAAATATTCGGTTAACCCCAACTGAAAGTTCTAGCAGCAGAGGGGGTGAGTGACAACGACGTTGCGACGCGAATGTTTTCAGACAAGGGTCAGAGACTTATTTTTTCGCGAGAAGGGTCCAGTGTTATTTTGGAGGGGGTATAATCAAAAATAAAAACAAAAAAAAGTTGTCTGATTCGCCCCCTCTGCTGCTTTAGTAAATGTTGGAGAAAAACAATGAGGAGAAATTCACAGTGGAACCCAAATGAATAAAAAAAACAATGCTTGATTTACCATCGATGTCTTGAATTAGTCGCCAAACTGCCACCTACTTTAAATGTAATGGACTCTACAATCAACTTGCAGCAACATATATACAATCAAGCATGTGAGTGGCAAACCAAACTGAAAAATATCGTTGATGATTATATAGTAAAAGTAAAAAATATCTCAGACGTATGGTTGTCTTTAATATAATTGTGAAATTCGGTGTCCGCTGTTATTGCTGGGACCCGCGTATTACTATCAACAACAAGAAAAGCATCACCGGTAGTTGTAGCAATTTGTTTTTCAGCTATAACAACAATTGCCGGTGTTCGTAATTTTATCTAAAAAATATCCACGTACACAAATACAAAATTGAGTATATAATACAGTTACACACAGACACGCCAGTACACTCTAAATTAAGCTCCTTGATATCATCGATATTTAGTGAGGGAATACTATCAGATAGCGAGTTCTCAGAATTATATCAGAATATATGTCTGATTTAGAAGATCGAGTTTTAGATAATAATAATAATAATATTAATAATAATAATAATAATAATAATAATAATAATAATAATAATGTCGTCATCGCAAGAACTACTGCAACAAATCGCTGCAACTCCATAAAAAACAAAGATAATATAAGCAAGATCGAGGAATCCTGAATTTAGCGTCAGTTTTCCAACTGCGTTTCCAGTAAAAGAAATTGCACGCACAATTACGAGTATATAATAGTTGGCAAAATATTAGATAAAGATCATTCGGTGAGTTGTAGGAGAATAATTCACTCGTCTTTGCAAATGAAAATAAGCCAGATGGAACTCCTGATTCACAAATTGTTCATAGTCCAACATGTAGTTATCAAATCGAACGAATACATGATGAATTTCAGCGCAGAATTAAATCTATTACAGGAATAGAATAAAACATAGCTATTAATGTTCACGAACCAACATTATCAGCTTAGACATAAATAAACGCACTTGATTATGCAGTTGATATATATCCATCATCAATCCGAAGTGTGTTAGAATGGCCTGAAATTCTTCCAGAATATCAAGGGCCACCAGATCCACAACGTTCCGACTTTATCACAGATAACAAATATTAATAAAACTTCCATAGTATCGAAAGGATAATTTATAGCGTCAATTAAAAATAGAGAGGAATATATATACCTGATTATATTATATAAGTTGGTTAAAAAATTCCGGTACCTAAAACATCATTATTTGATATTGATCACAAAACCCATATTCCATGTGTTTATGAAGATGGTTTTAAACTATATTCTGAATAAAGTAAAAAATAAACATCAAACTATATCCAAGAATTTACAACGGTTCTTGCTGAATTGCATTCATGAGTATCCCAACGGTGATCCAAAGAGGGAAATCATTGAAACCATACAACATCTAAATCAGGTTGTATCAGACCATGACTATGTCAATTTAGTTAATTTTCGACCGGTAATTGTTAGACGTTTTCACGAAGATAATTAAACAACCCTTAAATAACTGTTTATCAATCATTATAAAATAAATAAAGCAGAACTACCAACAATTATACTGCCTGGATTTAAGAGCGAAGAGCTAAAAATATAAATCAAGGATCTTGTCAATGAATATTTTCTACAAATAGCTCCACCACCAACTATTCGCAAACATAACAATAATCCATAAGGTGGAGGTCGTGATATTTCACCAGGAATTGTTAATATAGCATCAACTATTGCAGTCAATCTTGTATTTTATGTATTTGATGGCAGCTATTAAGTGGATCTAGACAAATCTACGCAGGCCCAAGAGGTATATAATTTATATACATTTACATCTCAAGTACCTCCTGGATATATGATTGTACAAGGTCCCATTAATATGATTTATCTACGATGACATAATATGTTATTATCAAGAATACATTTCAAACTTACTGACCATATCGGACACATCATTGATTAAAGAAACAAATTTAAATTTGAATCTTTACGTAAAATCTTAACAATTGTTAATCATAAAGATATATTTATAGAGTCGAAGTTGGTATTTTAATCGGGGGGAGGGGGATATTTTATCATTCTGATGATTCTATTGTTGGTGGCGAAACGGGATAAATACTATATATAATTATCAATAGTCACGTTTCGCCAGTCATAAAAATTGTGAAAATATTATTACTAAAGTAATGAAAATCTCATCGAAAAAAATAAATATAAATAATGAGAAAGTGAAGACAAATAACAACATATTATTAGATAATTTTTTTATATTGATTCTCGTTCAAATTCTCAGTTTTTATAATCCGAATAAAAATTGTGATCTGAATAAATATTTCAGAATAAAAATTACACGTGTTATTATTATTCACTTTCACTAGTGACATCACTTTCACTTTTCATAATCACTAATGACTTTGTCACTGTTTTCATGCTCATGATCTGACATAATCTTTCTTAATTGATTGTCTAATATTGATAATTCTTTTTGTTTCGTATTCTTGAGATAACTGTGAACTAATTTCTTAATTGCGGTGAAAGGGAAACGAATTTTTCCCTTTCTGTATCCTTGATCCTAGCCAATGATTGGAACATAGACTGCTCAATAAGATTCATGAATCTATATTTTGATGACAATATATATATATATATATATATATATATATATATATATATATATATATATATATATATATATATATATATATATATATATATATATATATATATATATATATATATATATATATATATATATATATATATATATATATATATATATATATATTTTACATTTTTGTGTTTGTAATGATTCAAAATCACCAATATTTTTTGAGGACTAAGTTCATCAGATATTTGTATGCCGTTATGTTTTGATTTTTTTTTAACTGCAGAAATAATGGCATTAATATTTTGTCACTTCATTATGTAATAAATATATATTTAAATTATATTTTAACCGTGACCACACATCAATTATACAGTATAGCGCGAACACAACAAACGAATAATTTACTTACCACTGTTCACTCCAGAATACACTTTCAAACCGACTGAGCGAAATTATGGCTGCCTTTTATAGTTATTACACCTACGCTGAATATTCTAGAAAATACGTTAGGAAATTCCCAAACCGTTTTTAGAATATTCTGTGTAGCGTTATCTTGGAAAATCCCAATATTCTGCATCGGCGTTTGTTTGAATATTCCCAAACCGTTTTAGAATATTCCGTGTAGACTATAAAAGACTGAGTTTTTTCCAGTCGGTCTGGAAATGTATTCATGAGAGTGAACAGAAGTATAAAAAAAAAAAAATTTCTTGAAGTATGTTAATATAATTACCACACAGATGGTTCAATTTTTTTTATATAATTAGTTGCGATGACAAAATAAATAAATAATATCACGCAGTAACAAGAGAGGTAGCTGCTTAATCTTTACACGGGAGAGAACTTTGCTTGACAGAGTTATTTCCCTTCACAATATGAAATGTCATTTTTGTGTATATTTTTTGTTGAATAAATTCTATTCGCAGCGTGATGAACCGAAGTACTGTGAATATCAAAATATTTACCAGCTACGTTCATTTATTGAAATATTTTTTCTTCACCAATCTCCGCTTTAAAGTGATTCAACAACGTTTTCGTTATAATAGTTACAAGCAGTCTTACAAAATTTGCAATTTTGACTTTGTGTGACAACTCGTAAATTACACAAAGAATTATTTTTCATATCTGGATCAATATGATTGATCATAAGACCGTCTTCGATTACCCCGTGAAAACTCTCGCAAAAAATCTATGATACATCTACTGTTTTTAGTATTAAATCTAAGACAACCAAATTTATTTACATCACTGAATGTTTGTTTAGTCGACATATCCTGATGATACCATCACGAAATGCTTCATAGATTTTTTAATGCTAGGATGTTTTATAAATTCATTTTGTTTGACTTATAAAATTATTTGTCTAAACATTTGAAAATCTAGCGAGATAATCGTAAGCGGTTTTTTGTGCCCTTGTAAGTATTGTCGGTATTTTGGTTTCTCGTCATATCGTTTCAGCACACTGTATTTTTTAACAACCATATTGTATACAAAACTGCGTTTCTTTTCTAACCCCAACACCACACTTTAGACACTATTTGGTTCCAAGACTTCCACAACGAACTTTTATTAAGTGAAGTCCACGGAATTCGTTTATGCAAGCATTGCTACAGGGAGTTGTAGAGTCTATCATTATCATCTACGCTTATTCTTTGTTTGACTCATTAAATGATATAATATTTAATATTTGTCTTATTAAAATATGGAGGAGCTTGAGATTTTATCTAAAATCAAGCCTTCTAAATCTAGATTTGATCTTAACAGATTAATGTCTGTCATGCCGAGGCGAGCTCTGGTGGATCCGACGGAATCTATGATTAAACGCAATCGTGACGCCAAGCAAGAATTTCGCGATGGTGCAAATCATGTGTGGTCAACATTCAGAATTATGCGCGACACCGATGGTGTCGACGAAATCATCAATAAACGATCAACGAACAGCGACGATTATTAATTATCTCAACTGTCAAAGATATATATTTAAAGTAAAATTTATTGTAACTTTGGAAGATACCGCAGTAGTAAACGATACCTGGATTATCCGTGACAAACATGACCCTGTTCGACTACCCCACGGCGTTGAAGATGCTGTTAAATTAAATAAAGATTCCGAACCAGGATTGTTGACTGGTATTGACCAATCGTATTATGAACGAGCATATCCTGTGACTGCAATATATCCGATAAATGATAAACCCAGCGTTCATGATCCAAATCCAATGAAATTTTCGAAAGACGTAAACAAATAAACGATTGGGCAGAAATAAAGATACCTCAGCATCTATCAAATACGTCGCTGAGCTGGAAAAAAATAGATACAACTTCTAATAATAGTACAAACGATAACCGGAGAACTTTGTATTATCAAAATATGAATTGAAAGAAGCTTCGATTGAAATTATTGATCATAATGTGCATACGTGGACTAATGCTGTAGCAATATTTTCATACAATCGAATTGTTAAATTGTACCAAGGAGATATCTTTAATTTTATTAACGAAATAAGCAAGAACGATTATTTCAGAGTTCTGAAAACGACGAGTAGATTAGATAGAAGTATCTGCATCGAAGAAAAAAAAAAAAGTTTGCTCAGTTTGCACTGACTAGTGGATGATATTTATCGTACACAATATCTTCATACAAAAATAAAAACTCCCGCGTTGAAATATACCGATAATGCTAAACAATTACTGAGCAATTGTAGTATTCTTACTTCAGTAGCTGCTCATTTCGCTCAGAAGAAAACTTCATGGAAACAAACACGATTGGATTTTCTTTAAGAAATACAACATAGTTGTATCTGATATGGACACGGTGGATTGTGAAATAGCAAATACGATTATAAAGTTGTTTTCTCGGAATGGGTGAATGTTTGCAATTCTTCAAAAGATTTGGACATCCAACACGTGAAATGGCCAGAGTTATGATATACAAACCATTACTGAATTTTTGCTTTACTAGATTCGCTTGTACCGAGTCAACTAGAAAAAATATGAGCAGTAATTGTATCATTACTAAAAGAAGATTATCGTTAGTTGTAAGTGAAGCAATTATATCATATCGTCCGCAAATGTGTTTTATAAATCGATTTCGTTATAGTATTATTCGGTTGCTTAATTACAGGCCCCTATCAAGAGCCAACAGTCTATCAACAACAGTACTGCAGGGCAGTGTCCAAGGTGGCAGAAGGAGAGGTAGACAGAGAAAAAAGTGGAGTGGCAACATCACAGAATGGACCAGGAAAAGTTTTGCGGAGACACAGGCATTGGCACATGATCGAGACAAGTGGAGGTACTGGTCAGATGTTCAGCAGCACAGTGCCTCAACGACCACACTAGGTCAAGAGAATGATGATGATGATGATGATGATGATGATGACTAGTATACCTTTCATCGAGGTTCTTACCAACCAATTAGCTGGTGATTGTCTGATTTTTTTTAAAAAGATGGAATTTAACGAATGAATCAAGTTGACATCGGCAATATTTGGTTGTATTAAATCTTTATTTTTATACGCTACATCATGGACGTGACATGCTTGATTAATAACATTTATTGGATACTAGCCAGGTCTTAGCTGATCTCGTTCGTTAAGTCGATTATCAAGTCAGGATCACAATAATATATATATATATATATATATATATATATATATATATATATATATATATATATATATATATATATATATATATATATATATATATATATATATATATATATATATATATATATATATATATATAGGATGATGTTTTTCTCCTAGGTATTTACCCCATGGAGCTTCTGGTAATTTCCTAAGGAAGCAACGATATCATCACCAATTTTGTTTGAATTGTCAAGAGAGACAAATATATATATTTGTACCACATTTCACACACTTGGCTGTAAGTTCACGATTTTTAGTGTTTGTTTTTATTGTTGTTAATTCACTTATAGGTGTGGGTACTCTGCATCGAACACAATATAAGTTCATATTATTATGATACTATATATTAACACAATATAAGTTCATATTATTATGATACTATATATTAACACAATATAAGTTCATATTATTATGATACTATATATTAACACAATACAAGTTCATATTATTATGATACTATATATTAACACAATATAAGTTCATATTATTATGATACTATATATTAACACAATATAAGTTCATATTATTATGATACTATATATTAACACAATATAAGTTCATATTATTTATTATATTTGTGCAACATTGATGTCATTGATTTTGATGCGACATGAAAACAACAACCAGTCAAACATCATCCAGTGCTACCGAATTCTATCAGAGAAATTATGATAGGTCCATCTGGGTCTGGCACGATGTAGCTATTACTTAATCTAATAATGAGATGGCTCAAGTGGGATAAGTTGTATTTTGTGACACCATCAGATGATGATCAGAAATGCTAGGATGTGCTTAACGATTTTAATGAAAATGCAAACGTGTTGAAATGAAGACGGTCATGATATTATTGATTTATCACCGATATTGACGAGCCCCATCTGTAGATGACCTCGATGGATGTATTAATAATCTCGTAGTGTACGACGATGTAATGCTGGACAAACAATGAAATCCAGCTCGGATATGTTCCCGAGTCAGACATAAAAATATAAATGCTATTTATTTTACTCAGCGATATACACAATATCTAAAGTGATCATAGATAACTGCAATATTTTAGTCGTATTTAATGGAGTTTATATACATATTCTGCGAAATATTCATCAGACATGGTGTTCGGCAGATATGGATATAATTAAGTTCAAAAACTTCTTCTCACGTGCGCAAGCTACCCCACGCAGTTTTATGACGATACATTTATTTGATCCTTGATCGCAATATTGTGTAGATCTTCATAAAACAATTTGATCATGAAATAGCAGCTCGTCTGATATAATAATGACCTAATTACTCACTCATTACAGCAGCAGAGAGGGTGCGACCTCAATGAAGCGTCTGGTGGGTTAACAAAACGCACATACAAATATAAAACCACGAGCGACAAAAAATAAAGTAACAAAGATGAGCTAACCCAATTAGAAAAACTCTCCGTCAGTTGGAGGCTTCAGGTTTGCGTTATTGACCTTATATTTGCCATTTTCGTAGAAATCTTTTATTTTTCAAAACAAAATACGATGCAGCAAAAGTCCTGATCACCCTCTCTGCCTCTACCTATCTCGACTTGGAGAAGACTTACAGCATACCATGTATAGCGTCATGAATTACCTATCTAATCTTGGTTTAACTGGCTTGCTAAGTAATACTTCTTGTCAACAGATTTTAAATATCGAAACGTCATTGTTAATGTAGGCAGCACCCTTTCTGAAAGTATTCCCACGCGATGGGTGTAATAATAATTCATGTCAGCATATTTTCAATTACACTGGTCAACAGTGAAATCATTACTGACTTGAAAAGTCCCTAATCTGTAGTATTTTGGTGTGCCGAACACGAATATAACCGTGAAATTGTTTTATTGGCTCTCGTTTTGAAGATTTTCATATACCGCATTTTCTATGTTTCACTGTGTAAATTTCTCCAGTAGGACTGCAGCAACATCCGGAATAATGGTGTAACATTGCATAATACCATCATGCTCACATCATTCACAGTTGATTGCATCATTTTCTGATGCAATGCAATACTAATGCCATGCGGCTGCTGAAGTAAGTTGACGTCAGCTGTGTACTATACATGTGTAGGCCTATTATACTAATGCCAGGCGGCTGCTAAAGCTGACGTAAGCAGTGTACTATATAAAGCCCAATCAGATAGGTTCAGCATTTAAAATATTTTAGACGTTGTGCGAGACAGTTCAGGCTACTATTACATAAAACTTATTATTTTATCCATTTACGTACAATAAAGAACAGTAATGCCTCGAAAGTGTGTTAATACGGCGGACAATTTTTGCTATATTTGTGGGGAAGTGACATTTGCAAACCAGAAGAAAAGTATCAATTCTCAAGTGAAGAAGGCATATCATCTTTACTTCGGATGCAAGGTTGGTGACCAAGACAAGCCTTGGGCTCCGCATATATGCTGTGCTACATGTACAACACAGCTTTCACAGTGGTTGAATTGCAAAAGGTCATCAATGCCGTTTGCAGTCCCAATGGTGTGGAGAGAGCCAAGCAACCACCTAAATGACTGTTACTTCTGATTGGTTCCTCTTCTTTCCGGCGGAATAACGAAGCGAAAGAAGTCGAGAATAGTCTACCCAAACATTCCGTCTGCATTGAGACCAGTTTCACATGGTGAGGGACTTCCTATTCCAGAACCTCCAGCAGAATATTCTCTTGATTCATCTGACGAAGACAAAGGTGAGTCGACCTGTTCTTCTCCTGGTCCATCAGCATGCAGTGATCCAGATTTTCACTGTGGTGCATCATCAACCCCACACAGAATAACACAGGAAGAACTAAATGACCTGATTCGTGATTTGGACTTATCAAAGAACAAGGCAGAATTGCTAGGATCAAGACTCTAACAATGGAATCTTCTAGAAGAAGATGTCACAATTACTGCATATCGAAAGCGCCACCAGCAATTAGAGCCTTTCTTCAGAAAGGAAAGTAATCTGATATTCTGTTCCGATATTGAGGGCCTCATGAATGCTTTAAAAATCACTCATGACCTACAAGAATGGAGACTATTTGTGGACTCTTCGAAACTGAGTCTCAAGGCTGTGCTTTTGCACAATGGAAACATTCTTCCATCTATTCCAGTAGCGTATGCTGTCCACATGAAAGAGACATACGATAACTTAAGGCAGCTACTGAATTCCATTGAGTATAACAAGTACAGCTGGCACCTCTGTGGTGATTTGAAGGTAGTTGCCCTTTTAATGGGACTGCAGCAAGGATATACAAAATACATGTGTTTCATATGCGAGTGGGATAGCCGAGCAAGGGAAATGCATTACATGAGGAAGGAATGGACTCACAGGCAGAATGTAGCCATTGGAGAGAAGAATATCCAACACCCAGCTCTGGTTGAGGCTCAGAAAATCTTGCTACCACCCCTTCACATCAAACTAGGTTTGATGAAGAACTTCGTGAAAGCCATTGACCGGACTTTGCCAGCATTCCGATACCTGCATGAAAAATTCCCTCGACTCAGCGAAGCAAAGATTAAAGAAGGAGTTTTTGTGGGTCCTCAGATTCGAGAGCTTTTCAAAGATGACCGGTTCAACAACTTGCTGGAAGGTGACGCGAAACAAGCATGGAATGCTTTTCGCCTAGTTTCTACAAACTTCCTCGGAAATGTTAGGGCAGAAAACTATAAGGAACTAGTAGAAGACATGTTGATGAAGTATAAGAAACTTGGCTGCAATATGTCTCTAAAGATTCACTTCCTTCATTCCCATTTGGATTTCTTTCCTAGCAACTTTTGTATTGTTAGTGATGAACACGGCGAACGTTTTCATCAAGATATCGCAACAATGGAACAAAGATACCAAGGAAAATGGTCCACTACAATGCTGGCTGACTACTGCTGGACACTCCTCAGAGATGCTCCCGAACAGCTGTACAAGAGACAGGCGAAGAAACCTAAGATGTAGTCAATGACTTGATTTTTTTATAGGTAGGCTATTGCAGTTGACCTTTTACTATTGGAATGCATTTCGTTATGTAAACATTAATTTCTTGCAAATTACAAAAAAACTAGAGCCAATTTTGCAATTTGACTGTCATATTCGTGTTCATCACATAAAAATTGATAAGAATTTACTAATTTTATTTCAGTAACATGACTTTTGTAAAAATTTGTTGTCCAGTGTTACCTGACTCAAAATTAATAGTACAGTGAAATTCCAGTACATGTTGACAGTTCATCGGCTAATATGACTAAACGTCATTTGAAAGATAGCCACTGTCAGAAAGGATTAGATTGTTAATTTTGAGCGGTGAGTCAGAAAATGATCAAGTTAGGCGTTTTTGGATAGAGCTTGTCAAGGAGTGTTTCCGTAACCAAGTGGAAGACCGTATTAAGGCAATGAAAGACAATAGCCCTAAAAAGGACTTATTTTTGAGAATCCCATGATCACTTGTTAGTGACCGATTATCCCTCTCCTCCTGTGGTTGGTCCCTGTATACTTCTTGAGTGTCTTGTTTGACCCTGTATTCACTCGATGATTCCCTGTATACATCTTGGGTGTCTTGTTTTGGATTCTCACTCTAGACATCCTTGTTCCCTCGTCAATTTGCTTCCGTATTTTTCCCGATCATATTGGATTTCTTTGTGCTGTTTTGTGTAGAATATATAACCCCATATCACAACTATTTCCATTGTTAGTTAATGCATGATGCTATTAAGTTACTGCAAGGCCTGATAGTTTTGGGGTTAACTATCTTTATAGTGTATGAATTTGAGGTCATTTTCAGAATTAGCATATTTTTGGTTGCAACCTTGTGTTGCTTGGCTTGATAGTTTTGCGTTTGAGACTACCTTACAAGATCTAATTTGGGGTCATAACCTATGCATATATGATGAGGTTTTTAGTTGCAATATTGTGTCGCTGGACTTGATAGTCTTGTTTTTGAGACTACCTCATACACTCTGGTTGCGACCATAGTTAGGGGCGCGTGTTAGTGGTTGTATTCTAACCACAGCGGTATCGCGTTTTTTTAGGGGCCTATAATACCTTCGTAATATTAAACTCAGTTATGAGATGTTGTCAATGGGGTTATATAGAAGGAAGAAATTAGAAGCATAAGAGAAGAAAAGAGGTAAGACGCTTGCCTTATTGATTGTATAACTGGTAGTTAATATAACTTTTGATGTTTATACCTTTATGTATTTCTTTTATTTTAGGTTTATTTTTATTGTTCCATGTTATTTTACCATTCCATTAGGTTTGGTTGCTCTGGAGCCGCCATGGGATGTAAATGATCACGTCTCCTCCTAGAAAGTGGCTAATTACTCGTGTTGAGAAGCATGTTACCTACACTTATTCGCCAACAAATAATCACTGTGTGTGTGTGTGTGTGTGTGTGTGTGTGTGTGTGTGTGTGTGTGTGTGTGTGTGTATTTTTAATGTAGTTTTAACAATTTTTCTGTCCAATCGCTAGGGTGTCTGTAGTGTACAAGTTTATAGTGATGTCTAGCACAGAGACATCAAGCCGCAGACATATAGCATCATGTCCCACCCAGTCACATTATCCTGAAACCAGGCCGACCAGTCCTAACACTAACCTCTTAATGCTGAGCCCGTTACGGAGCCCGTGAAGGGACACGCTTCGCATATTTTGTAATCCGAGATCTCGGTTTACTAAATCGAGATCTCGGATTGCTAAATCGAGATCTCGGATTAGTAAACCGATATCTTGGATTACTAAATCGAGCTCTCAGATTACACAATATGTGAAGTGTGTCCCTTCACGGGCTCAGTACAGGTGCGAGTACCAATTTTAACGGTCTTTTGATATGACTCGACCCGGGCTCGAACACCGCGACTTCCCTCATCCGAGGCGAACGGTCTAACCACTTAGGCCACTGGAACGGTAACAAATCCTCACATTATATCTAATCGAGCTAGAAACGGAAATGTAAATACAAAGAGCACATAACCTATATATAGTTTGATTATCAGCCATAGCACGTGAATATGCCATATTTACTATCATAATAGTCTTGAAAACCAGCATCTTAGCTGTTACTACATAAAACTGCGTCGCCTTGCTAATTGCTGTGAACTAGAGTACATAAGATACGGAAGAAGGAGTACACTGTAGTAAATTATATCAGAATCTCTCTCTCTCTCTCTCTCTCTCTCTCTCTCTCTCTCTCTCTCTCTCTCTCTCTCTCTCTCTCTCTCTATATATATATATATATATATATATATATATATATATATATATATATATATATATATATATATATATATATATGCACCAAGAAATTATTTCGCTGATAATTAAAGATATACATTTCCT
The DNA here is from genome assembly GCA_029339505.1 of Unio delphinus. Lineage (NCBI taxonomy): Eukaryota > Metazoa > Mollusca > Bivalvia > Unionida > Unionidae > Unio > Unio delphinus. The sequence goes on along the minus strand of JAQISU010001253.1, from coordinate 5,497,744 downwards.
GGAAAGATAATCTGATTCGTAAATAATAATAATAATAATAATAATAATAATAATAATAATAATAATAATAATAATAATAATAATAATAATAAAATCAACTGCACAATAAATGTTGCAATGCAGGGCTTAATTGGTTTTATACGAATGTTTCTACGCAGGCTTAATTGGTTATATATGAAAGTGTGATTCCCGAAGATTGCTAGACTTGAGAAGCATTATAAACGAAAGATAGAATGAGGTGTAAACTATGTAGATTCAATAGTAAAATAGTGAGATATAGAAAAGGTGAAATACTCTAATAAAATATTTTAAATAAAATATATATGACAACAGTAGTAATGCTTTCCGATGCAGGCCACAGGATTTATTTATATTTTGCTAATTATTCCACTTAACATTATATGATTATCAATAAAACCAGGTACATGTTAAACATATTAGAATGAAACAAATAATAAGCAAAGAGATCTGATTTTAAACGTGAATAAGGTGAATAATTTAAATCGATAGCGGGGATATATGGCTCTCCGATTTAAAATATCAAGTTTACACGAAACACGTTTTAATTAATTCGAATCAAATCACACGTACATAAATAAATACTGATATTTTATCAAACTACTAGTACATTCTGTATTATTTGCACTGTCCATATATTGATTTTTTATAATTTAAACCTTTATCTGAAATGCCCATTTTAACAAAACCCAAGCAATGTTTTAATTTGACAACAGAAACAAAGCTTTCGAATGAAATATGTTGTTGAAATGCAAACTGATTTGGATCGAAGTCCGAATGATAAAGTTTCCAGGTAACTGCTAACCCAGACTGCATTTCAGTTGTCACAGCACATGATTATATATGTTTGCTTGTACTTTAAAAGATATCGTGTCGTCAGTCCAAAGTCCAAATGCAATGAATATAACACGAGATTTATATATGAATATATTATGTTCTAACTTTTATCTTGATGTTACTGTATTTAAAGACAGGTTTAAGATTAGACCGTTTCCGTCACGACACAGTGAAGATAATACGCAGGGCAGGTAAATATGAGACTATTGTTGAAAGAAATATACTCACGGATTACCACTACAATAATTCATTTATCGGTAAAAAAAGGGAGCATCACATGAACTCAGCCAAGGCAGAAAGTATTGATGCTGCATTAGGGACACAGTTTTATAGATTTCAAAGTAAGTATTCTTGTCAATACATCTCCTCTTCTCCCACCCCCACCCCGACCCCTGACCTATCTCTTCGTGAGATGATATGTACACTGGATTTATCGAAACACTTGTTTCAACGTCCATCACACTTTGTTTATTCGTTGACTTTTATTTATGATTTATTGTGATATATTTGCTTTCGCTATATTTTGGTTTTACCCATTTCGCTATAAATAAATGTTTGATTCTTTATTTTGAAATGATGTGCAATTAATGTATGTTAATCTTCATATATACTTTAACATCTTCCTTGTATTCAAAGTTTTTACGCAAGAGTTTACAATCTCTCATCAATACATTTATAAAAGTGTGCAATTACCGTATTTTTATCATCACAACAATTAAAACATTCTTTCTAAACATGACCATCAAACTCCACTCTACCAGCTTTCTTCATATTAAATGAATGAAAATAACTTGAAATAAGAATTGATTTTTTTATGAACTATGTAAGAGAGAATAATGTTATATAACAGCGATAAAAATACAAACATACATTAAAAATTAACACTGCAAATGAAGTATATAAACAAATAACTGGCAAACGTTTCACAGAAAAGAATTTAGATAAAAATGAAAAAAATAAAAGAAACATACGCACTTTTGGATTTATCAGACGTAGCAATATTTTTTATGTAAAATCTGTTTGTTATAGTAAATTTCTTCCGATTGATAATTTAAACGTTTTACAGACACATTTTAAAGAAAGTTACATAAAATAAAATGAAATAAGAGATTATACTGGGTTTTCATCTTATACACTTGGATTACCTCTTTCTGCATTGAGTGCATGTTTAGTAACATATAATGATATTAATTATACAATGATATTCAGAGAAGTGAACTATTGTTACATAATGTGTACAAGAGACAATTTGGGTATGACTTGTAGATAACATATTAGCCTCTTGAAACAAAACGCAAATAAGACAAATAATAAACATTTAAAACTTACGAAATTCGACATCAAAGAGATGACATTTTAGACGTTAAAGATTTATTTAAAAAGAGATTTAATATTTCCTGAAATTATTCACACGCTTTGCAATCGACGAAAGAAAGACATATGGAAAGCACTCAGCAACCAATATAACCCTATGAGAAAAGGAAAACGGGTGACACTAATATCTTAGAGAAAAACGAATATGACATTAAGAAGCCTCTAGAAAATTTTAATATTGTCAAATACTTGCTAAAATTATTACAGAAAGAATCGAATTACTAGAATAAACACAATAAATATACAAAAACGTTCGTTGATGACATCAACGCTGATGTGATTAACTAGAATATATGCTGATTTTCTATCACCAACAGCCCTTCTCAGTAACAAATAATAATCATTTATCCGAGGTCACTACAAAGGTGGATAACAGCAAGAACAAACTAAATATGCATGAAATTATAATTCGATCCACGAAATCAACCTCTTATCTCTCTATTTTGATCTCAACGACTAAACAAAACGATTAAAGATCAAAAGTTAGTAATTCTTAAAAATTAATTCACTGCTAATCGCAGTAATTATAAATATAGGTGTAGTGTGTGATTTGGATTTTTAACGTAGGTTTAACAATTTGCAAAAGAATTTGAAACTGGATTGAGCAAAAAAAAAATGGGCATATAGCGTATTATACTAACTACTAAATTCACAACCTCAAAACAAGAAATCAATAAGTAGAAGGAGTTTGATGTCAAATTATTGTCAGGACATGTTTTATTATTTTGTCATGGAGCAATTTCCGTCTTGAATGTTCAGAATGGTGTTAATGTACAAAATGTTCAGAATGGTGTTAATGTATCAAATGTTCAGACTGGCGTTAATTTATCAAATGTTCAGAATGGTGTTAATGTATAAAATGTTCAGAATGGTGTTAATGTATTACATGCTCAGAACGGCGTTAATTTATCAAATATTTAGAATGGAGTTGATGTATTAAATGTTCAGAATGGTGTTAATGTAGTCTCGATGGACTAAGAAAGGTGTTGCAAGTTTTACAATAACTTAGCCAGAAACCAATGTTTTTATATACCTCAACGTGATAAACTAGTTTGTTTTAACCACTTAAAATATTACCATATTGCCAATTAATATTGAAAGTAATATAAAGTACTGGACAAATGATACATTTTGAGCATGCTTCATTCTTTGTTTTACTGAATACACATTGCAAGCAATACACAGACGTGATTATCAACAAAATCAAGCTAAAATCGAAAATTCAACTTTGTTGAAAATTGATAGAAAACCTGAAACATTGAAAGAGATACTTAAAGTGGAGCAGGGATGTTTTCTTGTTTTGGTTGAAAACTCGAGGTGACAAATTTATTCACTTTAACTTAAACTTCAATGTTAATAAAGATCCAGACTCAAACATCTACCACACAAATGATCGACTTCTTTACCTTTTCGAAAATTATATCTCATGGTTTGCATATATTTAGGACAATTGCAAAGGAATAATCTATATCACAACTGGGAGAATTGAATTGGCTACTTTTATTGGAAGTAATTGAAGCAGTAATTGGGGATCATAATATTCACGAACTTGAGATTTTTTCAGCTATGCCATAATTTGATTTTGAACGTTAATGGAGAGGCAAATAACATTGCAGTAGACAACATTGGGAGAATGTCGGTGGATGACATCACTATTTCCTATGATAGTGATGATATTTAACATTAAACGACTACACAATTTGCATGGTCCACAACGATCTACGGTTACCTTCTTCTGTAGGGACCAACTCACTGAAAAGGGTATCATGAATGAATAACTTCCGAGGGTAATACATAGAGTAGGTAATTCTTGTAATACTGGTACGGAAAATTTAATACTCAATGTATAGAAAACGATTTTATATACCACTCGACATACATAACTACTAAAATACTTGAATGAAATACACTTTCATGCTTCTTGATATCTTTCTTTCGGAGATTTCTCATCATATGGATTGATGCAAGCGTAGATGGAATGAAAACAGTGTAATTCATCAAGTACAGTCCTTCATTTTGTACAGTACAGTTTTTCTTCTTGTACAATTGTATCTAATTACTTTTATCTAATTATTTTAAAGTAAAATTACTACTATGACGTTACCAACTGCACTATAAATCATTACTATTGATGTTATTATTTTCCTATTTGCTCGCTTGGTTCTGGCTGTTTCATGGTGAATACTGTTTATACCTCCATGTTTGATTATACGGTGATCTGTGCCGAGTAATCCACCGAAGTGATTGATTCGATAAGCAGCATGTTGTTCTTTTCAAGGTAATATATGTAATATATAGGTAATATATGGGTGTTTATCTAAATTTATCAAGACTCTCTGTTAGCTTTTCATTTATTAAGTAAATAGCATTCTGGTTAGATAGATTACAATCCAGTGAAGAAGTCGAGATAAAGGATATCATTAGAGATGAAAATGGTTCTACCTAAATAAGTAAGAGATTGGGGACAGTATTGAACACTATTAAAATCACTGACAAATGTATGCATGTCTTTGCTTTAATCTTATGTATGTATAGTGTGAAATTTATGCTCACTGGAACACGATGGTGCCATATTTCAGCCGGCAAATGATAACTAAAGTACGAGGTCTTGCGTGTCTCATAACTCGTGTTCACATTTTGTTTTTCTGTTATGTCGTAGATCGTCCAAAAATATATAGTTATGGAAAAGATAAATATCATGTAAGCAGTTTGTTAGAGTCAATTTTTAGTTGTTACATTTGTTTAGAGCGCTTATTTCCCGTTGGCAAATAATTGCATATATCAGTTGCAGGTGCTTGACTGATATACCTACTTTTCATCTAATAGCATCTGCCTGAGTCCTTTTAACACTTAACCCTCCTAGAAAATGCGAATAATGTCACAGTCTAGTCTGTTTTAGAATACAGCAACTAAACTGTTGTTTCGTTTCCTTATTTAGCTATCTTTTCTGCAAACAATGCGTACAACTGATGTATTCAAGTCAGTTCACATCCATCCATAAGGAAGAAAACGCCAACCCAGATTAAGTCTTATCTAGAAATGACTGTACATCATTACGTAACAGATAAATATTTAGTTGGATAACGTGGCAAATTGCAGCCGTAAAGATAAACTTATTCTAATCTTGGTTTCTACCAGGAGATGTATGAATGTAGTTATCGATTTTCGTTGTGCTTAAATAATTCGTTCCATTAAATCGGCCTCTAGGTGTACAAACATGAGCATTAACTTCGAGTATGGACATGACTCCGCTAACAATAAATCGACCTGCAGTGGTTCAAACCTGAGCAACAAATTCAGGATGGAATAAACCACTTCATAGGTATCTCTCTCTCTCTCTCTCTCTCTCTCTCTCTCTCTCTCTCTCTCTCTCTCTCTCTCTCTCTCTCTCTCTCTCTCTCTCTCTCTCTCTCTATATATATATATATATATATATATATATATATATATATATATATATATATATATATATATATATATATATATATTTGCGCGTGTGTTTATTTATTAATCAATTTTTAAAAATATATATTTATTCAATTATTAGTTATTTTATTTATTTATTCGATACTTGTTTATATGTTCATTGTTGTAGTTGAAGATGCGATGAGGGCAATGTTTCCTTTGATTTGATTTTGATAGTTTCAACGCCGTTTGGTCCCAATTACCCGCAAGATGTTTGACATCAAAATGTCCTAATTTTGATGCGTACAAGAACCTACTTTTCAGGTGCATGCAGAACATCGGTGAAAAGAAGTAAATAACTATTGCATTGATAATAACACTCTAAATATTAAGGTCACATGATATAAACTTAACTTTTGCCACCTTACAGCATTCAAATACTGAGGTTAGAATGATAGAATGTATCGTTACGTCTCTGTGGTCTTGAACTAAGTACCAAAACGCATAAACTAACACGTTTTGTAAAATTTAACAAATAATTCTTTTTCATAGAATACAAAGTGAAAATATAAAACGACCGTACAGTATTGTGAGGTAAATATAGTCTTAAAAGTTGTATCACAAATCTAAAAGTTTAAAGTTATTCAAAATGAATTCCAGTGCTGTTCAGGAACACAGCTAAAATAAATTAGTCTTAGACTGATGTTAAGATTAAGTGTAATTCTAAATTAAATGCTAAGACACATCAACAGAACCAGGATGATGGTCATTTTCTCATTAAATTCGTAAACAACTTGCTTCTAGAACATTCTTAATTTATATAAAGAAAGCTAGACCTACAACACAACACCTGCAAACATGTGTATTTCCAACTAATAGCGATCTTAATATATAATTTAGAATCTTAGAGAAATAGTAGCTATGCAATATGTTGTTTATTTAAGAAGACCCCTTCCCCTACATAACATTATTATGGAGAAAAAGCAACACACAATACAACTAAATATACATGAAAAAATTTCAATCATATGTCTCCAAGGTTTCACGGTATACATTTGCAATGATATCATATTTGAGGCAAGTAGGTAGGCAGTAAGAATGATTTGTCATAAATTAAAACAACGTCATGGAACGAAATACTAGGATAGTACTCAAATAGAACGCATATTGTTCTTAAACCTCTCTGTTCACTTTTTACAGATACGTATTGGTGGCTCAGCGACCAGGTTGTCTTCTTGCACGGACGGTTTCGTATTCCACAGAGCTGTAGATGTACGGAGTGGTAATGAGAAGTGCGGAGTTTTTAAACTTTTTTCAAAAATAACAAAATGACCATTTGTTACAAAATCACTCATCTAATGAAAAAGATTCTTATTTTGGAAAAACCCTGACACTTTTCCATATTACACAATCTTGGACTAATCACTGAAAGAAATTCAAAAAAGGTATACCAAAGATAAATTACAAGAACATTTTTCAAAATCTGTTGACAACCTTCTTAGCAACAGAGTAGCTAGAAAAAAAATCAACAAAAATATTCCCATAAAATTTTTTAAAAAAAACGACGAGAATCATATGAAAAATATTTGTGCTTGTATTTGTTATCTAGCATTAGTTGATTTCGGTCAGTTCCAACTTACTATATTGAGCAAGAAAGCTGAAACGACTGAAGGCCCAAAACACTTCTCAAACCATAAGGTAGAAACATGGCAAAACTATCATGGCATGATCAGGGAAGATTGTTAATGATCACAACCATGAAATGCAGAAATAATAAACGCAAATTAGTTTTCTTAGTTTTACTGGGAATTATATGGTTGACTATTGTTAGCTACTTGCAGTACGGATTCCAAACAATAACTAATCGGTATTATATAAATCAGCAGCCATGTCAAATTCCAAAACTGAACCCATGGGACATTTCTTTAAGTAACTACATTAAACAAACAGAGTCAGAATGCCCCATATTGCCTCCACTTATGTATGTAGATCACAAAGGCTACCTTAATTTCAATCAAACTTCAGCACGTCATTATGGAATAAGAACTGCAGATTTACAATGTAAATATGCTGTAGTTCAAAGGAATGGAGATAATGATGTAATTTTCGAACCGGAGAAAGCGATCATGTTACCCGTTTTTATTCCAGGACGTTTTTACCGCGTTCAGTGCAAAAATAAGACTGGGATTATAGTTTACGATTTTGTTCATATGAATGCAGAATATCTCGAGTCTTCTTTCGAAAACATTGTCACCTCTGAGGATAACGAAACGTATAGTTTCATTTTCGTTGGAATAGACTCTGCTTCGCATTCGCACGTGCTGCGCAACCTTCCTCTAACTTACAAGTATCTTACACATGAATTACATATGTATGACTTCAAAGGCTATATGAAAGTTGGCTTGAACTCCTTCCCAAATCTGTGCCCTCTATTGACGGGAAAAAGTGAAACAGAGTTTCCTTTTTATCTTAAGCTGATGAAAATGGATTCATTGCCATTGCTGTGGAAGGAGAAGGAATTCAGAAGTCACGTGACGCTGTTTGTAGAGGACAGGCCTGAAATAGCTCTTTTCAACTACATTAAACGGGGTTTTGATGACCCACCTACGTCGTATTACTTCCGGCCAATGTCTCTAGCAATGGCGAAATTTACTCCAGTAATTGTCTCTCCACTTCCTGAGGCTACATCAGAATGCTATGGAAATTTACACCAATACGACATTGTTCTCGAGTTTTTCCGACGCTTTATGGAAAACTTTAGAAATAAACTTCGGTTTGCTTTTTTTTGGAATAATCAATTGAGCCATGAGAGCTACACGTCTTTATGGCAAGGAGATCGACCTTTATTGGAGTTTTTCCAATTTCTTAAAAACAGAGGTCATCTGAACAATTCGATCATGATAGTGTTGAGTGATCATGGATACCGTCTGGGAGGGTTGAGTACAACTTACGTAGGTCGATTGGAAAATAACCTCCCCTTTCTGTCTGTGCATGTTCCAGAATCATTGAAAAGGCGATTTCCGTGGATTCATACAAATTTAATGGAAAACTCGAACAGGCTTGTGACAGTGTATGATATTCACAAAACAGTCTCTGATATAAGCAAAAAGCGGTTTGTATACAAAAAAGATGATCTCGTTTATTCCCAGCGTACAGCGCGAAATTTATTTCATCCAATACCTAAAGAAAGAACATGTGTGGATGCCGGAATTGCAGACAACTTTTGCACTTGCCAAGAAAGCATAGAACTAGACCCATCACATTTGAAAACAGCTTTATTAGGAAATCATATTGTTGACAATATAAATAAGTTATTAGAAAAATTCAGTTTATCTTGCCATGAGTTAAAATTAACTCGCGTGGCCGATGCTCATGTGATATACAGAAGCCAGGAAACGGATTTATCAGTTTGGGACATATTTAGACATTTTCTCTCTCCTCCAGAACAGGATTATACCGGAAGATATACCCTTACAGTAGAGACAGTTCCCGGTTTCGGGCTTTTTGAGGGAGTTGTAGTGTATGAAGAGTTTCGAGATTCACCTAACACAGTGGTAAAAACGTCTATGAATGTGATTGGTAATCCAAGCAGGATAAATCGATATGGCAACCAGTCCCATTGTATCGATGATAAATTCTTAAAACAGTACTGTTTCTGCAAAATATGATGTGGATTTTAGATTTCTGTTCTTTGAATTTGTCCATTTGTATATATGACAGATAAAAGCCAATTATTTATCTACTTTATGACCAGGTAGAGAATGTGTTCCGACGGTAAGACTTATAATTTGCCGATGCGTAAAGCAGAGGTAAATATCTATACTGTCAGCACGTACTCTTATCGCGTTAATATTAAAATTAGCAAAATCATTGCACCACTACATAGAAGAAAAAACACATGTAGTGGAACAGGTAGCGAACTACAACGAGTTTCTAGAAAGGGATATATGCAGAACTATGCAGCTGGTGGTGAACATTTAATATACATTTAATATATTAATATATAGTAACGTGATGATGAAAAGTGGTTGTAATGTTGGCAATAATTATGAAGTACAGTAATCTAAAGGCGAATTTGAACTGGGAGTAAAATATCAATCTCCACCACGAAACTATTACTAAAACTCCAAGCGTTGTCAACTAAATTTTGTTGAGACCCCCCCCCCAATCATAATTTGGAAACAAAAGAAGACAATATTGACCAAGAAATAAACATTTATATTGATACATATAGTTGCAGGAAATATCATTTAAAATAGTTTACTAAGCTCTGATTATGTTTTATGTTTATTTACATCTCGATCAGTCCTGTGAATAGCTCAAACTCATTAATATCAAAACCAGATAAAGGATTGCGTTTAAATAGGAAATAAAGTAACTGACCTACATTCATAATGACCGCCTTGTTACACTAGTATTGGTTACATGCTATGCTGCTTCTAGTTTTGTAGGTAGCTCAAACAGCTTTACATTATTTATGAAGGCTTTTCAATTTTGACGATAAATGAATCATCAGTTGCTCTTTAATATATTCCACTTCCTCACAAGGAATTACATACTGACTGACCAGTTTGAACATTTTCTATAAACCCAGCAACAGTGAACATAATCATGCTATTATTGCACCTTTGTCTCTAAATAGTTATTCAAGTCATTGTCTCATTGCTAGCAGTTCTCTAACATATTCATTCATATTTTTTTGTTTTATTTTTTAAGAAAAGAAACTTCTTCTAATTGCATATAATTACCCTTTTAACCTTAAGCTCTTTCGAACTGGCGTGGCATTTTGTTTTTATGATACTACATTGTAAGTTATGACTTTGGTTGATTCTTCAGTATATTTTAAATATAGTACGACATTGGGTGTCTTGGATTCTGTCTGATTTGACAAAAACAGTGTTTCTTTTATGGCCGCTAAGTATATTTTAATTTGTTTAGTGAAGAATGTTTTTAAAATACTATGTTACGTACTTAGGCTCGAATAAGCAGCAACACAGAAAGAGTGAAAACTAATAAGCTTGTAAAACTTTAACAATGAATTTATTAAGTACAATTATTTTCATAAAGTAAATAAACTTACGGTTTTAGAGAATCAAATCCAACATTAATCCAATAAGAATTCACAAAATAATCCACTAATGGAATTGCAAGAGTCCTGATAAAAAAATGTTCTAATAGTTCCAGGTTCGAATCTTGACGATGTAATCCAAAATAGCTGACAATGTCACGTGATGCAGTTCTTGTTTTATAATCATCCAAATGAAATTATGAGCACATATTTTCTCCTCCAAATAAATAAATAAATCATCTTGCCTCAATGAATTGACACAATGTCCAGTATAAGGTAATTATAACTCAAACAGAAAACACAACTATTAACTCTAAAACCCCAGATTCTACTGAATCTCTCTCCCAGTACAATGATTTAAATACCCGTTTTTAATGTAAACAAGGGATCACGTCATTTTCTAGAAATTCATAGAAGGTCAGAGGAAGAGTCTACCTTCACCAAGTCACGGAATAATAAAGTGATCCAGTTAAAAATCAGCCACTAATTACTAAAAATAAAAAGATATTTTTGGATCTAGCCAATCATTTCCAAGGCTTGTTTACACTCTCTAAAGAAGGGTCAGAAATGAGGTCAACAAGCCAAGGTCAACCTGTGTTTACAGCTAGAGTCTAGGTCAGTCTGAATTTTCCAGAATATTCTCCCAATTAATGAATATTAAACACTAAAGGACAAATTTGGATTTGACAATTAAAAATAAATTATTTAAATCCAATAGACGTAACAACTACAAGTGGAAATTTTCTGCTTGGGTATTCGTCATTCAAGTCTCAGTTTGACCTACTCATTAATATATCGGTTCAGTGTTTTGTCTTTTTTGTAACAACTGTTGTATTTTGTCCATCGCTGTTAGTACGATGTTCCACCGTTTCTACAATATATCTAAGTCTACTCTGCGAAAAGCATTTATGTGGTAGGTTTACGAAATCTCTATCTCTGGATTTGTTAATAAAATAATATATCCTAAGTTGTCTATATTGTACTAATTTGTTAACAGATATATAATATCTGAAATTTAATTTAAAATAGAGAACAGAAAGCAATAAATTCAAACTCAGCTGTTGCCCCAACGAAACCTAGCTTATGTCCAGGAATAATTTGCAAACCCAAACACGGCAAAAAGTTTATATATAACTGTGTAATGGTTGTTGTCTTGCTGCTGCATTTATACTTCTAAAACATTAGTATGACAACTCAAGTGATATGAATATCTTTCTACCATACAATAATATCAATAATGAAAAGCATATCGGAAAGCACAACTTAAAACTTCATTACGTATGAGACCTTAGTAACCTTGAATGTATGATTTGCTATTTCAACTTCAGAAGGCATTTTATACGTTTGAATGCCTTTACTGATAATCGTATACACGTTTTAAACCAGTGAATATCGATTCTAATCACTAAATGAAATAATGAATATGATTTCCATAGTCAGGCTTTATGAAGCTTAGTCATATTCGATAAATATCAATAGGCGACATTCCAGGTATTTTCGTTTGAGTATCTAATTTAAAAGAACATGAAATCTGCGGATCACTTTTTTGAATTTTCATTGTTTTTGTACCTTTGTACATTCTATTATATTTTCTATTCTATATTTCTATTATATTTTTAGTGTCTTGTACTGTTCTCTTTTCTTCTTTCCGATTTTCTTTCAATATCTTATGTCATACTCTTTCCCTTTTTTATTTACTCTATATTAGGGTTCGCAAAACTAAGATACATCTTTTACTTTAATTAATTTTGAACGTATCTTTATATCTTATGTTTTTATTGAAGCAGTCAAATTGCAAATGATGTTCCACTATTTAATATAAGATCTCAACATGATTTACAATTAACATTCATTCTACTTCCATTGCAAAATACTGAAGGTGAGCAAGATAAAAAGAAGTAAGAATAACATGAAATCAAGGTTACTTGCGAAGTTAAAATACCCCCAGGAGCTTGAACTTGGTAAATAGATTAAAATAATGTTCAAAAGAAACAAAATGAAAGTTTAACGAAAGAGAAAGGGATGACTGCAAAATGTTTCTCATTGTACATTCTTTGAACACAATACTAAGCGAATTCAATGGAATAAACTTGAACAGTACAACCTATTTTTGTTATGGGTGGCGTATCTGTTTCAAAAGCATTGTTAATTTGCTTTTAAAAAGTAAAACTACCTTTGTTTTGACGGCTGATGAAATGGAAAACAAAAATACATTACATGAAACAAAGAAACTTAATGATAACCGTAATCGAAATTAAATACACAAGCTCGGATTCATCACTACACAACAGCAGCATTATTAAAGCACAAACAACTCATCCCAGATAAATTTGAACGTATTCGCGCGCTAGACATTTTTCAAATGAGAAAATAGCGGTTTTGTCTACCTAAAATTGAATGTTTAAGTCATGTTGTGGATGAATGCGTATTGCAACAACTTTTCAGTTTGATTTGGAATGAATAGAATTTGGTATTTTTGTCGTTTCTACGAAATTTCGTGATTAGGGACTGGATGTATTTGTGTCAGTTCTACATGAAATACATTGGATTTTTGCGGCAACGGAGCAGCGTGTTGACATATGCAAATGTGTTTCTGTTTTGCCATTGAATGTTTGAATCATAATGTGGAAACAAATATGGCGTCTTTCAATTGCAATCATCGAAAAGTCGCTATGGAATAAAATGTTTATTTCATTTTGAGTGTAGAAAGGAACATGTAATTACGGTTGGAATATAGGCGAAATTAATATTACAATTTCAAAATGTCTAATCAAGCTTGAGAACCAATACCATGGCTCATGTAATTCAGATTTGCAGACCTTAAAAAGTACTATTTGAGGAATTCAGGAAAGAAAACTGTAAGTATATTTAAGCCATTCTTATTAATAGCTAAAGAAGACAGATTTTGCATTGTCACTTGCATGTTATTTGTATGGACACATAAATTGTACGAAATCTGGCGTCTATCGCCCGCCTAAATCAGAAACATTGTATCAAAAAAGTTAATAGGGAATGTGGCAAAGCAGCTGCTATGTGGTAGTCTATGAAACATCTACTTTAGTTCATTCAGAAACAAATTTAATCAACCAAAACGTAAAGTGCCTACGGCTCTTCCTACAATGTAAGGTATATCACATGTTATGTTTGTTTCTGGCGCCCAAAATATAAGTATCAACGTCTGCTACGTGAGTGTACATTATGTGTTTTAAAGTCAGTTATCATTCAGCCATCGTTGCACATTCATCCACAGACAAATAAAAAATCAAAAATGGCGTTTGTGTCAATTGTTTGTTTACAAATAGAAATTAGCTTCTTTGCTCACGTGACTGGAAAATGAAGTTTGTGCGAATGCAGTATCTTAAAATACTGAGCGATTCTGACAATGTAAAGTAAACGGAGAAAGAAATAAGTGTATACTAAATATAAATGTTTGAACCATTGCAAGGTTAAACATTAAAACTGAATTTAGGGTGCTAAAAATACAGCCGGAAAGCGAGGAGGCTTTGGCTTTCCGCCAGACTCACTTTTCGTAAACAAATCTGTGAAGCCGCTAAGAAGAATGTCACAAACATAGTACATTTAGCCAAAATATCCAACTACAGAAGTAAGATCACGGAAAGTTCCAGCTGCAACTATATTTACAAGTAAAATAATTCATTTTCGTGTGGAATGAATTTATGTGCAACTAAGTCATTGATCTGGTTGTGCAGATGTAATGGAATCTTTAAATCTACTTCTAAAATACTTCTAAAATACAACTAGTATCATTTTCATCTCAAATTCCGGAGACGAATTTATGCATTTATGCATACTGTATTGGTACACAATCAATTTCTAAAGATTGTTTATATCTAAATACATGGATAACGTTAACCATCTGATGCTGAGCTATTAGAACGTTAACGCAAACATTGTTCCCTATTTCAATTTTTTAGTTTGTATTTGTGATTTACTTCAGCACACACACACACACACACACAAATATATATATATATATATATATATATATATATATATATATATATATATATATATATATATATATACACACACACACACACACACACACACACACACACACCTATATATACACAATTTGTTATACAGATATATCATTTATCAAAAGAAGTCAAATATGCAGATATACAAGGGGCAATCGAATGATCCGATGAAAAACATCACATGACCCAGTTCTAAGAAATGTGCTGGTCAAATTGTCCCTCTACTACCAATACAACACCTACCTCCTAAAAGCAAAATGAAACAAACAGGAACAACAATAAAACAATAATAGGGGGATAAAAAGCATAGCATGAATGTCCAGCGTATCTTTTTTAACCGATAAATCTTTAACCCATGTATGTGTATAAGTCAGCAAGATTGACAAAGCCTCACAGCTTGCATTCTCTCTCTCTCTCTCTCTCTCTCTCTCTCTCTCTCTCTCTCTCTCTCTCTCTCTCTCTCTCTCTCTCTCTCTCTCTCTCTCTCTCTCTCTCTCTCTCACACACGCACACACACACACACACACACACACACACACACACACACACACACACACACACACACACACACAGATCATTTTAATATTTTTTTGGGCTGTGTTCTATATTGATCTCTACCGAAATTGCTCCTCTACACCTCCTCCCCTCTCCCCTCACCCCCCCGGTCGTAATCAGATATTTAAAATAGCCAGATATATCTCTAGTTTGCATTGATCATGTAACCACCTCATCATACATCATATTAAAACGGAGATTTTCACTATTTTTCTGAACGATTAAACTCCGTTTTCCACATAAACTTAAAAAAATCTATCTTGCAATTTATGTATAACTCGGAGTGTCTTATTATCGAACGTAGAAAGTAGCCTGTGTTAAATATACATATTTCGGGTAGCCTTTGCATGTGCCGTGTAAAAAAAAAACGCACACCAGCCTTTACACTCATTACTTCAGCTTTACACAACACAAATTGTACTTTGAAGTTTGGATTTTACACTTTAAAGTGTTTACTGTGAACTTTGTACTTTCGTGATAGGGTGCGTCAGTAACTATAATCCAAGTTAGAATTGTGGTTTACTCATGGGCATTATGTTAGTATGTTATCATAACTTTATAGAGCTCATGTTCAGTTAATGAGGGAAGATCCGTTTGTTTGTTTGTTTCTTTAGGATTTTTAACGTAGCCTTAACAATGTTTCATTCATATCGCTACGATGTCTGCAGTGAGGCAGTCTATAGTGATATAGTGGTATGACGCGGCCGGGGATCAAACCCACGACTTCCAGCTTCCGCGGCGAACGTTCTAACCTCTAGACCACCGGAGCGGTGAGGGAAGATTCGTCGTGTTACACATAATAATTTAAAGTAGCGTTTGTTGAGAGAGAGAGAGAGAGAGAGAGAGAGAGAGAGAGAGAGAGAGAGAGAGAGAGAGAGAGAGAGAGAGAGAGAGAGAGAGAGAGAGAGAGAGAGAGAACTTTGATCAAATAATGTAGTGTCCCATTGTCCATGCAGCATTCTCTTTGCATTTTAAACACACATAAACACACAAACGGTACTAATAGTATGGACAAATGGGAACCATGCTGGAAATGGGTGCACATAAAATAGGGTATACATGGGTTTGACTGATGTTGTTGTAGGGTTTAACACCATTTTCAGCACAGGATAGGCTATACATGGCGGCCAGTATTAATGGTGGAGGAAGAACCCAGGAAAAGCCCGAAAAGAACCACCGACCCACGAGAAGCTACCTGCAAGCTTTCTCACATACCCACATTAGCCGAGCCTGAGTCTCGAACAAAGCAGACAGGTGAGATGGCAGTGATCTGTAACTGTGAGCACTTTAGACCACTCGGCCACTCGGGGACCCGGGTTTGGCTGAACAGGAATGGTTAGTAATGTCAGTAATGTTGTAGGAAAAAATATTTAAAGCGCTTATCCTAGTTGTAAATGAAAAAAGACATTGTTTTATAGATGGAATTTCAGTCTATTAACATCCTTGAGTTTGGAACACTCATTACTAAAAGTAGCACCTGACTCTTTGGTGCGGAATTGAGAACACACGCTTCAAACACATGGAAGTCAGAAAATGTCGCGGATCATATTCTTTTCTCTACAAAGAAGCTGACATCCAGGATTCATCTATAGTGATTAATATATGTTTAATCAAGATCACCCTGAAATGTTAAGTGATTGGATTTTTAATATCATGGTGTTTGCATAGGGAATTGAATTAGTACCGTTAGTCCTATAGAACAAAGTTGGGCTGGTTGCGAGAAACGGAGTGATACAGGCACAAGGTGACTATAATACTGAGGTAACTGGCATAATTAGTTCACTAGGGGTGAAGTGTCCACGACTCTATGGGAGATACTTGTCATATCTAGCATGCATAGTCATACGCCATGGCTAGAGAAAATTCAACTGTCGCCGATACCAATCGTTCGAAACTATAGAATGGTATGAAGGTGGCAGGTGCGCTATCACAATTGTAAATATTTGTTTATGCACATGCGCATACATGTCAGTATATAGTCTTTGACTAATCACTTTACACAAAAATGACTTATACTTAACACGCCCAACAGACGCCATATATGTACGTTGTAGATATAGTCATGCTTACTATTCATATCCTTATATTTGCCACATTTAAATTTAATTGTCAGACATATCGCTAATATCACCGAATGGCAGGTGATGGAAAATTTAGGAGCAAGTTATTTATTTACCTGATAATTTCAAAAGAAGGAAGAAATGGATATTTTTGTATTGCTCTTGTATTTTATCATATCTCTGACTCATAAAAATGAAATGTCAGTTTAAAGATTTGAATTCTTTTTAATATATTTAGTATTTTTATATATATATATTTTTAAACCGCATGTTTGGCGACTGAGTGCGAGACTTTCTAAAATATTTTAGTTTCTCAGCAATCAAGGAGTATGAACGGCAATTACAACCACCAGTTAATCACATGCAGAATTTACTTGCACGATCAGTTTCACAAGAGAGATCACTTAAGGTTGTTTTAAAGTCCTCATGGTAACTAAGTCTATGTTCACAACTGTTGACACTTAGAATACCTTACCTGTCTCCCAATTTTTGGGATTCGGAGCCAGGTAAGTATTCATTTGTTCAACTGAACAGTTCACCGGGCGTTTTCACAGCAACGAAGTGATACTCCGCGATTTATATACAAACATAAACCTATGCTGCATTTAGTGTTCCTACGTTTTGTAATTTTGCAATTATTGCACATAATTATATCTGATGCTATAATTAGATGTAATATGATTCTTTGATAGAAGACGATAATTGGCGTTCGTCAGGCTCAACTCCCACTTAGACAGTTGTCTCCATATTGTCTTAATACTCGATATGGGCTATTAACGTTTAGAGTGTAAGTTGGAGGCTGTTGGTATTATATAGTCATTAAATTAACTCCTATTTAGTTATAATATACAGTGTTAATTCAATAATTTAGTACGAAGTTTAAAATCCAAAACAATATTCGATCCACTTAAATAAACTCATCTAACATGCGTTTAAAACTCTTATCTGTAAAAAATATCCTTGCATTACACTGATAAATGATGACTGTAAGAGCAATGGTAAACAAGGAATTCACTTTCTTCTTTCCGCTGATTGACACGGGCTGACATGAGTACCTTTTCTGTAACAACCAACACTGATATTACAAATTTCTATCACCACAAATAACCATTTTTGTACAAGTAAAATTTCACATTATTTATGTGTTTTAGGTATTGATAGATAGATGCAAAGGGACAAATATTCAAAGCATAAACAAACGACAAGAGCTAAATTTTTCTTCTCCGATTCGTTACCTACTTTTATACACATGGGTTGATATTCCTCTTTCAGTTTGCACACATTAATATTTTTAAATAGTGTCATGGTTCCATATTTAAAACTATTTTAATGTTTCTCTCTAAATCACTGGAGATATTTGCTCTGTTTACTTATACGTGGTGATTTGTTTTATTAATACTAATTATTGCAATGAGCAGTGGTGACTTGTAATTATCGCGTCGGACTAGTCAATAGAATAATGCAGTTCCGATTCCTACCACCGGATCAGACTCCGAAATATACGAAACTTTATGCAATTAATAACTGTATTATAGTCCCAAAAGTTAGAAATGATGTTTAAAGATACTGTTCAGCATAGGAAAAGAAGTTTAATGCCAAAAGTATTATCAATTCTCTGTCGAAATGTCAATAATAATAATAATCATAATAATAATGAAGAATTTGTATACCACCTAATCTTTATAAACTCTTGGCGCGTTACAACATCTGTAATGATATGACTAAAAAAAACAACACACTATGAAATTAGAAAAGAAAACAAAAAGACTGATAATATTTAAGGTAGGACACATTATTAGGACTTTAAGTTTCTTCTTGCAGTCGTAAAAGGTGAGTTTTAAAAGCACTCTTGAAAGGGATCACGGTGTCTTTGTTCTGTGTCTATTTCAATGAGAATTCGTTCCACGTTGCTGGGCCCTGGTATGCAAAAGAACATTGTCCTGATGACTTCGTTTTCTTAGAGGGAATAATGAGTATACGAGTGTCAGAAGAGGAGCGTTAGTATCTTGGTGGTGTGTACACATGGGTTAGGCCAGATAGGTATGCTGGACTGGAGTCCGTCAGTGAAACGTAGCACAGAGAGCAACTTTTGTCTTTGATTCGGGATAACCAGTGTTGGGTACAGAGCAGCGTGGAGGTGTGCTCTAATTGTGGCACTCTAAGGATGATCCGAGTAGCTGTGTTTTGAACTTTTTTGAAGTTTCTGAAGTAGATACTGAGACGAACCGAACAGTATTGAGTTACAATAGTCCAGTCTTGAAAGTATTAATGAACACACAAGTGTTTTATTGGCATCAACTGAAAGATATTTGTGAATGGAGCTGATGCGTCCCAGCTCAATATATGCAGTCTTGCATATGTGCATGGCATGTTGGTGCAATGTGAGAGTACTGCCCAGAGTATCACCAAGGTTTCGTACTGACAGAAAATTGAATGGGGCAATAATTTTTGCAAAGGTCAGACTATGAGGGGCCAAAACGTGGACGTTGTTTTAGACAGTTGACTTTGCTTGCATTTAGTTTTTCTTTAAAGGAAGTCAACTGAACTAAAAAATAAAACGTAAGGGTCTATGGTAACTCAAAAAGCAAAGAGGGAGGCTTTTGCGTGTGAATAACTGTAACTATTAATAAACAACGATAATACAGATCAGATATCCACAATTATTTACTTCCGTCACGTCATGGTACAACAGGCCTATTGCCTCGGCATGATATATAACATTCCCGTGTTGTTTTGCCATAGAAATACCTAGTTAAGCAGTACACGTGGTCCTTTGAAAAACGTGAGCGGTATAGAGAGAAAAGCAGTCAAACATTTTGTCTCGACCAACTTCTCTCAAATTACACGACATCGAACATATTTAAAAACATAAGGTGAATGAGTTCACCGGTAAATTAAATAAGTCAACGTCGTATTATAAAGTCGAGTATTGAGTAGTCGTTATTTTCTATGAACATTTTATCATAGGAAAACGTATTTATTTTCAGTATATCGATGTGTAGTTGTACAGTTCTTGGCTGCAAAATGAGACGTATACCATAGATTTATTAATTGCTTATTTTTTATTAATTGGGTGCAGGGCGATGCAGTGGCTATGTGGTAATAAGTTTTACAGATGTAATTAAAATTCTAGAATCGGGAGTGGGGGAACTCATGGAACCTTGAGAAGTAGTTGGTTTTAAATATATATAAAATGCGTTGAACGATATGAACTTCTTTGCTGTACGTTAATTAATACATGCTGTACTTTTATAGGCAGATGCTAGTACAATGTTTTTTTGGTAGGATTAGACTGGGGTTTTAACCACGTAAACCACTTAGGATACAAGAGTGGCCACGTACATTTGTAATTATATGCTATTTATATTGAATTATTATTTTCGATATTACTTAATTGTGCATTTATTACTATAAGTTTTCTATGTTCTGCTAACTACATTTTAGGATGTAGATTTTTAAAATTATATCATGTACATTTTCCATTATGGGATAGGTACACTCCTTATATAAAGATAATTTTAAATACTTTGACTTAGGAATCGAAACATTCGTTTGCCTCTCCCACTAAAGTAAATGTGATGAGGAAGCTGATATCTGTGTTATTAGCTAATTATTGCTAAATATATATATATATATATATATATATATATATATATATATATATATATATATATATATATATATATATATATATATATATATATATATATATATATATATATATATATCTATCTATATCTATATATATATATATATATATATATATATATATATATATATATATATATATATATATATATATATATATATATATATATATATGTGTGTGTGTGTGTGTGTGTGTGTGTGTGTGTGTGTGTGTGTGTTCAGTCGTCAGTCATTGAAAAAGTTTATACTCTCCACATTAAGATATAACCCCTTTGAAGTGTTCTGTCGTGTTCAGATGGTTATGGAACAGGCATTTTAATCGTCGAATGTTTTTATTATGAATATCGCTCTAATGTATTTAAAACGCAAGTTTGTTTGAAATTATATTTAAATTGGTAACCTTTAATGGTTTCAAATAGGGAAATACAAATAAACTCTCTGATACTTTTGCCAAAAACAGCTGGTTTTCTATTTATATTTTGCTTGCAACCAATATATAAGACATATATACGATACATCTAACGAGATTTCCAGTGAATGGTTTATAAATGTTATTTTGTGTATCCAGTCTATACTGCGTGCTTGAGTAGTATCAGTCATTGACAGCAGACATTTTTTGCCTACAAAAGTTTTGTCATGTTTTGAAGATATTGGCTAAAATAGGAGTTCAAGCCTAACCTTTAATTCGAGCTTAGACTGTTCTGTAAGAGAACATTTTCACAATTTGGTGGATTATTTTTATCGGCAATTCAAAATGAATCTATTTATATCTGAGGTCAAATCAAATTATTATTATATAGGATTTGGTAAACATTTACTCATACATGTTTCACATCAGTCTTTGTGAATCTATGTCAGAGTTTAAAGTTCTGTTCAGATATGATTCTAGAGGAATTATGAATTAAACTATTCATTGGAATTACAAAATAGTCACTGCCTGTTTGGTCGAAAACACTACTAAATACATTATTGGTTTTATTATTTTGGCACATCAAAACTTTGAAGACAATCGTAAATCATTATGAAACTTTCATTCGGACTTGTTATATGATATTTAGAATTTTTTGATTTTTTACATTTGTACTTGTAACTTAGATAAATAAGGAACGTGTTTTTCTGTTGTATAATTTAAGGCAGAGAACTGTGACAGTGTACCCGGCCTCTCATTTCTAATGTGTTGCATGTAGAACCAATTTTTGAATTAACGGTTTCTTCTGAAAAAGATAATTACACTGGTAAAACCGGGTCACAAAGACCCATGTTTTACACCTCGTTCATTGCGTAAAGATTCGGCACTAGTTAAAGTTTGCTGATACAGTTGCCTGTACTTAGAATAACATTAGTTGTGCCTCTGTAAATTATATTACTATTGCATATATGTTTGGAAGATGGCATGGCATTTAATTTTGTTAAACATGGGATGTGTAAAGGAGCTACAATGCAAAATGTAGAATGTAATGTAAAGTGGATAGTGACGGTATTAAAATAGTGTTCATTCCCTTCCAAAGAAAACAACTCCGTGAAAGTCAAATTGTGATGAAAACATGTACAGATGTTAGTGCGCACACTTCTTCCCTTACACAAACTTATTGTAGCATGAGGGATGTCACTCACTATTGAACACTGACAATAAAGATAATCCGGACAAGAGCCGTCTTTCCTTCAACAATAAGCAGATGGTGAGTATAGATTTCAATTTGTTTTTCAGTTGAGAATTAATATTTTTCTCGTATGGCGCTTTTTGCATGCTGCAAAAGTCGACTTCACATGTGGCAATGGTTGACATAACGTCAATCACTGTGATATGTCATCGGTCGATGCTTGGTTCTAGTCGCTGTACCGTTTTCTAGCCATAACTATTTAGTATGTAACATCGTTGAGAAGTAATGGACTATGAAACATTACTTAAATACTTATCCTAACCAGTACACGTGACCTTCCCCAATTCAAATATTTTTGTTTTTCCTGTAATGATGTAAGCTATCTGTGTTATGTATCTCGTAGTAGTAACTAGTTTCTTTTTGTTCCGTATATTAAGTTCTGGCAACAAGTGTTTCACCTTTTTCTTTATCTTCAGCTCAAAGCAGGTTTCGTTATATTTCACTGCTGACATTCATACCTGAGATGTTATTTACCTTTCAAGATGCAAGTCAACATTCAACAGGCCAGTAATTTCTCCTTAATAATAATAATAATAATAATAATAATAATAATAATAATAATAATAATAATAATAATAATAATGACTTTGTATAGCGCCTAATCTTTAGAAGCTGTATGCGCTTTACAACATCTATAATAATACGACTACAATAACACAAATAAACACCATGAGATTAAAAAACATAAAATCTGCTGAAAATATAAAGGTAGGAAACATTATTAGGTCTTTAAGAATGTTCATACAGTCGAAAAAGGCAAGATTTAAGAGCACTCTTGAAAGAGGTCACTGTGTCATTATGTCTGATTACACTGGGCAATTCATTCCATTCAGTAGACATTCATACTCTAACTTGTCACGTGCCAATTGATACGTTTCATGGAGACTTTCTTCACGTGATTTAATATTTACTTGCGATGCAATGGCCGTGCAATTAAGTTAGCAGATACGTACCCTCCCATTATACATATTTTAAAATACAACTGAACGTGGGTCAAGGTCATGCAGCTGCGATCATCTATCCCTTGGCACCTTTCATAATGGTCTTCCCTGTTCCTGTATATCACACAATATCGTAGAATCTTCCAGGTTTCTGTTAAATTGCAAATATGGCAGAATCAAATGAGTTTTCGTTTCCTGTCCGTGTTGGGATTCTGGATGTCAAGCAGATATTCAACGGAAAATTTGGAGCAATTTATAACCATATATTTCGGTGACAAATTACTCATGCTGTTCTGATATATACCCCATCTGTCTTCACGCTCTGCTCTGTTATTTCTCAAAGTGTCTTAACAATTTGTAGAAACACGTCACAGTACTTGAAATTTGGTGATTATGTACAAGCCTACCTTGGTACATACAGTACAATGTGTGGTGCGACATATTGCTGTATTTCTCTGTGAATTCCATAACCGAGGATTTTCTTTCGCAATTACTGATTATGCACGAAAATGTAAAGTCAGCTTAAGCCTGTTAATAACTCTAATTGCCTGCCGGCAAGCGAATGCTCAACTTTTTCAACCTGCACAGAAATCCCCCCTCACAAGGTCCATTCAACCGCTGTCACTCAGCTCTAAAACTATTAAACTATACCTGAGGTCAAAGGGCAGCATGCAATATTGATCGTCATTTCATGAGTAAAAAAAAATCATATTTTCATTTGTAAATATATAGTTTTCCACTATTCGTGTCACCAAATTTGGAAACAAGAGCAACCAAGAGGAATAGAAAACGCAGCTTAATGATTTATAAATATAATTATATTCAAAAGTAGTGAAAGTAAATAAATAATTAAAGATCAAAAACAAAAGTACCAACAAGGCTTTATCAACATCAAAAATACTCCTAAGGCAGACTAAATTGGTGTTGCATAAAACATTCTTGTTTGCATGACCTTGAATTACCTTTTTCAATGACAATAGCGCCAATCGTGCATTGTCAACAAACTAGTAACATACTTTTCCATATCATCATGCTTCAGCATCAAGACGATTTCATGGTACGGTGGGATAGGGTTGTGAACTGGAATTGTGGGTAAAGTGCTAGCGAGTGGGTGGGGGTATAAAGAAAAGAATGTGAATGCTTATGATGGATATAGTGCTATATTTAAGATTCTGATTTTGCAATTGGTTCAATCACATACTTTGAATTATGAAGTCCGTATTGTAGCTTGTTTCGCCTGATGTTGAACCCTTGAATATATATCCCGGTCTTTGTTCATTACTGAGACCACGTCAAGGTACAGTGGCCAGATCACAGTAACATGAATGGCCAAGATCCAAAGATAGACCAAAAGTCGTTATATGCACGTACACAGCTTATAACTAGCCTAAACAATGTGATCTTTAGTGGTCAATAGCAGCTTTAAAAGTTAATTGTTTGACATACAGTGGTAATATTTCCCGCAAATAAAGGAGATTATCGTCTTTTGAAGTCATCTGATATTGTCCAAATTCATACACCTTAATGATCTTAGATCAACTGCCTTGTGAACTCACATGACTCACGGCCTCCAGCTGTGTCATTTATGCCAGAATAAGACCCTCATTATACCAATTTTGTCTTTATGTTGATATATATTTCTGCACATAATGGGCTGTACATGGTGACCAATATATTTGGCAGGGGAAGTACCCGCATCTTATGTTTCTTTACTCGGTCGGATTATTGATAGAAGGCAATTTGTTTTCGAAGGTAAGTAACAATATTATAGCAGTTATGCGCTTCTTCCAAATACTCGCAGCATTACATTTTCAAAAGCACATCATTAAAGTAAAACCTTTTGTCGAAAACAAAATCAAATAAGTTTTAGTCATGTAATTTTTGTGATTCCATTTTAGGAAATATATTAGGAAAATTAGTCTGGCAAGATAAAGGGAGCAGTTTAAAATTTTCACAAAACTGAACACCAGCCTTTAGCACAAACACCCATATCGTCTTAACTCATATAAATTCTTTAAATTTGCATATTTGGGCATTCATATTTAATCTGCACCGTTTATCCTGTATTGTGCTGACGTGCCTCAAAACTCTACCTATCGTGATGCTCCGATATATCTAGATCTTGCAGCATATCAGGTAAAATATAATCGCAACCATTCTCTTTGCAGTCCAATTGTGCGATAATAACGCGTACAGGCTGCACAATAAGGAAATACCAGTAACAAAATAACATTATTCCAGTGCCCAAACGAAGAGATTTTCTATTCCAGTAGTTTTTATTATGTTGCCTTAGTAAAATCGTTTTACTTTATGTACAGTATAGGTGAAAAAATTCAATATTCGGCATTATTAATCTGCATCACGATTTCATGTGCTAGATTTGGGCAAGTTTCAATTTGCAAGTTTCAAAGAGAAATAAAATGAGAAAGACGGTATAATTGCTTTAATATTGAAAACATTCGTTGATTAGTTAAAATCCGTTTAGAATATACTATTTGTAATATTTCGTATTTAATGAGGTTATGATAAGAACAACCGTTGACCTAAAAACAAGAATGAAGATCACACTTAGGAAATGGGAAGGAAGTGTGTTTCCAGAAAATTAAAGATGAGAAAGAGCTGGTATGGAAAGGACGCAAACAAATCCAGTAAGCCTTATGAACCCCGGTCTAAATTGGACACTGTGTATATTCGTTATTTTTAGATTGCCATTCATAAAAGGTGTTTTAAAAAAAGGAGGAATAACCGAACCACCGCCCCTTCCCCATCCCTGTTGTTTGAATACAGCATACGTAACAATTGGCACATGTCCAAGTTGCTAGCATAGGCAGGTATTTGTAAGAATATACTTTTATCTGGCCATAATAAAGTTAAGAAGAGATATACGATAGCGCTATAAAAATTTAGTGATGCCTCAACGGGTCCTAAGGAGACTAATATAACTAGATTTAAAACGCTTAAATGATTAACCAAGCGAAAACTCTTTACTATGATCACATTATACCCACTGCACTCCATAGGCAAGATGCAAATTAATATTTTCATATAGACATTATAACTATACACCTTCCTTCTCCTGCCACTAATAATTTTACACCTGTCGTTTATGATATGGAAGGATAAACAGACAAGATCGGCAATGGAGCCATACATGAAAGAGACTGTGTTCGTGTTATTTTACTCGAATTATCTATATGAGCCTATTTTTCCAAGGTAAGTAGTACGCAAATAGCAGTTCTGTTTGTCATCCAATGCTAGCAGATCTAAAGTTTGAAAGGCACATCATAAAACAATTACTTTTTGTAGTAAACAAACCAACTAATTTTAGTCAGGTATGTTTTTGTGATTTCATTTTAGGAGATATTTCACAAGAAAAACAAGTATGGAGAGATAAAGGACTCCGATTGAAATTTTTCCACCCGTCTTGACCACAAACAACTTCATTTTCCTAACTCACTGCAGTTCTTTAAACTTTCATTTGTGGGCATTCACCTCTAATCTACACAATATAGCCAGCATTGTGCTGTCGTGCCGTTTAACCATTCATACTTTTCTGCATGTATACACACATGAAATTCAGGTTGAATATTATCAAGTACGTAGATTGTGTAAATCCAGGCAGCTGACCTAATTTTTTAATGTAGTGGCCATACATTAAAACGCTGATAACTGTTTATATTTGGCAGTTGGTGTCTGTTTGAGCTTAACTATTTTTGTTGGGTTGTTTCCCCCACGTTATCCCATCATCAGTCTTTTGACCTGTGTGGTCGTTGAGGCACTGTGCTGCTGAACATCTGACCAGTTCCCTCCACTTGACTCGATCATGTGACAATGCCTGTGTCTCCTCAAAACTATTCCTGGTCCATTATGTGATGTTGTCACGACACTTTTTTCTCTACGTCTCCTTCTACCACATTGGACACTACCCTGTAGTACTGTTGTGGATAGACTGTTTTCTCTAGTGACGTTATAGCGCTATGTTTAGTAATTAAATTCTTCATTAAGTAATAGACTGTATTATTACGTGGTATTTATGGTATCAATATATATAATTATTATTATGCAATATTCAGGGTGCTTTATCAAAACTATTTTCACAGTTTAAATATAACTGTTCAAACATTACAATTTTTAATTCTTTAGGACATGTGATTTTCTGATTAAATCAGCGTTCCGTTGCAGTTTCAATAGCCCGGAAGGTGAATTCAGAAAGGGTGCTGAAGTGTAAGTTTGGGTAATTGGCAAGACGCATGGATATATGCATTAGAATTTTTGTTTACATTATTCACATTTTTGTATGGTTTTATGGATATATGCATTAGAATTTTTGTTTACATTATTCGCATTTTTGTATGGTTTTATGGATATATGCATTAGAATTTTTGTTTACATTATTCGCATTTTTGTATGGTTTTATGGATATATGCATTAGAATTTTTGTTTACATTATTCGCATTTTTGTATGGTTTTATGGATATATGCATTAGAATTTTCGTTTACATTATTCGCAATTTTGTATGGCTTTTCTTTTGGATTTAACATGCAGATCAAAGTGAAATGTAAGTAATTTCAGTATCGTTTTCTTCGCGTAACAATAATTACCAATGAATGAGTCCATTTATTTACTTCGCTTTCGGTCTTACATTTTGTTTTAATTTTATTCACTTTCTTCTTATTATGCCTCAAAATACAATATGAAGCCATTCCATTTATACATTGCTCAACTAAAACATTCGGAGCTCAACATATCTTTGACAATGCTTTGATTTCTACATGCGGCATAATTATAAGATGTCAAATCACTGAATCGGGGGATTGCACAAAAATTAGAAATATTAGCTATGTTTTTCTATGTTTTAATTTTTTTTAAAACATATTTAACTCAATTAACATAGTCGCATTACAATAGCAGAGCCGCTTTAAACTTAGAATACTGAAAAATATTTCACTGTTGATATTAGGGTGATATCAAATTGACAAATATCCACTGTATTTTGTTTCATGTATGTTTTTCCATGCGGTGTATGGGCTTTTCCATCCCATATTTTTAGGATGATTACATCCACATATGAACCATTGTTTTAAATTGTAGTGTTTCATGATTTATCTCTTTTAACTTGTACCACTATGTGACAATATCTCTTGTCAGGTTTTCACCGTTCGTATGGTGTGGTATAACACCACCCCCACATTGACCCCAACTGAACAAAAAACCTATTACTTGCCACTGGTTCCACACCAAAGCTTCATTAATTTCCTCTTTGCTAATATGAAATAGAGCTGTTTTATAAAGCCTCAGTGCTCAAAGGTGAACCACCGTGGTAAAAAATATGCATCTGGCATTCGCTGTACGTTCACAATCCGTCTAATCTCATTTACGATTCGACGAATTCAAACACAATCGCGAATTGAAAGGTAACATTTAAGCATTGATTTGTGTTAGATTTATTTTTGTGTGTATTTGACACTATTATTTAAATTCACAAAATGAAAGCCATGTTTGCTTCTCAAACGATGGTAACATCTTTACGAACCAACTCAGTCATTTATTATAATTTGAGACATTTTAAGTGTTCACTCTAAATACATGACAAAACTTTTACAATTCAAGCGTTCTTTCTATGTCGGCTTCGCTCTATACACTTAGATGGACTGGTAAATTAACAAACTTAACTTTGATATCACCATCAATTCAGAAGCTAGCACGATTGACGTAGAATGGGTAATCGATAGACTGCGTGCTAATGCAGTTTTCACGCACGTTCTGAAGTACCCTATATGGTATTAACCTCTGTCCAATTCGAAAGGCAGAAACACTAGTTTTCATGAAATCGTCACACGGTACAGCCAATAAAGTATTTCAGAACAATAACGTAAAACAACATACACTGAGCATAACATACTTTAAAAACATTTCTGAAGACCTAAGTAAGAATAGGAAAATTATCAAAACTTCATTACATCATGGTCCTATGTCTCAAGTATGAAAAGGAAATAATTGAATGCGCATGTTTTTAAAAGATTTTTTTCTTCTTATTTGGTCTATATTTGCAACCATTATGCTGAACTGCATTAGTTTCTTGGAGTAAATAAAATCCAAGGTGCAGAATGTATGCGTCAGGTTGCTATATATCAAAAGCAGCGAAGAGCACAAAGTAAATCACTACATAAAGTGTCTTTTGCTTTGGTTTTTATCTCTTCTAGCAAATGAGAGAGGAATAGCTTAATTTATTGCCATTATAGACTTGAAAGAACCAATAGATTCCCGATACATACGCAATCTACGTAGAAATCCTATGTGTAAAATAGATTTGAAGACATATTTCGTCTCAACAATTGTCTCAAGTCTCAATTATATTAATTATACCTATTGATTCAGCCCATATAGTCCAACTAATACTGATTCATCCATGTCGGACACGTCAACCACGTCCTCCCACTTAAAGGCTGGTCCGAAACTTTATTTGCCAAGCCGTTTGATGCCACACGAGGCCGACCCAAACTGTTTCTGTTTACAATGCTGCCTTAAAACTCAGTAACTAAAGCATGGCCTACCATTTGTTTTCATAACAAGTGCCACGTGTTTATGATTTGAAGAAATAAGTGCGAGAAGGAAAAGAGCTTCAACAAGACATGAAGTATAGTGGCAGCAACAAATGTGGCAAAGAGTTTTTCTGTGTTTAAAACTGTGTTGGTGTATAATGCTGTAACTATGCTTCACAGAGCAGGAAGGGCTTCACTTCCCAGTAAAAGTATGCAATATTGACAATTTCGAGATCCTGTTTTCGCGTATTGCGGTGTACGTCTTTGTTGAGATGGGCGTCTGCCAAAGCATTATGATGGTCCATTGGCGTCGCGTGAAAATTCTCATTACGACTGCGGAATGCAAAACAACCAAAAGAATTTCAAGTTAGTACAAATGAGGCAACCAACCGTCAAATTAGGAAAAAAATAAAAGAATAAATTTAAAACGCCTTCTTCTCCAATACTGCTAAACAATATTTGACTAAATCTGAGAATGAGGATTGCTGAATATTCTGATCTCTGTTTTCAGATATGCTTGGAGGAGTCGAGAATCTTGACGACAAAGATGCCAGGCGAATCATTAGAAGACAATACTGGTGCTTTACGAGTAGCCACGCATCTGCATTGCTATTACCAGTTATTACACGCCAGCTTATGGATTTTTCTTGTCATTATTGGACTATATTGTAATATGATTTGGAAGAATTAAGCATCTAATAATAGAAACAGTTAATAAAATAATAAAAACATCTCATAATATAAACATGCAATATCATAAACGTCACAATATCTCTTAGAACGGAGGCACATACTGCATCATTACAGCGTCATTAGTGAATAAATACTGCGTCATTGGTGTTTTTAGTTTGAATTGTGTGAGGCTTCTAAGTGTAAATAAAAGGTGCATGGACTACCAAAATATATCGACGAGTCTATTGATAATTCATTTCCGAAACCAAAAAACACAAATATAAAATGAAAAGTTTAAACTTAAGAAACACCAGATGGCATTCAGTTTTCATTCTTTTACTGGGACTAACATCATTTTCAATATATGTCTACCTTCAATACGAAAGTTCGATGTTAACTAGCCATTATTATACCAATGTAAACCAGCAGTTTTGTCGAATTCCAGACCTTAACCCATGGGATCCCTCGATAAGTGCATACATCAAACAAACAGAATCTGGATGTCCCAACGTGCCGCCTCTTATGTCTGTCGATGACCATGGCTTTCTCCAGTTCAACGAAACATCTGCACGCCATTTTGGAATAAAAGCTGCAGATTTGCTCTGCACATACGCCATAGTTCAAAGAAATGGTGACAATGATGTCATTTTTGAAGAGGAGAAAAGGATTGTGCTACCTATCTTTATTCCTGGACGTGTGTTTCGTGTTCAGTGCAAAAATAAGACAGAGATTGTAGTCTATGATTTCGTTCATATAAATGTGGATTATTTGGAGCCTCTCTCAGATAAAATGGTTACACCTGAGGATAACCAAACGTATAGCTTCTTCTTTGTTGGCATTGATTCGGCATCACGCTCTCACGTGTTACGAAACCTGCCACTCACGTACGCTTATCTTAGGGATGAACTACATATGCACGACTTTAAAGGGTTTATGAAGGTAGGAATAAACACTTTCCCAAATTTATGTCCTTTGATGACGGGAAAGAGCGAATCAGAATTTCCATTTTATCTCATTCTCATGAAGCTAGATTCTATGCCTCTCATATGGAAGGAAAAGGAATTTGAGAGATACATGACGCTGTATGTTGAAGACAGACCGGAAATAGCACTGTTTAATTTTCACAGAAGGGGATTTGTTGACCCACCCACGTCATATTACTTTCGTCCAGTGTCTCTGGCTATGACAAAATTTACTCCTGTGATTGTTTCTCCGCTACCAGAGGTAAATTCCGAATGCTATGGAAATTTACACCAATACAACATCGTTCTTGATTTTTACCGCCGATTTTTAGAAAAATTTCGAAGCAAGCTTCGTTTTGCTTTCTTTTGGAATAATCAACTGAGTCACGAGAGTTACACGTCCTTAGGGAAAGGAGATCGACCATTACTGCAACTGTTCAAATCAATGAAAGAAAGAGGTCATTTAAACAATGCCATAATGATTGTGTTTAGCGATCACGGATATCGTCTGGGAGGGCTGAGTACAACCTATGTGGGTCGACTTGAAAATAACCTGCCGTTTTTGTCTGTGTACATTCCGGAATCTTTAAAAAAGCGGTTTTCGTGGATACCCACAAATTTAAATCAAAACTCAAAAAGATTAGTTACTGTATATGACATCCACAAAACAATATCTGATATTAGCAAAAACAAGTTCGAAAACCTAACAGACGGGAACGTTTATTTCCAGCGTACAGCGCGAAATTTACTTCTCCCAGTACCAAAAGAACGCACATGTGTAGACGCCGGTGTTCCAGACGAATTTTGCACTTGCCAAACAAGTATACAAATAAATCCCTCACATTTCAAAATAACCTCACTTGGAAACCACGTTGTGGACATTATAAATAAGTTATTACACAAATTCAGCAAATATTGTCAACTCCTGCAATTATCTCAAGTTACTGACGCCCGTGTTATCTACAAAAGTAAGGAACAAGATTTGTTGGACAAATTGAACGTTTTTATTTTTGGCGCTGAAAGTGACGATACCGGAAAATATACGCTGACAGTGGAGACGGTTCCTGGGTTTGGACTTTTTGAAGCAGTAATAGTATATGATGAAATCAGGCAATCAAGTGACAAGATGAAAAATTATATCAGTATAATTGGTAATCCGACGAGAATAAATAGGTACGGCAATCAGTCTCATTGTATTGATGACAAATTTCTTAAGCAATACTGCTACTGCAATGCCGGATAGGAACTGTAGACCATGGTTGCTTCGAAAGATATATATATATATATATATATATATATATATATATATATATATATATATATATATATATATATATATATATATATATATTTACACACACAATTTTACTTTTGGAATAAGTCTTTTATATTTATTCCAATGATCATTGCAAAAGTATTAAGCGCATTTCAAACTTACTCTGAATATTAATTCATGCATAATTCTTTATTTTTTTTTTTTAAAAACCCATGGATAATTTGATCTTCTTTGATTGACTTTGCTACAGTAATTACTGTACCACATTATTTACCAGTAGTTTCGGTATTTTTTTGGAGGTTTTTGCGAACTTCTTCTGCAATAACAATGCAATTTTTAATTTGTTCCGTCAATTTAGACAGCCGGAGGAAATAATGTTGTTTTATATATAAAGGATTCATTTGCAAGGCTAGTATTGACAGTTCGTTAATGTTGTATAAAAAGGCTATTCTCTTTCATAAATGCAGTTTTTGTTTCTTCTCTATGCATGTAGTATAGTTAATATTTTAAGGAATGTTGTTAAACAATGCTAGTATTTAGTCATTGTGTTTAGTTATATAAAGTCAGAATTTGCTTGAAATGACACGAATGTCTTTTTTTGACGTTAAGCTTGAAATATTTACACACGGTTAATGCTGTTGTTTTATGACACCACAACGTGAATGGAATCATTGAATGTTAAGCAGTGAATATTCGTCAGATCAGTGTCAGACAACCTTTTTGCAATAAAACAATTTTGGGTTTGTAAAATATTGCAAAAAATATATGCAAGGCTCAAAACTAATACCAGAACTTGCACATACAGTTACAAAGGTTATCTCCCTTTTCTTGAATTTGCAGTTAAGTCGGCAATCAAACACTTACACTACTATTATTGTAGTCATTTGACTTAATATGGCAGGAAATTCAGTTATCGATAATATTACCCAACGCACCAAGTTTGTACCTTATTACTCAAAGTTGATGTTTGATAGATATTTTTAAACATTTATATAAATGATTCGTATCATGATCTCTTTATATATTTTGAAGCAGGATCTATATATTGTTTACAAATTGGCTTAGAGTTTCAATGTTTACGATACAATTGATCAGATGACAATAATGATGATGATGACAGTGATGACGATGATAATGATAATTTTTGTTATTGAAAAATGTTTGAATCTATTAATATTGTTTTCTCTGATACTAATTAAACTTTTGAACCCAACAACAACAATTATTATTGATATAATTATTATTGATATTAATATTAATATTAATATTATAATTATTGATATTATTATTATTGATATTATTATTATTATGATTATTATTATTGATATAATGATTATTATTATTATTATTGATATTATTATTATTATTATTGATATAATGATTATTATTATGATTATTATTGATATTATTATTATTATTATTATTATTATTATTAAATTATTATTATTGATATAATGATTATTATTATTATTATTGATATTATTATTATTATTGATATTATTATTATTGATATAATGATTATTATTATTATTATTGATATTATTATTATTGATATGATTATTATTATTATTATTATTATTATTATTATTATTATTATTATTATTATTATTATTGGTGGTAGCAATAGTAGTACTAGTGTTAGTAATAATATTAGTAGTAATTGTAGTAGTATTAATTGTTGTGACTGTGATTTATAAACTTAAAATAGATAAATATACAAGATCTGATCATTTTTAATATAACCTCTAAACAATTAGTCTTTATTGCCTTCGGAGATTGTGAAACTACTCGATACTGGTAACATCAACATGGCAGTTAGCAATAGTAAACACACATTACCATCATTGCAATCATACAATTAATTATATTTTTTATATAGTCTGCTGATGCATCCAATCACCACTGTTTGTATCACCATTATGTCCATTACATTACCTCCAAGGCGAAGCGAACAATTTTTCCGTCAGATTTCAGAATGTTTTCTCCACTAAAATTAGTTTCGGCACACAACGAACAGAGCCACACCATTGTTTGTGTTGTATAGTAGTAGTACGAACTCGATGTTTCGACTAACTAGAAGCTGGTTTTATATTTTATTGTAAAAGATATAATGTCATAAAATGTTGGATTTAAAAATAAACAAGCAGTTATAGCATGCGCTAATTATACATGCTGAAATACTGTCAAGTACTACAGTTTAGTCCCGACACCTCACACTAAAACACTGAGATATTGTGTACTCGGTGACTTTGAAATCCTACACGGTGGGAAAGCTGGCTTCAGTGGCAATACCACACATGTTGTCCTTATTTCTAGCCATCATAATGTATCCCTGCATACCCCAGCTCGAGCCCCAACTGCAATAGGAATAATTTAATGATATGAAACATTTTATTAAGCCTAGCAGTTGCTTGGAACAACGCGAACATTAAACGAGTACATGAGTACAAAAGGCGACATTGCAATTTACGTCATGAATTTCTAAGTACCCTGCATTAAATACCCCCCCCCCTCATCTCAAATTAAAGTGATTTTATATTTTGGGTGGGTTATTTACGATTAAGAGAGATCAGCTCAGTTAGAATGACAGCCACATGTACCCATCATAAGATCGCTATGATCAATCGGATTCCGAAGAACTTGACATTTATGGTTAGAATACAATCTGCGTGAACGATCATGTTATTGCCAAACAACTATCTTCTGCGGATCTGTATTGCCCAAACAAGCTTCACTGGTAGAGTCCGTAACATGGTAATGGTATCATGGTACCAATAGTTTTTCCATAGACCTCAATGCTAATGTTTTGTGAAATAAATATGCTTTCTATCCTACTTCAGCATACATGTCACACACTGTCATAGAGAACAATGTTAGATTGTCAATTTGACAAAGACAGAAACAGGTACTCCATTGCATTTAAGAGAGATAACTCTGCTGGAACTAGACAACGGTATGAGTTATCTAGTCACAACATACTTATGTGTATCACATTTTCAAAAAATGATTTTAAAAAATACCAGATATGATCTATATAGAAACTAGCATAAATTCACATGTTCCCAAGAGGCTAATTTTTTTAAAGCCTAACAGAAAGTAAAACTTACATAATCCACCAATCATAGTTAGTGTTGTTGTTTATTTCTGAATGCAAGGTTCCCTACACCTTAAGCTCCATCCACCTGGACTTGCGCAATTGGTACCGTTATACCTAATGCAATTCCAGCGTAGCGCAAGAATAGATTTGTGAGCAGATAGGCCATTCTTTAAAACCACATCGTATTTG
Source organism: Unio delphinus (assembly GCA_029339505.1). NCBI lineage: Eukaryota > Metazoa > Mollusca > Bivalvia > Unionida > Unionidae > Unio > Unio delphinus. The sequence continues at coordinate 5,461,437 of JAQISU010001253.1, read as the reverse complement.
TACATGTCTCCTGTTGTGAATAAAGAGAATAAGTCATATTGCTTTCAAGGATGACATAGCTGTGAATCTACAGACGAAGGCCTATTGTTTTTAAAGCTGATGTACGCTGTGAATCTACAGAGGAAGTACAGATCTTTTCAAACTTGATGTACGCTGTGAATCTACAGAGGAAGTACAGATCTTTTCAAACTTGATGTACGCTGTGAATCTACAGAGGAAGTACAGATCTTTTCAAACGTGATGTACGCTGTGAATCTACAGAGGAAGTACAGATCTTTTCAAACTTGATGTACGCTGTGAATCTACAGACGAAGCCCTATTGCTTTTCAAGGTTGTTGCACGTATTTCAGATTTCTAGATATTAGATTAATAAATATTACGTTAAGTTGAAATACTTTTGTGTTCCTCATCTCATCATACTGTGACGAATAATCAAAGAAATACTTACTGAGCTCGGGCAAAATCGGATCTTATATGTGCTTATATTACCCTGCATTGTTGCGTATAGAGATGCTTTGACCCAATAGAGCTCTGACCTGCCAGTTTCTAAATATTTGCGACAGAAAACTCTGCATCAAAACTTAAGTTAAAATTCTCCTTACTTAGTAATACGCTAGAAACAGAACTTTCCATAATTTTAAATAAACCATGTCATCACTAAACTACATTTGCATGAAAGCAATCCGAATAATAGGTCTAATTCACTAAGTCGAAAAAGGATGGCGTCTGGAGAGCTTTCCTGCATTCAGTTTGCGGTTTTATATATCTTAGTGTAAAACAAATCTTGCATACTATCCAAGAAAAAGAAATGAATAAACTCCTAAAAGGTTTCAGACTGACCTGTTTTTAACTAGCCAGTATTCGATGCAACCAGCTTGCCCGTATCCAACAGCTAGAACTCCGTGATCAAGGTTTGTTGAACTGCAAGCACTCTCAATGTACACGCCATTTTTGTACAGCTGGAAGGACAGGTGACTAGCATCTATGCCAACCGAGATAGGGCCAACCATTGCTACCGCCATTTTAAGGTCACTTTCACTTCCATGCTCAATTTCCAAACAGCTCACTTCAGTAGCTCCTATATCTGCTTGTTTGAATTTGCATACTCCATCCTGAATGTAACAATGTAGGAAAAAATTATGCATTCTTTTCACACTTTTAGTTTCGTATCTTGTTTGAATTTGCATGCTCCATCCTGAATGTAACAATGTAGGAAAAAATTATGCATTCTGTTCACACTTTTAGTTTTGTATCGTGTGTTTTGGAAATATTCTTCGATTGTACAGATGTTATCACAAATAATAATGAGAACTCAAACATCAAGGTGTTGAAATGCGGAAGATACTCAAGTAACCACGCCCATTTAAAAACTATATATAATGATAAAAGAAGAGATCATAATATGCAGAACGAGTGGTTCATCCTATGTATTCACATGCATGCTATGATGTTCGATTACAAATATTTCAGGTTACATGTAAACTGTTCCATACATTTTGCAGACTATTCAACTTTTCATATTTAAACTCTGATTCGGTCGTATGATGGTGGAATGGCATGATGTGTGTTTTTGTGTGTCTCTGAGTGTATGTGTGTGTGTGTGTGTGTGTGTGTGTGTGTGTGTGTGTGTGTGCTGATGTATGTATGTGTGTGTATGTGAGAGATAATACCTTTGCTGTGTATGGATAAGACTTTTCCGTGTCAATACCCTTATTTTCAATAATGTAGTCAAAGGCCTGGTCCATAAGACCTCCCTGGCAACCGTCATTTCCTAGCGATAATAGGGTATTTAGAGTAATTACGATGAAAGAAGAGATAAATCTTAGGAAATAAAATTATGTTATATATTATGCATATTGTTTGTTTTCTTAAATGGCAGATACTGAATATCAGTAGTGATGCACGCATTAATAAAATATATCAATCGTAATAAGTAAATCACGTATTTCTTCATCAAGGACTTGACTCTGCAAGTGCAGACTAAACGAAGGAGAGATATGGAACAAAAATAAACAGCAAACCTAAAAAGAAAAGATACAAATATATTACATCAAAGATATTCCAAGAAAATATTACTTGAGACTAGTTATTTGGAACACCTCGTATGATTATTATATTGTCAGAACCTAAGATGTATATATGTGTAGCTCGACACTTGAACGCTGGATGCAGATCTATTTCTTTACTTTGCAGTGCAGTGCATATCTCACTCTCACGTGTAGTTAACTATATTACTACGCATTCACGACCATTCCAGTGGCTTAGTCGTCAGAGCGTCTGCCTCAGATGCGGGATGGTCGTGAGTTCTATCACATACCGAGTCATACCAAAGACCTAAAATGGTACTAACAGCTGCCTCACTTGGCGCTCAGCACTAAAAGGTTAGTGTAACTGTGTTAGGACTGGTTGACTTGGTTTCAAGATAATGTGCCTGGGTGGGACATCATGCTCCGTGTCTGCTGCGTGATGCCCCAGTGCTAGACATCGTAGAGGAATGACTAAAAAAGTGTTAAAGCTTCCTTATAAATCCAAATCAATCTCTCTCTCTCTCTCTCTCTCTCTCTCTCTCTCTCACACACACACACACACACACACACACACACACACACACACACACACTACGCCTCTGTCAACGTCTACGAGTTTCACAAGTCTTGTAAAATGCATGCTGTATGATTCCTATTTCGAGTTTCTCTTCTAGTTGGTCTTTAATCCTTGCCAATTAAAGCGTGAATTGTTTGCAGAATTATATACAATTAACGGAAACAACATCTCATTAAAATAATCAGTGGATTATTTCGCGAAGATGTTAGTAGCAATATGTATGTTATTCTATTCCACCTTATTGTTTATGTGGTGGTAAGTATATGGGCTAAAGTTCATGGGTCATTCTAGACACAGGACATGAGCTGGTGCCACATGGAAACTAAGGCTTGCTCGTTAAATAGTAATATTCCGCAGCTCTTAAAAGTAGTGCACAAGTTGGTGTAAGAATCGTCCGAGTTGTTTCGAATGACTGTATTGACGACCTTAAGAAATCTCATCATGAACTATAATTAGATTCATCTGAGGAACTGCCGATATAAAAATCGTCAAAGATATTACAGGTGCAATGGTTCCAAGAACTGATTTGCCGGTAATCGGCTCAGCTCCTTTCTAATCCATTCTTATATGTACTCATCCGCAGTTTACCTTAGATATTTCACCACCCATGAGATTGTAATGATTACAGACTCAAATATAGATCTGGATGTCTGATTTTACGGCATTTATTATATGCTGACTAAATAATTTGGAAGTTTTAAACATTGGATATATTTATGAAATTTAAATATCTTGAGACAACTTATATTTATAATCTTTACCTTCACTTCTGGAACAGTCCACGAGATTTTGTTCAGAAAGGGATACAAGTTGTCCGGTTTTCTTGAAGTGTTGTCCCTCCAGGGACCCGGTGGAAGAGAAAGCCCAGCACGATCCGCACTGACCCTACATGGGAATAAAACGTATCCATTTAAAATTTCAAGATACGATCACTGTTAACGCTAGACGAGACCACTAATATGCTCTGTGCCGGCTCAGTGTTGAGATCAAACTGTCTTTTATGTAATCTGCATTGTTGTATCGATTTAGTGAAGATGAATAACAAAATCAGTTGTGTAAAGGTCTCTACGATAAGGCAGATTTAGACTACTATGTTATAAAGTGCAGTTTTCATCACTAGAACGAATTCATTGTATTGTTTCATAAGCTTTATAATATATTTTGACAATCAATGTCTTTAACATCATACTTGTCAAAAATATCCGGATCTGGTAACTCCTAGAAGTACTGCAAATATACCATTTCTATTGTTACACCACCACCACAACAACAACGTAACTTTTCTTCATTGGACCAGCATACATATTCCATCATGTTTCAATCATGCACTATATTTTACATTTACTTAACGTCATTAAAGAAAGTTTTTCCTATAGGAATAGGTCATGTTAAAACTACGTATTATTGCTTTTAGAAATATTCACAATATTATGCGCCATTGATTACTGTACACATTGATTACTGTACACATTGATTACTGTACATATTGATCACTATACACATTGCGGACAAAAGTTCTAAATCCTTAGACAGATTACTCATTTTTGAGACATGAACTGATCGGATTTAATTTTCATAAACTGTTATTTGTATCAGCCTCCACATCACTGGACACAAAACATCACTCGACAAATCACTCGACAGCAAGATAAATTTCCTTAATATCCTGACTTGATCAACCATCTACCACGTGGTCAGTACTTACCTGGTTTTTAACCCCAGTGACGTAGCCCTCTTTCCTCCAATCAACTGAGATTGGAAGGTCAGATAATTCAACGTGACTTGGGGGCATGAACTTTCCACACAGAAACGTCTTGGTTGCATTCACTCTGTATCCATTCATTGTGCTGACGAACTCCTCGGATGTCTCAATAATAATAATAATAATAATAATAATAATAATAATAATAATAATAATAATAATAATAATAATAATAATAAAAGTAATAATAATAATAATAATAACTTCTGGTGTAATAATAATAATAATAATAATAATAATAATAATAATAATAATAATAATAATAATAATTATAATGATAATAATATAACCTCAGGGACAATACTACTGCTACTAATAGTAATAACCTCGGGAATACTACTACTACTACTACTACTACTACTAATAATAATAATAATAATAATAAAAATAATATAACCTCAGGGATACTACTATTACTACTACTAAAAATAATAATAAAACCTCGGGGATAATAATAATAATAATAATAATAATAATAATAATAATAATAATAATAATGATAATGATAATGATGATGATGATGATGATGAGAACAATAACAACAACAATAATAATAATATTATTATTATTATTATTATTATTATTATTATTATTATTATTATTATTATTATTATTAAGAAAGGTATACCACTACTACTACTACTACTACTACTACTACTACTACTAATAATAATGATACTAACTTATAATAAAATGAATTCAAATTGAGAAAAGAACAAACAATTAAGGATATTTAAAAGAGAGCTCTAACACAATTCTTACCAGCTCAAACAAAATTATCAGCAACGTGTCGATTTCTAACACGAAATACAAAAGATAGATACTTAAAGGAAAAAAGGAGTACTTATAAATGATTGGTGCGACATTTGGAGGAGTAAAAGCTATGTTGAAGGAACTGACGTCTGTCTGACACAGTATGTTTCTATGAAAAAATAAATTAAACACTATAACGGGAAGACAGCGGCGTCACTAGGGTTTGTGTCACCCAGTGCGGTAAACTCATAGTGTCACCCCTCCAGACGTGTCACTCAGTGCGGTAAACTCATGGTGTCACCCCTCCAGACGTGTCACCCAGTGCGGTAAACTCATGGTGTCACCCCTCCAGAGCATCAGACGCTCTGCAGACTGCATGGTGGCACCTTGTGCCTGCTAGTCATGTATTTAACTATGATCGGTTATCCGCTTATGAAATCCGACTAGACCGAGCAGTGTGTGCTCTGTAAAATTTGCAATTTTTCATTTTGGTGTCACCCCTCTGAGATGGTGTCACCCGGTGCGGTCCGCACCCCCCTAGCAACGCCACTGCGGGAAGGTAAAATTTACACAGTTACATAAATTCTCAATCTGTACGACAATTTAACTGCTAAACCGAGTATACACTGTGAAATAATTTAGTTTTGTATACGCCATTTATTGTCGAACAAGGTGTGAAAATACCATATCTGCATATTCGTTCATTCCAAGCCAGAAAGTGTGCACTCCACGATCCGCTTGTATGTTGTGTTGCTGCACGTATTTCAGATTTTTCTCCCAAATGATGCGTCTGAAACAGAATTCAGTTTTCGATATTGAAATAATGAAAGGACGTGATCGTTGACTAATCATATAATTTAATTAAAGAATTAAGGTATCTTTCCTGGGCAAGTGAGATTACGCAGATGTCAATGTATTTTTATGTGTAATTCGCAAATCGCATTGGTTGAAGTTGATTAGTGACCAAACTGGTGCGGATCCATTTCCAATATGATCTGCATTTGTCGGATTCCGTAAAAAGATCCAATTGGTATTCTATGTTTCTGAGCGCTTTTGATAATTTGGAAAACATTTATTTATGCAGTTATCACAAAGTCCCCAATGTTTGCTTCAAAAAGGATAAATCCTACTTTTTTGTTCTATACTGATTAACTTTTGACTGGTTCTGACAATAAACGTACAATGCCTTGTTTACGCTTTTGACCAAATTATTGATCTATTTTTTCATGTTAACTTGTTTGAGGCTTGTCTCAATTCTTGAAGAAGAAAATATGCAAGCTAGAATTTCAAGATGTAAACAAAAATCATAAGGAAACTAGAATTTCAAGATATGATATAACTCCAAAATTCACCCAAATCTTACCTCAGAAGCTCTTGTTCTTGGGCATAGTTCTTGTTGTACGTGGTTTTGAAGAGCTCCCATTCGCTGCTAAGCTCAATGTTGATTGGTCCAGCTACACTCAGAGCCACGAGACCCGCCAATACAAACACACGAAACATCTGAGGAAATTTCATACACTTTATTAAATAACGCACTTTTTTGAATCAGCTATTCGGAGAGTAAAACTTATAACCAAATTTATCATTCCTAAGAATGCGGTCATGAAGAAGTGTTACAGTTCTCAGTACTTTCTGTAATTCTTGATAGTTGTCTTGGAGATATTTAAGTTTGATCTTTTTTCATTCCAGGACACATGCATATTTTGCAAACATTCTTTGCATCCCTTCGTCTAATCTGATATTAAAAACCTTATGCTTTTGAATTAGGTTACAATAGTTGCATATACAATAAGTGGTTCTCGGAATGGAAATACTTTAATTGCTTCATGTTTGCTGTATACAAAGGAGTACAAAATAGAAACGAACTTACCGTATGCTTGTTTCCCTAACTAACATTCAGCGTGTAACAACTTAGAAAGCAAAGAGTTTGAAGCAATAAAAGGCTTCCAAAAGCATATTGAACATTTTATAAACAGTATCCCTACCCACTCCTCTCCTGTCCATATGTCGTCACTTCCAACACCTAACTCCACACCCCTTAAATTAGTTTCATCTGCACACTGGTTACATATTTTGTATAAACTGAAAACTGTGCAAGCAGTTCCCCTGTAACCAGGTTGTTTTAACTCTGCAGACTGGCCAAACGTTACAGTTCCAATGAGACCGATATATCGCCGACAGCTCCGGTGGCCTATTGGTTAGAGCGTCCCCCTCAGATGCTGGATGTTGTTAGTTCGATCCCTGGTCGAGTCATACCAAAGACTAACAAGTCAAAATAGCAATAGCGGTTCAATAGTTACTTTGGAATTTGGGTTTTTATCCATATTTTGAAGAGGAAAATATTATACTTCCCATAATAAATAAAATATTATAATGACTTCAATTAGGAAAGATCTCGCAGAATAGTGTATGCTGATACAGCTATAAATGAGATGAAGTTCACTTCGTCGATTCAGTAGAATGTGTCTGAGTAAAAGTGACGCTTTCACGCAATTGACCAAAATTGCAAATTCAGTATGATGTTGTTCTGATAGGAATTGATACTAAGACGATTCTACTGCTTAGTATAAATGTAAAAGCTTTGATGTCGTCTAGACAATTTATGGAAATCCTTTGTTTTGGTGACAAACGTAACATGGTAACCTATTTACTTATAAATTTAAAGAACAAAATTCTTGCAAAGGTATCGTAAGAAACACTGATCATATTTCGTTTCATTTCCAATTTAAATTTTTTAAACTACTCACCTTATCAGGTAGATTACTTCCAGGAGCAACGGTAAGTAAACTGACTTAGCCCACTTCTCAGTTATGTATTAATACAACTGTGCACATGACTGTCATATTACCAATGACAGACTTGACATTGAAGTGGAGTACTCTCTATCTTTTCTCTCATTATCAGGGTAATACCTCGTGATTTTCGTTCGACTAAAGTGGATCCGATTAGAGCATCGTGCTAATAAAATCATGAGCTTTACTCTGATCATGTGAAGCGTCCATTGTTGTATCATGATATATTACTGTTAGTCATTTTTATATAGATATATAGAGCTTTGGAGACATGTACATGAATGACATTACAGTATTTTATAAATTGACGTCTGATAACGGTCGAAATGTTATCGTCACAGTGAACTTGACATAGTCTCTTTTATCTATCCATGTCTCGTGCTAGTTTGATATATGAGGATTTTCCCCGATTGCCTGTCATTGATAAAGTGTTAATTCGGTCATTAAACATTTATAGAATTATTATTCTTTTGTGGCCACGAAAATAAATAATCCAAACGAAGTAGATTATGTAATACAATTATGTCAAGGAAAGGTATACAGTCTATTCAGATTAAAATGAATATAATATGTATAGCATTAATGTCCACAAGATTAAGACCGTGTGTATATGCAATAAAAATATTTGACAGTATTCATATTCTACAGGGGCACCGAGTGACCGAGTGGTCTAAAGCGCTGTCCGTTACGGACCACTGCCGTCTCAACTCTCTCTGCGTGTGTTCGAGTCTAAGATTCGGCAAATGTAGTTATGTGAGAAAGCTTGCTAGTAGCTTCTCGTGGGTCGGTGGTTCTTTCCGGGGTTTGTCCGGGTTCTTCTTCCATCAATAATACTGGCCGCCATGTATAGCATATTGTGTGCTGAAAAATGGCATTAAACCATAAAAAACAAAATAAAACATATTCTACAAAAGCAATTAGAAAGTAGCAAATAAGTATCAATTCAGTATTTGGTTCCAGGGTCTAAATAAAAAGGACTGACGGGAAAGAGCATTAGCAAAATAAACAAACCTCTTTCTTTATGGTCTTGTTTATATCACAACCATACCTAACATGAAGATTAGATGCTGCTGTTATAAAATCAGTCGGATATATTCTAAATGCAACATTTGTAAATGCGTGCAGGTTTTGTTCCAACTAAGAATTGTTTTTGTGCATAGCAAATAAGGACTTCCTCCATACTTATTTATAACCAATAAGAAATTACTCCAAGATTATATAAAGCGAACAGGCACTTCCTCCATAATTTTAAAAATCGAATAGGAACTTTCAACATTATTGTATAAAACGAAGAAGGACTTCCTCCATGATTGTATAAAATGAAGAAGGACTTCTTCCGTGGGTATATAAAGCAAATGGGAACTTCCTCCATGATTTCTAACCTGGACACATAATCTCTGTTCAATAGACATAAAATAATTATGATTCAGCCATAAAAATGCCAGTCATAGTTCGTGTCGTATAAATTTGAGTTAGGAATTTACATTTCAAGCATCGTAAGTTTTGTCACAGTCAACATAATTTTTCAATATCAAATATATTTTAGAGAGTAAATAACAACGATCTAGTAGAATATCTGACCAAAATTGTTATAATTTATGTTTTTCGTTCTATATGAAGTGAAGGTACTCTGCCCAGCAATTCATATAATAATTATATAGTTGTATAGTTCTTAACTGTTTAGCTGTTTTTATAAAATTTATTTCAAAAATTAAATTTTCTACACGCTTGCAGAAGAAATAAATTACATTATCCTGTGATTAGTACATGTACATAATATTAAATATTTGTTTGCAAAGAAAATGTCAAAATGAGTGTACTGACTTCACTAGAGATCATGACTTCCCTTAACACCAGCTGAAAAGATGGGCAATTCCAACAGTGCAGAAGACAACGTTTCATTCGAGTTGCAATCATATTGCACATTTTCATTACATGATACATACGCAGATAGAAAACAGAATTGAGTAGGCTTTTGATACAGATAAGAAAAATAAGACTGCATTTGGTACACTATTCACCAAAGAAAGCCAAATAAAACAGTTAGACAAAATATTATGATAAACTTGCTTCCATTTATTTCAAGTTTGGTTTGTTTTAATGATTAACTCAGATACTTAAAGATTTTGATTTATCAAATGTCTTCAATTCAACGTATATAACTACATACTCTTTTAAAGATACAATATGAGGCAGTTGATGAACCCTTAACTTTAATTTTTAATTATACATGTTGAGTATTTTAAACGTATGTGCATAAAATGTTCTAATTCTATTCTCTTACTTGATTGCATTTGTAAATATATGGTCGTAGTTTCTGACGGAGGTGGTGATATTACGTTGACGGTGACAGCAACTCTTGAATGGGTTTCTTGTTAAAATGTTGAGTTTTATAATAAGGAACATGCAATATATAAGTCGGTTGCTCCAGTATTTGGAATTTTGGGATAGTAAACAACACTGTTTAAATACACATATCCATTTCCCGCAATTTGCCACTGGGTCTTTGTCATCTTTATTTGTAATTTTTTAAATATAATTTCTGTATACCTGCTTTTTAAAAGAAGCCGACATGCTTCCTTAACCTGTGTTGTTACAGATACTACTATAACTCAGTGGGTCGTTCACACCAAATTACGGTAATTTGTTCAGGTGCCAATTTATCGGTTTGTTTTGGCCTGTCCAGATTCATTAAAGACACTGGCACGATACTAGACCTATTTTTGTTTGGCAAAAGTTTAGAGCATTTGTACAATGCAGTCATCATACACTTTGATATGTTAGAACATAAATATTAGCGGCCGTATTTTATCTTAAGTTGGATTAAGTCATCAAACAAAATGTCACAATGTTTTCTATTATTTTGGTCTGATTTTACAAGCAAGCAATTAATTTTTTGCATACTTTAGACTTGCTCTTTGGATCGTTAGTTTTAGTCGGAGACACATCAATCAACCTAGTTTACGTGTTGTTATATCTCTCAATCAGTTTAAGCAACACATCTACCCATTTTCTGATTTCCTTTTCTGTAAAGCATTTACACATCCATTTTCAAATTTGTATAAAAATTTTATTTTACAGAGTTTGTTTTGTGTAAGTAGATTGATGGAAAAACGTCTGACATTTTTTATCTTCCGTAACACCGTATCCTTGTGGTTGTAAAACCCTTCTTATTCGTTGAGTTGTTTGCGTCAACAAGATTACTTGATATGCTTATGTATGTAGTCCCATCTGCCCATGAACTATGGAAAATATCACAGTTTAGTTACATCCTTAATTATCATTGGTATATGTTTGAAGTGCACAATACCAGCCTCAGTGTAGTCTTTTGTTGCTAGTTTGTGTAATGTAATAGGGGATTGTTGAAACAACCATCAGTATTTAATCTCTTCTATATACACGTATTCGTACGATTTCTTACATAACTTTCATGATCCTAGTACATATATATCAAGTTCTCTATTTTTAGTAGCAATTCAGAATTATGATACATATTTCATAGAATTTGTAGACATGTTTGATTATTTTTGTTTTTATAGTAAAACCATTAAAACTAACATTTTTAACATATCTGTTTTAAGGTGAATTAAATTAAATTAAAACCTATTATTAATATAATTTTTTCTCCATTAAAGTATTTTAACGTGATTTAAATAAATAGAGCATTACATATATTGCTCAGTCAGCTTCACTGAAATCAGGAGCACTTATAGTCATCTAAGTAAGGCAAATTTATAAAATCTGTAAATTACAGCATTGTCTTCATTTTATATTTTAAACGAATACATTGACTGGATGCTCTTTTCCGCTGCTTTTGCATTGTTGTTGTCATTGGGTTTAACAACATTGTTTCAGCACAAGATAGGTCATGGCGGCCAGTATAAATGGTATAGGAAGGATCCAGAAACCCCCGGGAAAGAACCGCCGACCCACGAGAAGCTACTGGCAAGGCTTCTCGCGTACCCACATTGGTCGAGCCTGAGATTCGAACACACGCAGACATGTGAAAGTGATCAGTAACGGTGAGCGCTTTAGACCACTTGGCAGCTCTTTTATATTGTACGATGGAGTCTATCACTTTTACATCTCTCTACAACGAGTCGGTAATAACAAAAACAAAATGTACTGAACGGACACCTGGATTAAAAACGATGTGGGGATCTTGCAGTTATGAAGTTCATCTGGAATATTCAACATTTACCATGACGTTTACCATGAAATCATCTATTAGCCGAAAGAGATTAAGGAGATGATGTAAATTATCTCAATGGTAACGATTTTGAAGATTATCATGTTGGGTTCTTTGTATCATTTGAAGATGATCTGTCAAGAATCATAACATGTTTATTTTATGTATTTATTCAATTTAATGTTTGCACATACATTTTGTAATTCAATAGTTTTTATGACATTTGACCATGGAACATCTGATCTTTATTTCAATGTTTTAGCAAAAGCTCATCTGCTTTCCAGGGCCTGTCAATTCACTCTCAATTTCTTTGTCAAACAAGGTATTGCTTTAATTGCTGTAATTACATCATTGAATGTATCCCCTAGTGATGACGCACAGTTCAAGGCTACAGCAGTCCACGGAAGTAGCAACACTCTCAGGGAATAAAGGGTGCATCGATGGTCTCACATAACATGCGATCCGACTCATTCTCTGCTCTAATCTCTAGCTACAAATTGGATTTCATTTTACCAATTTGCAGCTCATACCATGCAATAAAAGCACAACGTCAATATTAACCTCGAATAGATACAGATACATGCGAATGGTTACGCAATTATTCATATATAATTTGAATTCGGTTTTAAAATGTAAGAGAATCGTTGAGAAAGTATAAATATATTGTTGCACGAAAATTCATTACAGATTCATATTAACGTATTGAACGTGCTTGACAGTTAACCAACTATGACCTCATTATCTAAAGTATGTGTACGACATTAATTAAACATTTTTCGAAAATTCCATCGAAATCTCTGGGAAAATATTTCTTTCCTCATCATTGAAAAGCTTAAGCCTTTTATCGAAAAGTTTGAAGGATAATAAGAAACATATAGAGCCAAAACGTAATGAGTAATATGATAAATTAAGATTAATATGAAATTAAAATAAAATTAATATGATAAATTGAGATTAATATGAAATTAAAATAAAATTAATATGATAAATTGAGATTAATATGAAATTAAAATAAAATTAATATGATAAATTGAAATTAATATGAAATTAAAATAAAATTAATATGAGAAATCGAGATTAATATGAAATTAAAATAAATTAATATGATAAATTGAGATTAATATGAAAATAAAATAAAATTAATATGAGAAATTGAGATTAATATGAAATTAAAATAAAATTAATATGATAAATTGCAGATTATGTATTGAGTCAGTAAAAGTGCGGAAATCAAAAGTAGCATGTTTGAGGGTATAGTATCTCTGTAAGGTGCAGGTAACATTTTATCTGATACCTAATTCTCGTCTTTTTTCTTTTTTCTTCAGTAACTTCTACAGTCAGTCTAAATATGTAATGGTTGATTGAAAAACTAGTAATGTCGTTGGTGATTATCAGTCATTTTTCATGAGCATGCTTGTGTATTTTTAGCATACGGTCCTCGTTATAAACTATCACCAGGTAGTCAAAGAGTTTCACCGCTAATAACATATTATCTTCATATGACTTCAAATCAGCATGATATTATCAACAACTCACAGTAACGTGTCGGAAAACACATGCACGCTTGTCTTCAAATCATGGTGGTCATTTATTTCAAGACTAGATGTCAATTGTGCTAGGAATGAATAACATCAACAATGCATCTATATATTTAAGTGGTCAATTAAAACGATAAATACGTATATTTTGTACCTGGAATCATAGGAAAAATTTTTCCCTCAAAAATGTGTGCAATGGCAAAAAAAAATAATTTTATCTATTTGTACTCTCGATACTGATATCTGTTACAATGACAATGTATAATTGTTGCGGAGCTCGTTTGATGTCATACTGCCAAACTGCATGGTGTAAGGACCAAAGTGTGAACACAGACTTTACATTTCCAATATTTTCTTAGCGCTAATCAGCGACAGTGTACTGTAAAGTGTGTAATTATCACAGAAAACATACCGAAATGTGATATTTTTTAAACTTTTGACGCTTTGGATTTGTTATTGTTGGTCATTATTTAACAAATACAGCAACATACCATTTAAAAGTTGCTACAAGAAACCCCGCTGACGACTTTGATGCAGATTCAGTCATTGATTGCAGACGAGCTGACAAATTAATTATTGACTAAAAGAAAGAGGGTTAGGTTGTCGACGTCGTCGTATAACTTTAATACGTTTACGACTTTCCATGCCCTTTGAATTATAAAACAAAAGCTCAAAACCCAAATAAAATAAAAAATGAAGAATCACACGCTGATCTAAAATTAGTAATTTCACCAGTCGAATACCAAATTAGTTTCATGTCAGAGATGTGATGAAAATGCTAGATCGTTTTCTTGATTAAATAAGTAAAGAGCCTTAACAATAGCCTTTATCATTCTGCACTGGCCGAGCAGTTTATTGCGCTCGTCTTGACCGATAGTTACCGTCTCTCCATTGTCCTTGCGGGTTCTAGTTTCAAAATCGCCAATGTGGGTGTGTGAAAAAGCTTGCCAGCAGCTTCCATAGGTCGTTAGTTCTTACCGGGGTTTTTCTGAGTTCTTCCTCCACTGTTTGTATTGGCCGCCTTGTATAGAGAGTATCATGTGATGTATAAAAGGTGTTAAACCCACAACAACAACTTTATACCCTTTCCTTTATTTTATACCCCTACCTTTATTTTATATCCCTTCCATTATTTTATATCCCTTCCATTATTTTATACCCCTTCCATTATTTTATATCCCTTCCATTATTTTATATCCCTTCCATTATTTTATACCCTTTCCATTATTTTATATCCCTTTCATTATTTTATACCCCTTCCATTATTTTATACCCCTTCCATTATTTTATATCCCTTCCATTATTTTATATCCCTTCCTTTATTTTATACCCTTTCCATTATTTTATATCCCTTCCATTATTTTATACCCCTTCCATTATTTTATACCCCTTCCTTTATTTTATATCCCTTCCATTATTTTATACCCCTTCCATTATTTTATATCCCTTCCATTATTTTATATCTCTTCCATTATTTTATACCCTTTCCATTATTTTATATCCCTTCCATTATTTTATACCCCTTCCATTATTTTATACCCCTTCCATTATTTTATATCCCTTCCATTATTTTATACCCTTTCCATTATTTTATATCCCTTCCATTATTTTATACCCTTTCATTATTTTATACCCCTTCCATTATTTTATATCCTTTCCATTATTTTAGATCCCTTCCATTATTTTATACCCCTTCCATTATTTTATATCCCTTCCATTTTTTTATACCCTTTCCATTATTTTATATCCCTTCCATTATTTTATACCCGTTCCATTATTTTATATCCCTTCCATTATTTTATACCCTTTCCTTTATTTTATACCCTTTCCTTTTTTTTTTATACCCTTTCCTTTATTTTATACCCTTTCCATTATTTTATATCCCTTCCATTATTTTATATCCCTTCCATTATTTTATACCCGTTCCATTATTTTATATCCCTTCCATTATTTTATACCCTTTCCTTTATTTTATACCCTTTCCTTTTTTTATACCCTTTCCTTTATTTTATACCCTTTCCATTATTTTATATCCCTTCCATTTTTTTATACCCCTTCCATTATTTTATACCCCTTCCATTATTTTATATCCCTTCCATTATTTTATATCCCTTCCATTATTTTATACCCCTTCCATTATTTTATATCCCTTCCATTATTTTATATCCCTTCCATTATTTTATACCTCTTCCATTATTTTATATCCCTTCCATTATTTTATACCCCTTCCATTATTTTATATCCCTTTCCATTATTTTATATCCCTTCCATTATTTTATACCCCTTCCATTATTTTATACCCCTTCCTTTATTTTATACCCCTTCCATTATTTTATACCCTTTCCTTTATTTTATATCCCTTCCATTATGTGATGCCATAATAAAGAATGTCAGAATTGATTGTGTCGTAAGGATTGACTGGGTTAACGAAGGCTTATATAGCAAGTACTGGTGCGTTGATTCGTGAAATAGTGATAATGACACTTTTGTTTGCTTTTCTCTAGTTAAATTTCATGTTATAATGTATATATATATATATATATATATATATATATATATATATATATATATATATATATATATATATATATATATATAAATAAATAAATATATTTTGGCAAAGGTACTATATACACCACTCACGATAATTGATAAGATATATATCTACTACTAAAAAGCCCTTCCCCCTCCCCTCAGGAGAAAAAAGAAGAAATCAACAAACACTCGACCAGACTGGTAACTGGTATTAACAGGATAATAGGATAGTATTGATATAAACAAAGAAAAATCAATCCGAAAATCATTCCAGCAGTACTAAGGAACACACATAATCAGATGATATAGGTCCAGATAACTTTCTAACTTGCTTAACAAATTTACAAATGAACCCATCGCATTTAAGACAAATTTTTGTGAAGTACAGCAATTATTTTGGGCTTTGGGATTAAGTATAGTTCTCTTTTTTTAAACCAAACAAAAATCAAACAAAAACAACAACAAAAACAACAAACAAACAAACAACGCAATGTTCATGTTTATGGCCCGTACCTAAGTTAAAACTGTTGTGTTGGCGTTATGTTTGGACTTAGTATTGTAAGATATATGTATATAATTAGCAATTATTGAGCATTGACCATGCGTCTAATCTATTTCAGGTCAGTGGACTTTTCTATTGGAAATGAATTAGATGCGTAGAATATTATTAAATACACGTGAAAGGTTCTAAAATGTAATCGTGCCATCATTTGCAAGTCTCGTGACTCGCGTGTTTAACTTGGGTGCAGCTTTTTAGTAAAACTAAAGTTTGTGTCGACTTTATTTCTTTTCACGGAATTCTTGTGTTCTAGAGACACTCAAGAGCTGAACGTGTAACAATTAAATGTATTGATATTAATATTCATTTACAAGTGATGTAGGTGTAATGCGACAGGACTACTTTTGCCGAAGCAGACTAAATATGTTTTCCAACACAGGAGAGCTGCTATCCGCAAAGAAGCATATTGGCCTACGCTTGAGAAAATCAAATATAATATGTAACTTCTAAAGTATATAAAACACGTATGCAATAATGTTTCCAATTAGATGGAGTTTTCTTACCAGTATTGTAGTCTGCCGATTTCAGTGTGATTTAGTGCTAATATCAACCAAAAGAACGACGTTAAACTTACTTCTTAAAGTTGACATCTAATAATGTTATTAATAACGTTATTAATCTGCAACACAGTGTTTGATTTGAAATTCTGTTCAATATTTAACATTTACAAATTTGAAACAATGTTCAGTTGCGCTTACTGCAACGTAAAGTAAGTAGAACTGAACAAAGTTCAATACAGAGGCTCATGAATGGGTGAAATTTAATTTCATTAGAAGCGCATTATTAGCACATTTACAAACCATTATTCAATTGACTGGTGTCACGATCTCTTTGTAAATACTCTAAACAATGACCTATACATAAACTCACGCAGTGTTTGGCTTTGTTTTGTTTCTTTCTCTTTGGTCTTCATGGCGAATTACTCTAACAGCTTTTATACTACATTCTTCTACAATGTTATTAACTAATAATAATAATAATAATAATAATAATATTATTATTATTATTATTACTATTATTATTATTATTATTATTATTAGATAACTAGCTTTCTGAATGTAATTGTTATCGAATTTACCTTTGACGTTTTACATTATTATTATTATTATTATTATTATTATTATTATTATTATTATTATTATCATTATTATTATTATTAATATTATTATTAATATTATTATTAATTTAATTTTTATTATGCACTTTACATCATTAGGTTTGTTAGAATGTTATTGTTATTTAATTACAGAAGAGCAAATATCGAAGCTTTTATTTACTCGCACGATATTTGAAATGAGATTAGGTTGAAACAGGGAGTAGGGTATCCAAACAGTTTCTCTATCAGCAAATTGTTTATAGCCTCTGCCGTTCATTTAAAATTAATTTCGCATGTAACATTTAATGTATTATTTATTGGCTTCTGAAATTGCAAAGCAGTAATTAAATATATTTCATTATACATATTGTCTAAGATATTAATCCATTTACGTATAATAATAATAATAATAATAATAATAATAATAATAATAATAATAATAATAATAATAATAATAATAATGATAATAATAATGCATTGCTAAATATTAAATTATACTTGAAGGTCGTCTTCATTATTAGCAAAAGAGTGAAATATGTATGCACAGTATTGGAACCTTTCATATAAAATTATGCGTAGCTTAATCTTTCATGTACTGATATTCTAACAGCTACACGTTACCATGGCAAAGTGGTTTATGATGCTAGATTCGTGAACATTATAGTTTTTGGTTCGATTTCAACCATTATATAAAGATAAGGGACTGCATTGTTACTCCTAGGAAGGGCACTAAACGTACACGCCAAAATGTTACTGTGCGATAAAGTTAAATCATGCCAAACCTTCACGGAATCTATCTCTTTAAATATCGGAAACAAATCAGATATTTCATTTCATTATCTCTTTAAATATCGGAAACAAATCAGATATTTAATTTCATTATCTCTTTAAATATCGGAAACAAATCAGATATTTCATTTCATTATCTCTTTAAATATTGGAAACAACTCAGATATTTAATTTCATTATCTTTTTAAATATCTTGACGCATACTATTTGAAAGTGGATTCAGACCTGCTTAGCTTACGATGCCTAAATATCAGATAAAAATGACGACGACGACGATGATGATAATGATGATGATGACTGGCGGTGATTACGCTGATAATAATAATAATTGCTGTTATCATCAAAACTATAATCTTTTCTCATTGCATGCTTTTAAAGCGATGAGTGTCTTAACTAAACAATTATTAATAGTAGTATTAGTTGTTCTTTTTGTTGCTGCTTACGTCGTCGTTACTGCTGTCACTAATACTTGAAACTCGGACGCAGACTACCCCATTTGTATACAAAGCTTCGACTTAATGTAACTTATCACTTGCTGAGAAATTAAACCTTTTGGCTGCTGGTAATGCTGTTATTTATTGGTTAATACTCTCCCTAAAATTCCATTATGTCACCAATAGGATGCTAACTTTCTAACCATTATCTCCGTTCACAACCAATAATATTTCCTTCAATAAACTTGTTTTCGGAATGTATGTTTATCCGCTAAAATTCGTTTCGGCACACATGTAAAAATACCCAGCGTTACGTTGAGTTGTAATTGGAGGCAGATGATTGGACCAAGAAAAAATAATGTAATGTTTTATTGTCGATGACGAAAAATAATGTCACCGAATGTTAGATTTACAAATAAATAACCATGTATCACACCTAACAACAATACATCCTGGCAGAAAGTAAAGTATCACAGTTTTATTTAAAGACTTCAAATCAACACAAAACTGAAATATTTTGTATTTGATGACGTAAGAATCCTACACGGTGGGAAAGCTGGCTTGCGTGGCAATACCACACATATTGTGCTTATTTCTAGCCATCATAATGTATCCATGCATGCCCCAGCTCGTGCCCCAGCTGAAAGGGAGAGAATTAATTATATGAATCAGTTATTAAAACGTACAAGATCATTAAACATTGCAACAAGACATTTTGTTATCGGCAATTATCTAGGTTTCCGTGGGTTATAACACGTACAAAAAGACAGTTACAATTAACCAATATGTATGGCTCTTACAGTATACAAGTTGAAATTAACCACTGTATAAGGCTCTTACGGTATCCAAGATGAAATTACCCACTCTGTACTGCTCTTACTATATGCAAGTTGACATTAACCATTATGTATGGCTCTTACTGTATGCAAGTTGAAATTAACCACTGCATATGGCTCTAACGGTATACAAGTTGAATTTAACCACTGCATATGGCTCTAACGGTATACAAGTTGAATTTAACCACTATGTATGGCTCTAACGGTATACAAGTTAAATTTAACCACTATGTATGGCTCTAACGGTATACAAGTTGAAATTAACCGTTATGTATGGCTTTTTCTTAAACGGTATGCAAGTTGAAATTAACCACTATGTACCGCTCTTACTGTATACAAGTTGAAATTAACCACTATGTATGACTCTAACGGTATACAAGTGGAAATTAACCACTGCATATGGCTCTTACGGTATACAAACTGAAATTAACCACTGTGTATGGTTTTTTTTTTAAAAAACGGTATACAAGTTGAAATTAATCATTATGTATGGCTCTTACTGTATTCATGTTGAAAATAACCAATATGTATCTCTCTTACTGTATGCAAGTTGAAATTACCCACTCTATATGGATATTACAGTATGCAAGCTGGAATTACCCACTGAATATGGCTCTTTGCCTCGTTATATTCGACCTCGGCACATCAACCTAGCTCAAATAAATCAACAATACTTTCTCCAATAAATAATAATATTACATATATCAGCTTCTGATTCTTTATTTCATGGACATTTCAAAATGACGATTTTACTTGGGCAGGTGTCAAAGATTTTGTTCCGTCTGGTTCTTTGCGGAGAAGGTAGATTTGCTAACATGTGGTGACATATATTCATGATGCGAGAAGAATGGTCGTTCCGGTTGAGTAGAGTTGAAAGCTTTAGGGTCGAATAAAATCCTTGACCGAATAAGATGATGGCATTGCCGATTAAGTAGTATTTGTTGAACCTCCCAAAATATGTCTTAGGTTGTCAGTGGCATTGGTGTTTAGTCTACGTAGGATGCGATAATAAATATATCCGCAGAAAGTTCAATCTAAATAACGGCAGTTAAAGTAGTTAATGACGTTTGTAGTGAGGTCGAAACTACAATTATTTTTAATATCGATATAAGCAATTTTGTTACGTTATAAAATACTAGTTTCACAAATTCTTTTGACTAAGCAGAAATGCTTTTGATTTTAAAATCTCTATTTGTAGTCGCGACTAACCAATCGAAACAAGTATTATTCGTACCGTGGGTAATCACATTTTGGCATTGTCTTATCGCGCAATATTAAATAGTTGCGGACTCCAAATATGAAACTCCCTTCCAATTCAAAGCTTCCGCTTGCTAGCTAAATTTCATTGGTATGGACGTACACAGAATATCTTATTTAATGCGGAATTGAGTTGGAAATTGAGTTCAAAATATATAGCTTAACAAAATTTTTTATTTATTAGAGCGTCATAACAAATCATTCTCACTAACAAAGCAAAGAAAGAAACAAGAGTGTCTCAAACTGACCTGTTTTTACCTAACCAGTACTCTTGGCCACTTTCAGTACCGTATCCAACAACTAGAACTCCGTGGTCAAGATTGACTGAGCTGCAGGCACTATCAGTGTACACACCGTTCTTGTATAATTGGAAGGACACTTGACTAGAGTCTATGGCAACCCCAATGGGGCCAACAGTTGCTACGGCTGTTTGAAGATCAGTTTCACTTCCCGGTTCGATATCCATGCAGCTTACTACAGTGGCACCTATATTAGCCTCTTTGAACTTGCATACTCCATCCTGAAGATAACAAGGAAGGAATCAATCATACCTTCTTTTCATTAATCATTATAGTCATTTTTTTTCTCTATACACTTTGAAATTACAGACGGTATGTCAACCAATAATAATTACACCAAAACAACAAACGTGGAGTGGTTGAGAGTGGAGTAGCCACATGCATTTAGTAATTGTTGATAAGGACAAAAAGCCGAGATCATCATCATTTGTACCTTATGATTATGAGAGTGATAGGCATAAATCCATATCATGTAAATTAAAAACAATGCCCATATTAATGAGAGAGAGAGAGAGAGAGAGAGAGAGAGAGAGAGAGAGAGAGAGAGAGAGAGAGAGAGAGAGAGAGACCTCTGCTGTGTATGGATATGACTCTTCTGTGTCAATGCCCTTGTTTTGGATAATGTAATCGAAAGCTTGGTCCCGAAGACCTCCCTCACAACCTTCATTACCTAGTGAGAAAAGGGTATTCAGAAAAATGTACTTAACAGAAGTAATAAATCTTAACAAAGAAATCATTTTGCAATTTTTATTTTATCTTGGTATTGCACTGATCGTCACAATGTCAAACTTTGAAAGCAGATATAAGATACAATATCGTTGAATTTCACCTTTTTGTATATTACATCTTTTAACCGTCGGCATTGCTGAGTGGCCAAAGTGGGATTTTTATAATAATTTAAATACAATATTGGGAGCGGCCCACCTTAAACCAAAACACACACACACACACACACACACACACACACACACACACACATACATACATACATACATACATACATACATACATACATACATATATATATATATATATATATATATATATATATATATATATATATATATATATATATATATATATATATATATATATATATATATATATATATATATAGTGTGATTGGAAAGGGTTATACCTAAGCTAGAGATATTGTACTCAATTCCAATGATTACAAGTCTATGGCAAGAAACTAATGGAGTATTCTGTGAAGATGGCAGCAATAACATGCATATAATCTTACTCCACCACACTCTATATATGGTTGTAAGTCTAGCGTTAACGGTTATGCGTGACACATATCATAAGACATCATCATCAATCTCTTGACTTAGTGTGGTCATTGAGGCACTGTCCTGCTGAACATCTGACCAGTTACCTCCACTTCTCTCTCTCTCTCTCTCTCTCTCTCTCTCTCTCTCTCTCTCTCACACACACACACAAACACACACACACACACATGAGATTACTAGTGTTCTCAATAGTCTCAATAGATTTTAGTTTTCAGACAGATATTCTGGTCTCTCCAGATGGGTCTTAGCTTTGACATAGCTGCCGTTATTTGTGCTGCTCGTAAAAAAATTTCTGCTCTTGATCCCTCTTCAGAGATTATAGAAACAAGATAAATTTCAACTGGCCCACTGTTTCCAGTTCCTGTCCCCTGACTTTAATCTTGGCTGAGATTTGTTTGCCACTATTTGTCAACAGCTTTGTCTTGTCAGCGATTATCTCCATGTTAAATCTGGAAGATGTTTCATCCAGGTTCTTCACGAAGGTGGCCAGCTCGTCTTCACTACCAGATAGCCCATCAATGTCGTCTGCAACGCGAAGGTTGGGGATGTTACGCCCTCCATTGCTGACTGTACCACAGTGGTTTTCCAGGGCTTCGCTCATGATGCGCTTTAAGTAGATGTTGAAAAGCTTGGGGGACAGGAGACAGCATTGAGATATTCCTACTGTTGTCTTGAAACAGTCCCCCACAGAACCTTGAGCAGTTACTGCACTGGTATCCTTGGCGTACAGCTGCTTAATGGTATTGGTCAACTTTTGACCCATGTAATACTTCTTCATTGTGGCCAAGAATGCCTCATGCCACACTCTGTGAAAAGCCTAATTGAATCTATGAACACATGATAGATGTCTTGTTAATGTTGCGATTACTTTTCACACAGAACCACGAGATTGAATATTTGTTATATTGTGCTTCTTCCGCTCTTGAACCCTACATGTTCTTCTGCGATTATTTCTTATGTTTATTGTTTCAGTCTGTTCATGTTGATCTTTAGCGTCACCTTACTAGCATGGCTGATCAAACGGATAGTTCTGTAATTTTGGCACAGCTGGAGATTGCCAATTTTAAGCAGTGTTATAATTAGTGACAGCATCCACTGTGTTGGCCATTATCTGTCTGCCGGATCTTGTTGCAGATTTGTGTTAGCAGCTCTATCACTGATTCCCCCATTCGTGATTCGTTCAGCTGGGATTTCGTCTACTCTAGCTGCCTTCCCATGCTTTATTTCTCTTATTGCTGACTCCACCACTTCTTTGAGAATGGGGAAATCATCATCATTTGTGGAGTTTGGAACTTGAAGCCCCTCTGGCCCTCATGTGGACGGATGGTTGTATAGTTCTTTACAATACTTAGTCCATCTCTCTGCAATGTCACTTGCTTCTGTGAGGCATTTTCCATTTTCGTCTTGAATGGTACTAACTCTTGGTTGCGTCCGTCTGGTGAGGTCTTTCACAAATTGGAATGCCTTTTTGCTGTTATTCGTTATCAGACTGCTCTCTATTTCTATGCAGATTTGTCAAATGCAATCTTTTGTTTTTGCTTTCTTCAAGTTTTTTCTTGAAATATTCGTGTCTATTTATCGGTACTACATTGCCCCTGTTGTGTGTCTGGCGTTTATGAGGTCTTTTCAGACATCACGCATATTCAGAATCTCTTCTGTAATCCAGTGTCTTTTCTTTGGGCTATGGAGACCAACGATATCCTTGGCAGTTATTGTCATGACTGTGTTGAAAGTGTCTGTCATCACTTTAACAACAACATCCATCACAAGTAGTGGATCAAAGTTTCTTCCTATTGTGACGTGGAATGACTTGCAGATGTTAGGGTCCTTCAGTTTAAGGTTGAATTTGAGCCTGATGTTCTTTGGCTTGTTAATTTTTATCAGCCTCATTCGGAAGTTCTTCATGACGAGATCGTGATCATTCCCAACATCACCACCTGGGAACGTTCTAGTTTTTGTTCTATTTATGCCAGATCGGTAACGGTTTTGAACCAGAATGTAGTTGATCTGGTTTTGATGGGTTCCATTTGGTGCGTGTCATGTCCAGCATCTTGAAGCGTTATGCAGGCCTATGGTGTTGGCTAGTACCAAGTTGTTGTAGCTTGCGAAATCGAGCAGCCGCGTCTCCCTATTTTATTGATAAGCTCATTGCAAGAAGGTCCACAATGATCATCCCAGTCTTCTAGAGCATCTTTGCCAACTTTGGTATTCCAGTCTTCTTGGATGATGAAGTTGTGTTTTGTTTACTGACCATGTTTATAATTAGCTGTAGTTTGTTGTAAAACGCCTCTATTTTTTCATCATCATGATCAGTACTTGAATAATAGACTTGGATAATGGTGATGAAAAAGGTAGATTTTTTCAGACGAATGGAGATGATTCTGCTAGATATGGAGCAGCATTCAAGCACAGATCCCTTGATGGTATTGTTTACAAGGAAGCTTACTCCATTTATGGTATTGTCCAGCTCTCCACTATAGTATAATATATGCCCATCGTCGGTTTGGTGTTGTCCTAGGGCTTTCCATCTAACTTCACAGAGTCCCAGAATGTGCCATGTGTAGTGTTACATCTCATGTGTCAACTCTTGGAGTCTTCCAATTTGCGCCAGAGTTCTAATGTTCGAGGTGGCGATTGTGATGCTGTCTCTCGATCTGATTTTATGCAACTTATCAGTATCACCTTTGAAACCTCCGTCGCAGTGGACAACGGCAGGCGCGGTCCTTTTTGAAACGGGCGACGACCGATCCGGTATGGTAACTTCAGATTTATTCAGCATGATCAGTGTGTCCAGTGCAAAGGTCGTCTGTCGGAGCCCATCCTTCTCCAGACCAAGTATTTGCCAGAAGAGGACGTAGTACATCGTCCAACTGCCTTAGTGTCTCCATTCCAAATTTTCTTTTAGGGTTTACTCCCTTAGCCTTCGATTAACCAAAGCAGAACTGCAAGGCAGCAGGAGACTCGTGTATGGGCAGGTACGTTCAATTCCCGAGCAGATAAAGCATCTGCCACTGTCTACGAACTTTAATTACACGAGTTCAATCATAATCGCAAATAATTTACTATTTATTACGGAACCGATTTTTGAATTTAAACTCAGGAAGCATTTTCAAATATTGATTCTTTAATGCTCAATTTAAATATTTACAGTACTTACCTTCTTTTCGGGAACAGTCCACAAGGTTTTGTTCAGAAAGGGATACAAGTTTTCCCGTTTTCTTGAAGTGTTGCCCCTCCAGGGATCCTATGGCGGAGAAGGCCCAGCATGATCCACATTGACCCTACATGGGTATAAAAGATTACAATCACAAATATCCATCACCTCTATAAGAGGTCATTGGAATACTCTGTATACACTACATTTTGGGATGGAACGCTGATTATATGTGACCGTCATCATCAACTTGTGAGAGAAAAGTTATTGGTTTAAAGGTTTATGCTATGAATTAAAGCTAAGGTGTCATCCCGCAAAAGTGGTGATATTTGTGCTGTTCTAGTGGAAATAATCTTTTCACCCTACTTTGTTTCCATGCAATTCGTAATCGTTTTTAAATTCAGTAAATTTCCTTGACAAACTCTTCATCATGAAATATTTCCGGGCGAGGTAACTCGTTCAATTTCTGCTATTTCTGTTTTTACTCCAACACAGCAACATTGCGTTTTTCTCTCTTCCACGAGGGGAAATATCCTTCCATGCTTCAGCTGTTCATCTTTATATGCCCACATTAGAAAGGGTCCTTATTAGAGCAGTGGCACAAATAAATTTTCATATTATTGAATCTGGAAAAGGTCATGATGTTATGAACCATTGATTACTGGGAATAGTTCAAACAATTGTCTCATTTCTAATAAATTGCTGAGAGAGAGAGAGAGAGAGAGAGAGAGAGAGAGAGAGAGAGAGAGAGAGAGAGAGAGAGAGAGAGAGAGAGAGAGAGACTGCTTAAATATACAGCAAAGGAATATGTATTTACCTGGTTTTTAACTCCAGTGACGTAGCCCTCTTTTCTCCAATCAACTGTTGAGGGAAGGTCCGATAACTTGACGTGACTTGGGGGTATGAACTTTCCGCATTGAAACGTCTTGTTTGCATTTACTCTGAATCCATTCATCTTGCTGACGAACTCCTCTGGTGTCTTAATAATAATAATAATAATAATAATAATAATAATAATAATAATAACCTCTCGTGCAATAATAATAATAATAATAATAATAATAATAATAATAATAATAATAATAATAATAATAATAATAATAATAACTGACAGTGTCTTACTTATGTATTAACAATATGCTCTGGTTCTTTTTCCTGTTCTTCTTCTTCATCTTACTGCTACTACTAACAGTAATAATGATAATACTAATTAAAGAAATAATAATAATTTTTAAAGGGTATCAGAAGAAATAAAGTCTTACAAAATGTATTAGCAACTCCTGCAAAAGTATCTGCAACCTATTTCTAAAATAAAAAAACAACAGGAATACGAGGATGGAGAGCGAAATGAGTTGTTATAAATGTCTGGTGGCGTGAAGGGGGTTAAATCGATGTTGAGGCAAGTGACCAGATTAAGCCGATATTTCATGGACTCATTGGTACCTTAAAATGTACATCAATTCGAAATCTGTCAGACCATTTAGCACATGAAACCAACTATAGAAAATTAAATCATATATTTGTATGGGCTATTCTTTTTGGTGAACAAAGTGAAAATACCATGTCAGCATATTCATTCATTCCAAGCCAGAAACTGTGCAAGCCACGGTCCGCTTCAATGTTATGCTCCTGCACGTGGTTCAGGTGTTTCTCCCAAATAATGCGTCTGAAACAGAATGCAATGTTTACTTTTAAAAATATACTGAAGTATTTTACTTCATAACCAGATTACTAAATTACTGTGATCATGGACTAATGAGTAATCGTACGATTTAGCTTTACAATACGGTGTTTCATTCTTGGTTCTCATGGGCAGCAATGCATTTAACCCAGCTTGATATGGCACAATATGATCATCAATAGTTGTTGAACGTAACATAATACAAAACCATCCATCAATTAAACCTATTATCTATTCCAAACCGCTTGTAACCATTGTTGTTTTCGTAATGTATGCTTAACTTTTATACATGAGTGTAGATTGCAATTTCGTTTCGCCCCAAAAAACCCAATACAAAACATGTTGACCTATCTAACTGTATCCATGATTGCAGGTTGTATATAAGACGTATACACAGCTGCTTTCAGTTCGATATATATATATATATATATATATATATATATATATATATATATATATATATATATATATATATATATATATATATATATATATATATATATATATATATACATACCGCTAAATGGTTTTATTTTCAACCCATTCAAAGGCAATGTGAATCACCAGGATAGTCAAGATTATTGGAACTCATTGGAAACATTTTCTACTTTTGGTCTTGTGAAAGGACATTTGAGATTTTATATGATTTAATACACAATACTGTGTTACTTAATTTTGCATTTTGTAACGTAGAACAATAAAAAATTTGTTGAAGTTACTTACATGTTTAAATAATGACATCAATAAATATATACCAATCCTTGAAATTATCATAAGGAAGATATCATTTCAAAATTGGACATTCATTCCAAATTCATCCTTTTCTTACCTCAAAAGTTCTTGTCCTTGTGCATAACTCTTGTTGTAGGTGGTCTTGAAGAGTTCCCATTCGTTGTTAAGCTCCAGATTGATTGGTCCAGCAACACTCAGAGTCACGAGACCCGCCATAATAAACACAATAAACATCTGAGGAAATTTCAATACGTTTATTATTATTATCCTAATACTGGATTTCAATGATTATTTTAAGAGTCTAAACTAAAAACGTCAATCAATTTCCCAGAAGAGAGCAAACGCTTACGAAACCTTATGTTTATATTATAAATATTGACTTCAGCACATGTATCTGTCTTGGAATTTGTTTAAAACATTGTTCGCTTCAAAAGAAACAAAATTCCTCCAGACATTCGTAAGACGTGACTCTTCACATATTGTACTTTTAACAAACATTAGTATCAAACATTATTCACAATAAGTCTAACCGATATAGTATCGTGTCTATAATTTGCATTTTCAGAATAATATAAATCCTTACAGGTGTAATTTCGATACTGTACATAGTTCTTTTCGATGTACTTTAGATTTGATTTTGAGTTTGATTGGTGCTAGAATGTTCTTACGATTTTGCATAAGTTTCAAGTAGATTTAGAATTGTTTATCTCAGTTGTATGAAGAATGGCTTTTGCGATATATGTGTGTGACTGGTACATGTGGGACATGCCTGTTTTAAACCCTGGGTCCCAACATACAAATTGCTGAGATTATCGCCTTATATCAATATATTCAAGTATATACACATTTATACATGCGTTCGAAATTGACATCACAATATGCGGGAATTAGTCCTTCGGTCACAGCTTGAAACCATTGAGATACCTACTATATAATCGTATAGACACTACTCTACTAGAAATGAAAAGATAAAGCCCTGTGTGCGACTGGAAATTAACCTAACCTCAATTAAAGTTATCGGGAACACATCCACATGGACATAACATGGCGACAGATGACGTCCTCCTTCGATAAGAAAAGTACTTATGCACTGAGCATCTGAAAAAGGCTTGTAAAATTAAATGCAGTGGCATTTGCATCTATCTTCATCCTCATGGGATTAAACCGCTGTGTCATAGTTTGGAAACCATTAAGATCCAATTCAATATTTTGTACTGGAAAATATTATACTTCTCATAACAAAATATAATAATGTCTTCGACAAAAAAGCATCTCGCAGAAGTGTGTATCCAGCTTTAAATTAGATGATGTTCATTTCGTCGATCTAGTAGAATGTGTTTGAGTGAAAGTGACGCTTTTACACAATTGACCAGTATTTCAAATTCAGCATGATATTATCTTGATATGAATTGGTAATAAATCGAGTCCTCTGAGATCCAAAATATAAAGGTTAAAGCATCAATGCTTTCAATGCATTTATGGAAATCCTTAATTTGTGACAAATGTAACACGGTAAACTTATTCAGTTAGACTTAAAAGAATCCTTAAAAAGGGGTCGTATCAAACATTACCTAATATAATCCGCTGATATTATTTTCCATTTTCAAATATAACATTTTTAACTGCTCACCTTATCATGTAGAATAACTCCAGAATCCAGGACAAGTTAACCGTGTTCAACTCTAAGCGTTGCTTAAATGCAATTGTGCACATGACTGTCATATTACCAATGATAGACGTGACATTCAATTGGTGTACGCTCGGCCTTTACCGTTATTAAAAGGGATATACAATGTGATTTCCGTTATAAATCAAAACGAGATGCTATTAGATGCTTTAAAAAGCGGCTTGCTTAAAAGCGCGTTCTTTGCTCTGATCCTGTGCAACATCTAGTAAAACGTACATTGCAAAGCGTGACTACATGAGATAGTTGGAATATGTTGTTATCTATCCGTGTGTCATGTTAGGTAGATATCTGGGGTTCTTTATTGTTTCCTTACCTGCCGCAGTTAATCGGTTAATTGGGTCATTATAGATTTACAGAATTGTAATTTCTCTAGCCGCGAAGATAATTAATGTACACAAAGTGCAGTAGGTCTAGAATCAAATCTTGTGGCAAGGGAAATATTCAGCTTAGAATAAATGTAATATTTATAGCCTTAATGTCAAGGGTCATATTAACTGATTATATAATCTCGGTTCAATCAGAATATCGAACATAACGACAATATACTAATTAAGCCATACAAATGCCAGTCGTAGTCGATCTAGTATCCATTGAATTGATACGCACATTTTTTAATTTCATATATTATGCCATATACTGCATCGTTGTCCAACATGAAATCTATTTTAGAGAACAAGAACAACGATTTGTTAGAATTCCTGACCAAAACGTTTTATCATTTGTATTTTTTGTATTATACGAAGAGGAGGTCATCCAACAAATGCATCCATAGCTGTATAGTTCTTAACTGTCAAGTTACGTTTTTAATAACATATAAAAAATGTACATCTTCTACATACATTATTTTATTTTCCGCCGTCCAATTATGGACAAAAAGAAATTAATTATTATTGTCTGATTGGTGCATATGGATACTACTAAATATTGTACAATTTTTCTAAGGAAATTTAACCGTAAACATATTACTGTCCCGACTAGACTAGACAGCACCATGTCCCTCAACACCAATTGAATAGTAAGCCCTTTTCAAAGTGAGGGGGATAGCTGTTCATTCAACTTGCAGAAATACCAATCATATCATATACTTTTTCCATTAGATCATACAAACGCGGATACACATCTTCGCTAACCAAGGTTTCGATATCATAATACTACAGATATCGCTGTGGTTCGGGTCTGTGAATTTCATTGGATGCGGCGGCAAGCCACATCATCCAATCAAAATTACGTTGTTCAAATTCGAACGCAGTTCCTACATGATCGAGACATGAGGAGCACACAACTTAAATGGACTGATACATAGGCAATTTTCCACTGCTGGTCCGTGTTTGTAAAAACGCCTTTCACTGAAATACACATATAATGGCTCCGTCTGGTTAATAGTTATAATTTCGATGTAAAACTTTAAAAAAGTATCATTTTGAAGTCAACTGCCCCAACCATTTCGGGCCGATGTACCATGCATCGATGTTACAGGCTATTGGTTAGTTGATATAACATACTAAGGGAGGCAACTCATCTTATCGGAACCTTGGCTAGCTAAGATGGCGGATAAAAAAAATGCATTTAGTAGTTATTCTTTATACAAAAAAGAAACATAATATTACTACTAATACTACTGCTGCTAATACTAAAATAAACAAATTATTATGTATAACAAGCACGTTAAATAACAAGGCCACTTGCTTATATTTATTTAAATTCTGTTTGATTGAATGATTAACATAGCTACTTGAAGATATTTGACATCCTAACTGATGTCAGCGTGACGTATATAACCCATACATTTTTTCAAAACTGTTAACTCTTCTTGACATGACAGTCCATAATTCAACAATCATTATCCAGCCACTTTATAGAAGAGCGAAAATATTGTACAATCTTTATGTATGTACGGGCACACGCCCAATGACCTCACATTCTTACATCAATAGTATAGCTACATACTTGGATGAATTGCAATCCAATAGATTCATATGGTTATGTTATTTGTAAATTATCAATTTCGTTTGATTTCTCAGCTGTGTATGGGATTAATACGGTAATGTTATTTGAAGAGATTTCGACAGAAAATAACGTTCTGGTCAAGTTTTTGTTCAATTCATTTGCATTTGTATATGAGGCATATACTTCAAGTGATGAGAGAGAGAGAGAGAGAGAGAGAGAGAGAGAGAGAGAGAGAGAGAGAGAGAGAGAGAGAGAGAGAGAGAGAGAGAGAGAGAATACAGGTAAAATATTGAAACTGAAAGAAATGAAGAATAACACGAAGAAAAATTCATATCGCCTCTGTAAACAGAGGTAAGGTTAAACATGTGTTGACAAATGAGTAATATCTGAGGGAGAAGTGAGTACGAAAGTTGGACAAGTTCAAAATGTATTTTAATTGTGTAATGAAAAAAAACGTTAGCACCACCTACAGCCATCGACTATTTTCGCTTGTCATTTAAACCCACATACAAGTTAAAATTTGTTCAGAAAGACGACGATGATACTACCAAAACCACAACTACCTAAACTCTTAAACCACTTTAATTAATTAATTAATCAGTGTTAATTTAAATGAAAGATTAAAATGTGTCATATATACTGTATAATACATTGCAGGTAAAAATATCCATATAGTTTTGAATCTTCATTCAACATTCTAAGACAAAAAGAATGTTATTGCAAAAGAAAAACGCGAGTACATAACGTGATTACTATTTGGGCAAGATAATGGCGAAATAAAGACAGGTCTATGTAGTTATAAGTCAGAATTATTTTATTCATGAGCAATGCCTGCAAATGTAGTTCCCATCTATTTTAGAATATGTTTTCTTTCTTATTTTTGTGGTGATCCTTGTGTTCCGAGTCTATGCTCTTTTAAAAAGTAACAGAAAAGAGTGAAAGACTACAAGCTTTATAAAACGTAACAAATAATTTATTTCCCAAGAATATAAAGTGAAAATGAGAAGAAGAAAACAAACGTACGGTATTGCGAATTAAATTAAAAAAAGATCTAAGAATTATAGACACAAGTCTTAATATTAAAATGTCCTGAATAAATCTCAGTTAAAGAAATTGAATACAGGATATCTAATGAAAGTCCTATGAATACAGGATATCTTATGAAAGTCCTATGAATACAGGATATCTTATGAAAGTCCCATGAATAAGGATATCTCATGAAAGTCGCATGAATACAGGATATCTTATGAAAGTCATATGAATACAGGATATCTTATGAAAGTCCTATGAATACAGGATATCTTATGAAAGTCCTATGAATACAGGATATCTTATGAAAGTCCTATGAATACAGGATATCTTATGAAAGTCCCATGAATACAGGATATCTTATGAAAGTCCCATGAATAAGGATATGTTATGAAAGTTGCATGAATACAGGATATCTCATGAAAGTCCCATGAATACAGGATATCTTATGAAAGTCCTATGAATACAGGATGTCTTATGAAAGTCCCATGAATACAGGATATCTTATGAAAGTCCTATGAATACAGGATATATTATGAAAGTCCTATGAATACAGGATATCTTATGAAAGTCCTATGAATACAGGATATCTTATGAAAGTCCCATGAATACAGGATATCTTATGAAAGTCCCATGAATACAGGATATCTTATGAAAGTCCCATGAATACAGGGTATCTTATGAAAGTCCCATGAATACAGGATATCTTATGAAAGTCCCATGAATACAGGATATCTTATGAAAGTCCCATGAATACAGGATATCTTATGAAAGTCCTATGAATACAGGATATCTTATGAAAGTCCTATGAATACAGGATATATTATGAAAGTCCCATGAATACAGGATATCTTATGAAAGTCCTATGAATACAGGATATCTTATGAAAGTCCCATGAATACAGGATATCTTATGAAAGTCCCATGAATACAGGATATCTTATGAAAGTCCTATGAATACAGGATATATTATGAAAGTCCCATGAATACAGGATATCTTATGAAAGTCCTATGAATACAGGATATCTTATGAAAGTCCCATGAATACAGGATATCTTATGAAAGTCCCATGAATACAGGATATCTTATGAAAGTCCTATGAATACAGGATATATTATGAAAGTCCCATGAATACAGGATATCTTATGAAAGTCCTATGAATACAGGATATCTTATGAAAGTCCCATGAATACAGGATATCTTATGAAAGTCCCATGAATACAGGATATCTTATGAAAGTCCCATGAATACAGTCCAGTCTGAATAAGCCTTGTACCGGTTTTGTCAATTACCGATTTGAAAAATATCATTATAACACTGATTCCGCCTAAAACTAAAAGTAATCGCTAAAATCTATCAAAAATATAAAATGGAGACGAAACACAAAAATCAACAAGCATCCTGGGTGTGTTACAGAATGCGATTATAATTTACAGTCTATTCCAACTAAGAAGAAACTAAATCGTTGATTTTCCACTTGTGTGCCAGTTCTTCTGAAGGAGGATCCGAATACTGAACCTTTCAACATATTTAATACATTCATTATCTTAGAATGCCCCGAAACATTAACTCTGCACCCGTTCTACTCGGAAAATGACGTAGTTATCGCGCTTGTATCGTGGGCGCTCACCAGTTATTATGTACTTTTCAGAGAGTGACGCATGGAAGGTGAAGATGTTTACATTTGTTGTTGTTATTTTTGTAGGGTTTAACGCCATTTTTAAGCACACGATAGGCTATACATGGCGGCCAGTATTATTGGTGGAGGAAGAACCCTGGAAAAACCCCGGAAAGAGCCACCGACCCACGAGAAGCCACTGGCAAGCTTTCTCACATAATTACATTAGCCGAATCTTAGACTCGAACTCACGCAGACAGAAGTGAGATGGCAGTGATCTGTAACGGAGAGCGCTTTAGACCACTCGGCCACTCGGAGCCCCGCTTACATTTGTAACATGCACAATGGAGATAATGTTGTCATATCTCTATGCTACTTTGATGTAACGTTGCTGACATTTCTGTGGATACTATATTTATTGAAATTGTTCATGATCTAAACACATGGTATAACAAAATGGATGATACAATGTGCTTGACAAATTACCCAGAATTAATCTAATGTATGCTAACTTTAGCAATTATTAAAATAGGGAAAACTAATTTTGCTGAAGTAGACAATATCAGCTTTTGAAAGAATTACAAAATATCTGAAAAGTTAAAAAAAAGTTATTGGATCGTTTCTCTATAATTTATCTCTGAAGTCCAGGAAGTAAAAATGACCATGCGGAGCTAGCAGGTTTTTATTATTAATACGAATACATCTTATGTTAGCTCAAGCTGTATACTCTAGAACCTAAATTACACCCATCAATCATACATCAAAATAAAGGCAATTCAAAGTTCTTCTAACAACACCTAAGATATACAAAGTCTTTATTATATAACCAGTATGACCAGTGAAGAAATCTTGGGAAACTCTTTTTTTTTTTAAATTCTATGCAAAATACGAAACTGTAGAGTGCCACCATAGTGTACAACACTTCTTATTCAATATCGAAATGTACGTTTTAACTGAAAAATACCCTTGGTCATCCACACGCAGGGGTTTAGTTCGAGAATGAAAAACAAATGGTGACTTAGATTTGTCTAATAATGATTACTTAAAATCTTGAAGTAGTCATTTATTTACATAAAGATTACGTCAATCCCAATACAAGAATAAAGCATAATTTTCATACATTTTTAACTTTTCTTTTTTAGTGTGTGACCATTGTGTCCTGAACTCAGTTAGTAACCGATTCGTCGATACATTTAGGTTATTTTATCCATTCTGTATTTTCAGAATCAAAACATCACGCTCTTGTATGCATTTAGAATCACCACTTATGATCTCGTTGTCATGGTATAATGCTTCTACAACAGCACAAATACAATCAGATCCAACAAAACAAGCCAAATGCATTAACTGTCACATACTAGGTAGTAACATCAATGCATATGCGTTGCTAATTGCAGAACATCAACATTTTCGCACAATGTTTTATTATTCTGACATCTTTATCTTGATCCCACCAAACTAAGCCATATATAAATGTACATATTGTCACAGAATTAGGCACAACAAATATATTGGTTATGCCTTCGAAATATGTGACTAGTTTTCGTTGTACATGCGTACAACATTATCTAGGGTGAATAAGTGTTTTTCCAGGTAAGCAAATGAGCTAACATGTATCTCGCCGGAAATTACTTATGACGAGGGACATTATAATCATGATATGCACGGGTATTTTACCTTGAGTATTACTCACTGTCCTATGGATTTAAGCAAAATCAATTTATAACCAACACACTGGTCGTTTTGGATCTTGTCGAGGAGTGCACGTTCTCCATTGTGTTCTTAAGCCATAGGACTGACTCGTAGAGCTGTCGAGAGCTGTCTATATGTATACATCATATATTTTTCTTGACTAATTAAGTTCATAAATTTTCATCTTTCACACATTGTGTTTGAGTTATTCATTTAATCCAAAACCCACTTGGTTTCTATTCTGCGACACAGATCAGAGTATTTCACAAGTTATGTCTATATAGACCCGGGTTATAATTCTTGAAGAAGTTGTTATATATACCGACCTGCCCACTGTGTTCAACTCGTAATAAATTATAAGTTATTCGAAAGCATCTTCAAAGAAAACTTAATGTGACTTTCTTGTCGTAGATTCACCGCCATTTTTTAAATCACTAAACTGCAAATAAAACTATGTGCTACTGTGTCACACATTCCATTTCCTCACATCAGACTTCGACCAAAATATATCCAGATAATCACATTTACCTTACATCATAACCAACGATAAATAAATCCAAGCCAAATGTTGTGAATATTTAATTTAATTGTTCATTTTTTAGTTTTAAGAGCTACTTTTATTTCATTATTTGGTAATGTGTTGTAATATTGCATGCTGAACATGACCTTATCCAAAATCTCTGTTTGTCTCAACTAATACATAGCTAAATTATTCTCTATGTGAATGAGCATACTATTGTTTTGATAAACAAGATACGTTGATTTTAGTCAGGTTTTGAATATTCCTAAGTGAATTTTACAGGATATTTTGTTGTAGGTAAACAAGGCTCATTAGGTCATTTTAGAAGGTTATTTTCCATTAGGTAATGTTTGTTTTATAGATTCTAATTGTGACCTGATGTCAAGTAGAGAAATATATAATCTTGTGTTTGAAGATTTGGTCAGTCGTGCTTTTGCATCAATCACATTCAAGTTTTATCAGCATGTGAGCATTGTTTGGGCTTTATTTTATTTTTCTTTAAATTATTGAATTCAAGGGATTATTTTCCCTGGAATTAATTACAAAGTGCTCTGAAAAAATCTTGGACAAAGACATTCACTGGAATTTATACTGAATTCAAAATTGGAATAATATTTTATGTGATTCAACAAAAGACTTAACAAATTGCACTTGGTAGGTTATTACAGACGTCATCGCCTTCCATCTTAAATATCATCGGGATTTGAACCGAGATTCACTTAGAACTTTTCACTGATATGGCTTTTGTTTTAATTCTTGGATTACAATTTGAATTTAATTCGCAATACCTTAAGTTCATTTTCTTTTCATATTTCACTTTGTTTTCTAGGGAAATAAATTATTTGTTAAATATTACAAAGCGTTTTGTCTTCACTCTTTTCTGTTACTTTTTTTAAGAGCAGACTCGTAACATTATGTTTTTTCCCCAACCTTTTTTTTCTTACTTTTTGTGACGCTGTTAAAATAATCTCGGAACACTGTTAAATATGTCCCACCTTTAGATTGTATAGTATTTGGAGAGAGATGATTCAACCAGCTAAAAATGATGTGATGTTTTATTGTCAATGAAAAGAAAATATCACAGATTGTTGAATCAATAAATAAACAACAGTGTATCACATAGAATAACAAAAAATCCTGAAAGAAAGTCAGGCTTTACAGTTTATGTCTTCATACAACATCACACTGACATGGTTTGTACTCGGTGACTTTGGAATCCTACACGGTGGGAAAGCTGGCTTGAGTGGCAATGCCACACATGTTGTCCTTATTTCTCGCCATCATAATGAATCCCTGCATACCCCAGCTCGTACCCCAGCTGTAAGACATACAAGACAAAATAATTATGTGAAATAGTTCTTAAAATGTTCTAGATCATTAAAACAGTGCTAAAACATCAAATAAACTTACCGCCAATTAAGTTATACATTTCGAAGTGCTGTGTGTTAGAACACTTAGGCCTCCCTGGATCGTTTTGTATTTTGACACCTCCTGATTTGTTAAGCAAGAAGGCATACGCTTAATGATTATAAGCCTAGCGTTTGTAAATTCACACAGAAGCGAAATCTATACTATTTGATTTACTTTGAGTTAGGCTTGAAAATGGGTTGGCTTGTTGGTGAATGCCTGTCAACGTTAGACTAGCATCGGAGATCAAATGCGTAACTTGGGCTGCAAATGAACATCCGATTTGGCTCCCGTATTTACGTATGTCTGCTACAAAGGTATATATCTAACAATCGATATTTTTTAGGGGTGATGAAAAGTATTTTAATTTGTTATAACACTAGTAACATTTATTCATGCATAAGTCACATGCTGGATTCAAGTAGCTGCCTTGTCACAGGAAAATATTCAAAATAGCTCTTTGCTGTCCAAAAATGAATGTAAAAAGAGGGGTTGGTGGCAGTGTTTTGTTCAGTACGTAAGCCACCAGTGGTATAAGAAATTAACCTGATTGCTGCAGTCAAAATCTCATGTGCAAGCTTTCTACACAAATCATTAGTTTGTGTTTATTTGTAATTTCAGTCAACAGTTATTCTCATTTGTCTACAATAGGTCATTGTGGAATTTAAATTCATCAGAAAAACCGTCCAGTGAGACATTATAGTGAGTTTGCGAGCTGGAATGAACTGATATCTGTGGTTCTCTGTTTCGCTATATTAAATCTTGGTAAATCGATCTGGTTCAAATAAATCAACAACTATTTATCCACCATTTACTAAAACTAACATCTCAACTTTCTTTCATGGATATTTAAAGCAGATACTTTTACTTACATGGGTGTCAGAGATTTTGCATCTGTGTTAGGTTGATTGTGGATAAGATAAATATGGATAAGATAATAATGCTAACATAAGTGAGATACAAAAAAGAATCATTACGAGAACGAAATCGGTGGCAGTTCCGTGATCGACAAGGTCGTTCCGGTTTAGAAGAGTTCGAAGCTTTCGTCCAATCTACAATCACAGTTTTGCAAATACGTATGCTTTTATACGACTGTCGCTCCTCAAGAACGTATATAAGTTGGATTAGGATGAAATTAAATCATGGTACAAAAATAATTATCTACGCATAATGGTT
Source organism: Unio delphinus (assembly GCA_029339505.1). NCBI lineage: Eukaryota > Metazoa > Mollusca > Bivalvia > Unionida > Unionidae > Unio > Unio delphinus. The sequence continues at coordinate 5,422,060 of JAQISU010001253.1, read as the reverse complement.
AATCCAAATAACGACAGTCTATTTGATCATGTCTCTTTTCGTGCGGTCGAAACTACATTGATTTTAAAAGCTTATGTAAGCACTTTAATTATGTGAGTAAATACTAGATCAAAAATGCTTTCAAATAAAGTTAAATGCTTCTAGTTTTTCATCTCCATATGTAGTGGCCACCAAGCAATCAAAGAGAAAATGACATTTTGATATGTCCTGTATTATCCCGTAGTGTCGTATATAATAACGCTTTTGATTCCAAACATGACTCTTCTCTCTGCTCAATCGCCTTCATTTCGCTTAAATTCTTTGGCATATACGTAAACAAAGAAACCTATTTGATTACAAAATATCTTGTGATTGGACCTTGAGTTCTAAATTGTCTTTTTTAATGTTTAGTTTGATAGATTGGCTATTTATATTAGTGTCCAAAAACACTCATTCTCAGTAACTAAGCAATCAAACAAATGCCTCAAGCTTACCTGTTTTTAACCAGCCAATAGTCCTGGCTACCTTCAGTACCGTATCCAATAGCTAGAACTCCATGGTCTAGATTCACTGAGCTGCAGGAACTTTCAGTGTATACACCGGTTTTGTATAGTTGGAAGGACAAGTGACTGGCGTCTATGCCAACCGAGATGGGACCAACTGTTGCTACGGCTTTTTGAAGGTCAGTTTCGCTTCCATGTTCAATATCCAGACAGCTCACTTCAGTGGCTCCTATATTAGCTTTTTTGAACTTGCATACTCCATTCTGCATAAACCAATGAAAGAAAAAATTATAATTCTTTCCCTATAGTCAATTGTTTTACTAAACACTTCGACAGTACATAAGTTGTCTTAGCCAAAACTGGGCACTCTTAAGACAAACGTGGAGTGGTAGATATGTGGAATACACTACGAAACGATTGTTGGTAAAGATCAAAGGTGAGCTCAACATATGTACCTCATAATGTAGACAGCAAGTGGCTTAACATCCTTATTCACACGATATACATTTTCACACATATCATATGTAAATTGAAGAAGAAAAAGAAACAATGACCTATTAATGTGTAAATATGCAAGAGCTGCAATGATTCGGTTGATCGATTGAGATATACTAATGCAAGGGCGTTATGATCAAACTGCAAAATCAAAAATGAGCTAACGATGTGGATATAGTTGCGTGAATATATATATATATATATATATATATATATATATATATATATATATATATATATATATATATATATATATATATATATATATATATATATATATATATATATATATATATATATATATATGTGTGTGTGTGTGTGTGTGTGTGTGTGTGTGTGTGTGTGTGTGCATGAACGACCTTTGGTGGTGGAATGTGGGGCGACAGACCTAGGCCCCGCTCTTAAGGGCGCCTCGCGCTTCAGGAATGAGGTAGTCCTTATGATGTTTTCAAGCTTCATTCTCCAGTTGTCCACAAACAGGTTTTTTTTTTAAAAACAAATAATAATAAAAAAAAAAAATTCGTGTGCCAAATCGTGAAAGTAGATCTAGTCTAGACATCATCAGTGTTTTTAGTAGCATACCAATCGAGATACCGATACTCTAGTCTAGACATAATCAGTGTTTGCAATTGCATACCAATCGAGAAACAGATCCTCTGGCCCAAGTCGGTCATTGTCGGTCCTAGGTTTCCTAGGTTTCGCGTACTCCTAACGCCGCTTCTGAGTGTATGTGTGCGAGAGATACAGACTGAACGAGTGAGCGAGAAAAAAAATACCTTTTCTGTGTATGGATAAGACTCTTCCGTGTCAATGCCCTTATTTTGAATAACGTAATCAAAAGCTTGGTCCGGAAGGCCTCCCTGGCAACCAAGATTACCTAGAGAATAAAGGTTATTCAGGGTTAAATACAAAAGTGATAAATCTAAGCAAGTGAATAATGATAAGGTATTCTATGTTTCTATGTTTAGCACTGAACGCTGTAATGGCAACTGTGAAAGAAGAGACTGGAAATAAATTTGCAGGCATAACTAGAAGACAGAAAAACAGTACGTCCAGCATATTTCGGGAAATTGTAAAGTGAAACTTGGCATGTGTGCCCCAATTAAAATATTATTACCGAAAATTCACCTTATGTCGGAATACTATGAGTTGATTGTTAGCTTCACAGCATATATATATTTGCCCTATATACAATTGGCAATTCATTTTGCAATGCATCTCTAACGTTTATCCCTTGTTACCTTCGCCACTCAACACCTCTGTCAACCTCTTACGTCTTGCAAAACACAAACAAGAAGAATTACATTATGAGTTACCATTATTGTTGACTTCGGTTCCAATTACAGAGTGCATTGCAAGTTAAGAAATTTTAACAGTGTTATTAAAGTACACAATACACTATTTTCCATTTACACATATGGGGAGAGGAACATGCTATCGCTCTAAATTTGTATTTATTTACTAACCATGTATCAATAGGTCATTTCGGAGAGTCACCTAAAACTGCATTACTTTTTAGAATTGAGCCGTCAACACAATATCATATTTGTAACCTTTAGTCACTACAGTAACCTGCACCGATTTAGCTGCCACTTCAAGATTAATTACCTGCTTTTATTTACCTGCCACTTCAAGGTTGATCTGAGCTAACTTATCATCTACATTATAAAATGTTCAAAGCTGTTTAATATTTCATAAAAGAAACCAGACAATTTCCTAGCTTTCCTTCATATCCATATCAATAATTTTCTTGCAATAACGATGCAAATATTGTTATCTGTATAGCGTACATTAATAGGAAAGGGCAGAAGAACGTGTGCTCAATCTCAACAGCTTCATTTCAATGGCAATGAATTGTATTTAATTTAGTAGACTATTTTGCGAAGGTGTCACCAGCTACACATGGAACATCTTACTCGGCCACAACGTTCATGTGGCGATAAACATTTTGAAAATTTTAATCATAGGAATATTTGTACATGCAATTTTCTATATAAATAAATTGGAATAATTACAATCCTTACCTTCCTTTCCGGAGCAGTCTACGAGGTTTTGTTCAGACAGGGATACAAGTTTTCCCGTCTTTTTGAAGTGTTGGCCCTCCAGGGACCCTGTGGCTGAGAAAGCCCAGCATGACCCACATTGACCCTATATGGTGACAAAAGATTGCACTTATAAATAATCATTAAGGATAGATCGGGTTATTGAAAGGTTCTGTACACATTGCATTTTGAAGTAGAACGCCGGTTCCATGTGACCATCATCAAGGACGTGTATCCAATCAGTAAAGAATATACGTTTCTACTATGCATAAAAGCTAAGCTGCTATATTACAAAACGTGGTAATGTTTGTGCTTTCCAAGATGAAACATTCTTCTCATTCTGTGTTGTTTCCTTTCAACTCATAAACTATTTTCAAATTCATCTTACTTGCTTGACACAATACTCCTTACCGCCAAGTATTTACGGGTCTGCTAACTCTTGGAAGTTCTGAGCAAACAGGTTATTTCTGGCGTTACACCATGACAATATTGTATTATCTCTATTTCACTGCGTGCTTCAACCGTGTATTTTTACATGACCTCATTAGAAAGAGTTCTTTTTGGAGCAATTGGACATTTATTTTCATAGTGCTGATTCTGTTAAACGTCCTCAAATCATGTACCATTGATAACTGTCAATAATTCAGACAAATGTCTCATTACTAAAGTGAATTATTCCACCGAACACGCCCTGCTCATACCGAAAACAATGAACAGGAAGTAAAAGAAAATCGACGAGATAAGTTGAAAACGTTTTACAGTTACAGGAATACTATCGAACGATATTGAGTCAGATTCATTTTTTTAGCTCAAAATGTTATTTGTCACAATATTGTTTTGATTTTACATGAACGCTTAAACTTTCAAATCATTAGATATAATGAGAACGTGCTTTACTATCCAGCACAGGAAGCTGTATTTACCTGGTTTTTAACCCCAGTGACGTAGCCCTCTTTTCTCCAATCAACTGTGGTGGGAAGGTCAGATAACTTAATATGACTTAGTGCCATGAACTTTCCGCACTGAAACGGCTTGGTTGCATTCACTCTGTATCCATTCATTGCACTGACAAACTCCTCAGGTGTCTTAATAATAATAATAATAATAATAATAATAATAATAATAATAATAATAATAATAATAATAATAATAATCATATGAAAATGAAGAAAAATTACTATGAGAGGAAAAATTAAACTCCAACAAATAAGTTTTATCTACTCCAACTCAATTATCTTCAACGCATTGCTAAAGTAGCAAAAATGTCAGAAATGACTACTGGCGTGAATGTAAAATGTAATGGAGGAAAATCAGTATTTAGGAAACTGAAAAGATATTTCACACTATTAATGGTATCTTATAGTTAAATCAGTTCGTAATCGTAAAGACAATGTAACATATAAAACCGACAAAACAAAATTATAGCGCTTAATTTTGAAGGCTCCTGTTATTGGCGAACAAAGTGAAAGTACCATATCAGCATATTCGTTCATTCCGAGCCAGAAACTGTGCTTGCCACGGTCCGCTTCAATGTTATGCTGCTGCACGTGCTTTAGGCTTCTCTCCCAAATAATACGTCTGAAACAGAATGTGTTTAATATTCCCCAATACACTGAAGCATATTGAATTCTTAATCAGAGTACTTAAATACTGAAATTACGTAGTAATGGAAGAATCATACGAGTCAGCTTAAAATTCATATGTTTTCTTCCTGAAGATAAGTTGACGTTACATTGATGTCAGTTCGCATGTTACATATTCGGAAACCGTGGTAACTGAGTGGTTGCCATGATTCATTCATGACCAGATGGGTGCATGTTCGTTTAAAATCACTAGATCCTATGTGCTCTCATAGGCAAGGGACTTAACTCAACTTGCCTTAGCACAATGTAACCTTCAAGAGTTGAAATACGCAAATCAATACCACCCCACCCCCAAATCCAAACCGTCCTTGACGATTGTTAAGTATATCTTTATTTTGTGCTTAAATTTATCCAGAACTAAATATTGAACTTTCATCTGCAGAAGAAAGAAAAAAAAAAGACAACACAAACAACAACATTAAACCAACTTGATTACATAACTAACCGTATTCATGAATGTGAGTTGCAGATATCAGTTAGAAACAGAAAACAGCTAGAGAATTCCACATTAAGTATATTGCTTCTCGCGTGAAGTGAAAATGTATGTATACAGTGGTTGATAAACAAATTATTCATTCCTCTTTCATACCAGTCTATGATCCGAGTTCGCAGTTCTGTTTACATACAATTCAAGAGGAATTACTTATTTAAATATCAATTCTAATTGCTTACATCGTACATTAAGTTCCTGGATTTTATCACACCACTAAAACTGTATTATTATGAACTCATTTATAGATATCATTTATTACGTCACGTGGTTCATACGATTATTCAAGATTATTGGAGTTTATTCGAAACATTCTATAAGTTTGGACTTGCGATATTTGACATTGTTTGTGATCTAATTTACAATATTGTAAGTATTTCTTAAATTTACACTTTGAAACTTAGAAGAAACAAAATATTTTGTTGACTGTGGTATATTAATATTTTTGTAAAAATATTGAAATCTTCTTTGCAACTGCTGGCAATGTTCATAGGAACATAGTTTACGTTTAGACCGTGACGGTGTTCTTTTTGTTTTGAGTCAAGGTTACTCTTATGACTTAAGTGGTACTTATCTTTCTGAACACCGTTAAATTATTTTTAGCAATCATGACATAAAAAAATAAGGTTTATAACATCCCTTGAAAAAGTAACAAGGAAGATGTAATTTCAGGATGTGACAAAAATCCATTTATTTCACCCTTGGCTTACCTCAAAAGCTCTTCTTCTTGGGCATACAACTTGCTGTACGTGGACTTGAAGAGATCCCATTCACTGCTAAGCTCAACGTTGATTGGTCCAGCAACATTCAGAGCCACGAGACCCGCCAATACAAGCAAACGAAACATCTGAAGAAATTTCGTTAAATTTATTAAACGTCGCTTACTATCTCCATGACATTACATTGAAATGGTTTTTTTAATAGTCAAAACTACAAATGCCAATCAATCACACAGAAGAGACTGTCATAAGGAAGAGCAAATGCTTGCGAAACATTTTGATTTTGTGTCCAATATGATCTTTAATATTTGTAAGAGATATTTAGTTTTCACTTTTCGCTCCAATACAATCGGAACGTCTCGAAACACATTTAAGAATGAGATTTTCACATATTCTAGCATTAAACCTTTTAGGTGCAATTCCGATGAACAGTTCTTTTCGATGTAATGAAGATCCGATTTAATGTTTAACTGTAAAATTCATTTATTATAAATTTGGAATAAGGGAATTAAATTAACATATCTTTGAATTTCACTTACGTATAAAAGAGACAAACTGGAAATCAACGTATTGTACTTAAAACACAAAGCGACATGGAGTGTGTAACAGTGTTGTAAATAAAGACGATTAGGTATGCGTTACTATTTAAACAAGATATATATATATATATATATATATATATATATATATATATATATATATATATATATATATATATATATATATATATATATATATATATATATATATTACTCTTGTAAACAGTGTATACTCTTAACAGGGATTCTCTGAGGAATGGCTTCCTATTATGTAAAGAGTCTCCCATGCAAACTAGCTACCTGTGCAAACTGCCTACCTGTGTAAACTGGCTACCTGTGCAAATTGACCTCAAATAATACTAAGAACAGTCTTTGTATACCATATACCTCTATCAAATGACCAAAGTTTTGGCTTCGGCAGTGATTACTTTACGTAAAATCGAATGTACATCTAAAACATTTCTCTGGGAATGATAATACGAATCATGTATGATGAAAAATATTATACCTGACGTAATAGAGGACAATTCGTCACAAATAGCAATAATGATAATTATTCATATTGACGTTTGTTTCTTCTTTATATTTTGGAGTGGAGCATAAACTTTAGATACTGAATTAAGTATTCTAATGACTTCAATTAATTATTCTAATGACTTCAATTAAGTATTCTAATGACTTCAATTAATTATTCTAATGACTTCACTTAAGTATTCTAATGACTTCAATTAATTATTCTAATGACTTCAATTAAGTATTCTAATGACTTCAATTAATTATTCTAATGACTTCAATTAAGTATTCTAATGACTTCAATTAATTATTCTAATGACTTCAATTAAGTATTCTAATGACTTCAATTAATTATTCTAATGACTTCAATTAATTATTCTAATGACTTCAGTTAACAACAAAATCTCAGACATGCGTAAGCTGAAGTCCACAGCTAAAGTAAAAGAGATCTCAATCAATCAAACAAACCAAGTCACGGTGTTTTTGACAGAAGTAGGTATTACAAAATCTTCTATCATATTATTATAAATGTGACATGGTCTGTCTAGGAAAAATTCTATTTATTGGAATAAGTATTTTGTCACCAATGCAATACACTAAGCTTGATCAATTCGACTTTAGAGATTCATGGCACAAGCAAGGTAAGAAACAGGCAAATAGACCTGATACAAATGAATCGATTTACCTTGTAATTCCAGGCTCCACGTCAGATAAACTGATGTAGTCCGCCTCTCAGCTATGTTTAAATACAACTGTGCACATGACTGGCATGTTACCCATAAATGTGACATTTACTCAGTACGCTCTCTTTTCTGACATAAACAGGGAAACACCTGTTCATGTGAAAAGTCCCGTGTCATATTACGTTATGTTATTTTAATAACCAAACGTTTATCTATCTACAAGTGGCGAGTTTATAGAACACATAACACATGCAATAAGAATGACGTTGCAAAATTTTATAAATCGTAACGCGCAGAGATAACTTCTGACCTCAGATAACGGTCAACATGTTTGACATCGCTGAAAAAACCCCATAGATAATTCATATTCTATGCTGTTATGTGTTATATTTTGTAGTAGGGCTTTTATTGTTACGTTGGCTGCTCTGCTTTCGTGTCAGGGAACGATTTCGCCTATAATTCACAAAAGCTCTGACAACGAATATAATTAATGTAAAGAATATTCAGTAGGTTTTGTAATAGAACTGTGGCAATGAAAATGATGCAGATTATTCAGTTTAAAATAGTTGGAGCTTTGACGTTAACATGGTTAAGACAAGTATGCTATTACAATAAATTTATTTATAAGTACTGATATGTCTAAAAAAGCAATTAGATAGAAGCAAACAATTCAATCAGCATGTACTACCCCAACGCTGCGATCTCTGGGTAATCTTCGATAACGATGTAATTCAATTAATTGTACGTGTCTTAACGGATAAAATATTTAGACAGAATTTCAAATCCACATTTTCTACATGCTTTGCAGGTAAAAGTCCCCATACTTCAGCCCATTAATGAATTAGACTAGGTTACTAATAAAATAAAATACACTTTTCTGCACATAAATATTATACCTCCTCTGCAAGGAGAGAGAGAGAGAGAGAGAGAGAGAGAGAGAGAGAGAGAGAGAGAGAGAGAGAGAGAGAGAGAGAGAGAGAGAGAGAGAGAGAGAGAGATATTTGGATTTTAACGTTGATTTAATAATTGTTCAGTCATATTGCTACCACGTTGCAGAGGGACATTTTATAGTGATGTCTAGCACTGGGGCTTCATGCCGCAGACATATAACATCATGCCCCACCCAACACATTATCCTGACATCAGGCCGATCAGTCATAACACTACCATCTTAGGCTGAGCGGCAATCGCGTCAGCTGTTAAAACCGTCATTATAAGTCTTTGGTATGACTCGGCAGGGGTTCGAACTCGCTACCGCCCGCATATAAGGCAGACTGTAAGGAAAATTAAACATATAAATATGTATCCTTGAAAGCAGCGGAGTAGAGATAAAGACCTCCCTTAACATATCTTTCAGTTGATGCCACTAAAACACTTGTGTGTTCATTAGTACTTTCAAGACTGGACTATTGTAACTCAGTTCTGTCTGGTTCGTCACAATATATACTCCAGAAACTTCAAAAAGTTCAAAACACAGCTGCACGGATCATCTTTAGAGTACTGCTCTGTACCCTACATTGGTTATCAATTCGATACAGAATGAAACACAAAATTTGTTCTCTGTGCTATGTTTCAATGACAGCCTCCAGTCCAACATACCAATCCAGCCTCACCCATGTGTATACACCAGCTAGATCCTTACGCTCTTCTTCTGATAATCGTTTACTCATTGTTCTCAAGGTGAAAACAAAGTCATATGGACAACGTTCGTTTGCACACCAGGGCCCGGCGACGTGGAGCGAATTGCCCATTGAAATTAGACACAAAGACATTGTGGTCCCTTTCAAGAGTGCTCTTAAGACTCGCCTGTTTCGACTGCAGGGATAAACTTAGAAACCTAATCAATTTTTGTATCTTATATGTTTTCAGCATGTTTTTATGTTTTCCAGTTTCATTGTTTTTGTCATTTATTGTTTTGTAGTGTAGTCATATCATTACTGATGGTGTAAAGCGCTTAGAGCTTCGAAAGATTAGGCGCTATACAAAGTCCTCATTATTATTATTATTATTATTATTATTATTATTATTAACAGAAGCTGTACAATGAGTCTCGTGTAAAGAGAGGAGATAGGTTCTAGTCAAAGTAACACAACAAACAACCCAATAAGACTCGGGTATCTCAGTTTTAAAACCCCCCAAACAATGATAAGAATAAGTCACATATCACTGAATTAGTGAAAATGTTACGGCAAAAGTAATTCTATTTATTTCGTTTCTGTTTAGTTTTAAGTTATTAAAATATTTTAAAGCTAAGTATCATAATAGATTGGATCCTTTAGGAAATATTTTTTTGTGCTAAATTCCATCTTTAGTTATATCTTGATGATTAAATTATAAAAGTTATTTTAAAAACATTCCACAGTTTCAAGTCAACAGTCAAACATTTGAACTTTCTGTATTGTGATTTGTTATCATCTCTGCTGTATCCAGTGGCTTCTTTGTCACTACTGACGCCTGATTTATTCTACTTCATTTCAGTCAAAATACTATGATACCTTACCGACGATAGACAAAAAGCGGTCTTCTACTGTTGACTAAGTTCCTAATGGACAGAATGGTAAATAATCATGACAGTTAGAATAATTTATGGTCTGTACGTATCGATCATGTAATCAAGTATCGATCGATATTGCGCTAGTTTAGAATATAAAGAACGATAATTAATTTTAACAGCATTTGTATAGATCAAGAATCGTTTTAAACGCTTGGAACGAATTGTCCATTGAAATCAGACAAAAAGACACAGTAATCATGACAGCAATCCCTTTCAAGAGTGCTCTTAAAACTCACCTATTTCGACTGCAAGAATAAACTTAAAGACCTAATAATGTTTCCTACTTTAAATAGTATCATCATTTCTTTTATGTTTTCTAATTTCATGTTTTTTTATTGTTTTTTTTTTAAATAGTCATAGAGCGTAGATTATGAGCTTTACAAAGTCCTCATTATTGTTGCTCTCTCTCTCTCTCTCTCTCTCTCTCTCTCTCTCTCTCTCTCTGATTGTATGTGTACAAAGAAACAGACTATAAACGCATGCTAAGTAGTTCCATGGTTAGCCTGATAGATTCCTACATAAGAATATTGGCTTTGACCCGGTGTGATGCAATGTTGCATCCTCGAAAAAGGTGAGTTTTAAGAGCTCTCTTTAAAGGTATGTATGTATTTATATGGTCGTGTTTGAAGCAGCCAGTACAAGGAAGAAAATAAACACCTTACAGAATTCAGTTCTTATTGTCACGGTAACATTCTCAGTTAGTTTGAATATTATGGTTTGGTTTGAAATGTATTTTTGAACTTATTTCTATTTTTATTTGTAAGGATCAAAAACATTAGCAATACAGAGGTTGCGGTTGAACCCGCTTCAAAACACGTTGCCTACAGTGTCTTGTGGGTATTTCTTCTCTTAAAGATACACTGTAAAATGCAGTTGTCTCTTGGTTTAATATAAATATTTATTGCCAGATTTGCACACACACACACACACACACACACACACACACACACACACACACACACAAATGATTGAAAGCATGGCATCTTATTATGTCAATGACTGACTAACCAATCAGGTTTCAAAGCATTTTGCCTATAATGGACAAGTCTTTTGGAATTTTTAGCTGTATAGACAACCTTCTTTATACATGAGGCAACTTTGTTCTCTCTATTTCTCCACTTCTTTACACATAACTGAACTAAATAGAATTAACTAACAATTTAGTGTATAATGTAATATTTGTAGAAAACTGACAAAAATAAATACACAAACGTTAAAATTTAAAATGGACCATGACCATGTTCTCTTTGGTTCTTCATTTGAACGTTTTATTTATAAAGAAAATAAAACATAATTTGAATATTCATAATCTGATATTATCTTAAAACCCTTGTACTATAATTGTAATAAAGGACATAATTCGATATTCTGATTTGCAATGTCTGCTAATGGAAACATTTGGATTCAATGGCTGGATACTCTCAGACATATCTGTAAAAATCTAATTATAATTTACTTCTAAGCTTCATTGATAAATGAAAATTAAACGTTTTTTTTTTCTTTTTCTTTATGAAAGAAGGAGATTGTATCTATGTAACCGACGTAGCGGATATGATGTTACTTGTGGTAAGAACAAAACATATCAGCTCACAAGACCCAGTGCATGCGCATGCTCAGCAGTTACCATTCAGCGAAGAAAGCTGGTTGTTTCACATCTTGGGAGATGAGTAAATTTATTGATGTCGACTATTCTATTTTATTTATTTTGCATTGAGGTGCGATGGGGTGGGGATGACGAGTTCCGCGTTCAGTTATTAGGTTACGTAATTTGAGAAAGACAGTCCAACAAATGTTGTACTCTTCTACTTAAAGAAAGAAAACAGCCCAAGGTCAACCGGTCGCCAAAACCAAATCGAATTACGAGGACGTTTTCTATGTTGCACTTCAATGATACTAAGTACTTCTGAAAGTGAAATGTGCAAAGGGAGGTTGATTACATGTGCAACATGCATGACAGAGCAAATATCATACCTCTGTGCTTATTTCATGTACTGAGGCTGAAGTTTATGTAGTTGATGAAAAAAGCATGCACGATCTAAACACACAACTGACAATACTGTTTACAGAAGGTGCAGTAAATGAAATACAATATATATATATATATATATATATATATATATATATATATATATATATATATATATATATATATATATATATATATATATATATATAAGACCAGACCTAATTCTGGTGTCCCAACACGCCTGGCGTTATGTATATCTAGGACCAAGGTTTATTCCATTTAAAGTGAAACAGTTAAACATCAGTTCGCCATTGTAGAACAAGAACCGCAAAGATGCAATGTACAAACGATATAAGGGCATTAGTTTCTAAGCAGCGAGAGCGGTAGTTACTGTTCTTTGTTCATGGGGACAGTCAGACGGGCAATTTTTGTGTTTGATTTTGTTCTTGTGGATATGAAATATTCATAGTCTCTTTAAGATCAGCTTATCACACGCAAGATAAACATATCGTCCCGTTTTCTTTGGAGAAAACTGTACATCACAATCGCACGTGGTATGAAGTATGCTATTTACATACCAATTCTGTGTGATGCGTTACATTGTATGACTATGCAATAAGATGGAAACTAAGCCGGATTTGTGTCTTTTCTCCATTTGTACAACATGAAAATGATTACTTCCAATACCAAAAGCGCGTTTATGTGTATTTGAAGGAGTTCTATCTAACGTTTGCACTTGAGTGTGCATATAGACCATGGCATTTCAAAATAACTTTCAGTGTGTATAACGTATTGATAAGATATTATAAAAAAATTAAAATAATCTATTGTGAACTCCTGCAATTATCTAAATTTACTGACTCTAGTGTTATCTAGAAATGTAAAGTGGAGGATTTTCTAATTTTAGGTTACGAAGCGAGCGATTCCAGAAGATGTTCGTTCACAATGGAGACGATATCCGGATCTGGACGTTTTGAGGCAGTAATATTCTATATGGAAATCATGGAGTCAAGTGAGAGCAAGATACAAGTTTTTAAAAAAAAATTAGTTTGATTCGTAACTCGTTTAGGACAAATATATATGGCAGCCAGTCCCTCTTTATTGATGACAACGTATTTAATCTATACTGGTATTATAATACATTTATATGAATGATATACTTTGAAGCTTCCAACAGCCAGAGTTACTTACATTAAATTAAATTTTACATTTAACTGATAATGACTGAAGTAACGACTATTAAACTATAAAATTAATATTAAAACTAGAATTAGTTGTTATTGTTTTGATGTTGTCATTGTAATTGTTATCGTCGTATCTATGCAGTTTAGAAGATACATTCTTCAATTTATCTAATAAGGTCTATTGACGCAGGACACGGTCATTATATTCTGTGTATCGTCATTCTGCTTCATGCTTGAGATGCGGCTGCTGACTTCCAGTTTCATAAAACCTGAAGGATTAGAACTTATTATCTGATACAATAGCCAAATTATTAGTTACTGGTAGGTTGCAATAAATTCACTCAACTATTTATTTATTTATATTTTTGCTACAATTTTTTTTTATTGTATCACTCCATATATTACCATTGTAATACGTATCTCTTTTCTCATCTACCAACAGTTTTTCGCATCAACGTTTCAAAATCTGTTTTATATACTAAAATCTGCTGTAACAGACAGCTCAAATGACTCATCAGCGGGTTATATATTATTGGAATGTAGATAAGCCGACCAACAGCAAAAATAAGTGATGTTTTATTGTAAAGATTTAATATCAGATGATGTTGGATTAACAAATAAACGATCAGGTATCACAGATATTAACAATGCTTCCTAGGAGAAAGTAAAGTATCAGCATCACAGATATTAACAATGCGTCCTAGGAGAACGTAAATTATTAGAGTTCCATCTTAACACTTCGTGCAACTACACAATGAATCCTACACGGTGGGAAAGCTGGCTTGAGTTGCAATACCACACATGTTGCTAGCACTTCTGGCCATCATAATGTATCCCTGCATGCCCCAGCTCGTGCCCCAACTGAAAAAGGAAAATTAATGATATGAAATATTCGAATGAATCGTACCAGGTGAGTGAAGTGTTTCTAATAGATCATAAGAACCCGAAAGGTTACCGGCAATTTATGTCCTAAATTTCTATGTGCCGTGAGTTTGGGGTCATGCTGGGCGCAAATAGGGGTAAATTCCCAGCTCTCTCTCTCTCTCTCTCTCTCTCTCTCTCTCTCTCTCTCTCTCTCTCTCTCTTCTGGTTCATATAAATCTACAGTAACTTCTCCGTCATACAGAACAAATACCTATCTCAACACCGGAGTCTTTATTTTTGTTATAAAAGTGGGCGTTTAATTATGGAAATTTTAAATAAATAAATTGGCGTATAAGGCAATATAATGCAATTATATGCAAACAATTAGTCCCAGTTCTATGATTGTCAATGTCTTTCAGTTCCGAAGAAGTTGAAGGTTTTGGCTGGAATATTATTTTAATTAACCTTCTATCATCGTTTTATTGATGAATTATATTTTACAAATTTGTCCTGTACGTATAGGATTGTCTGTAGCATCGGAATACATTCCGAACATGGAGCAAGACAAAATATGTTTGTACGGAGCTAACTCTAAATAACGACACTGTATTTGTTTATATCTCATGTTGTTAGGTCGAAATTTTATTGACTTTTACAGTGGATTTAAACAAATAAGTTACGTTAGTAAATACTAGATCTTGATTAATAAATATTATTTTGATTTTGAGTTCTACTTCTCTATACACAATGACGACTAATGAAACAAAACGAAAATCACATGTAGAAAATCACTTTGAGACGTGATTTTATTAGCCCACAATGTTGGCGAAAAAACAGTTTTGGATTCCGAATAGAATTTTAATTGTATTTCAAACTTTCTCCTTAACTCCAGTGGCAAAGATGTATTCCGATTAAGATATTAAATCCGCAAATGGGCAGGGAAAGGTGTCTGAAGCTTGGTTCGCTTTCGAACTGTTTGGTTTCAAATTTAGCTTCTCCTATTAGTGTCATAAATGTAATACCATCACTAACCAAACAAGCCATCACACAAACATATCAAGAAATATATATATGTTTCATACCTGTTTTTAACTAGCCAGTAGTCGTCGCATCCATTAATACCATATCCAACAACTAGAACTCCATGGTCAAGATTGACCGAGCTACATGCACTCTCAAAGTAGACACCACTTTTGTATAGCTGGAATGACAGGTGACTGGCGTCTATGCCAACCGAGATGGGGCCAACAGTTGCTACGGCCATTTGAAGGTCGGTTTCATTTCCATGTTCAATATCCATACAACTGACTTCAGTGGCTCCTATATTAGCCTTTTTAAACTTGCATACTCCATCCTGAATATAAGAACGATGAACACAATTATAAATTCTATTAAGATTTTCTTTTGCCAGTTTCTTTTTTTATACTTCAGTAGAGATCAGTCCAAACAACTAACACTATACTCTCCAGGACAAATGTAGGGTGTTGGTGGGTAGATGGGTAGATGGTCAAATGTAGGGTGTTGATGGGTAGATAGGTAGATGGGTAAATGTAGGGTGTTGATGGGTAGATGGGTAAATGTAGGGTGTTTATGGGTAGATGGGTAGATGGTTAAATGTTGGGTGTTGATTTTTAGATGGGTAAATATAGGGTGTTTATGGGTAGATGGGTAGATGGGTAAATGTAGGGTGTTGATGGTTAGATGGGTAGATGGGTAAATGTAGGGTGTTGATGGGTAGATGACGCTTAAGTAGGATCTAAAGTAAAATGACAACTGATAATGATCATGGCCGAGATTGACATTGGTACATATAAACGCGCAGATAGTGGCGGAATTTATTTGCATGTTATAGTACACCTTTGCACATATTTCAGTTGGCATGTCAATTGTTTCAAATCTTTAAAAATGTATACATTATTTATGTTTAAAATGTGCTACAGCTGGGGTTCCTCTACGATGCAAAAATCGGTGATAGAATGGTAATGCGGAGGCATTAAGCTCGAACCGTAAATTTTTAAATGATTTACAGACATGCATATTATATTGAAGCGAATCTCTAGTAAGCTGTATTCTTTTGTTTGTGTGTATGTGAATGTGTGTGTGTGTGTGTTGATGTATGTGTGTGTGTGTGTGTTCATGTGTTTTGTGTGTGTGTGTGTATGTGTGAGAGAGAATACCTTTGCCTTGTATGAGTAAGACTCTTCCGTGTCAATACCCTTATTATGAATAACGTAGGCGAAAGCCTGGTCCATGAGACCTCCCTGGCAACCGTCATTTCCTAGCGATTAAAGGATAATAAGAATAATTATTCAAAAGCGATACATTGTTTAAGTTTTTTTTCTCAGTTTTCTTCGTTAAAAGTAAGTGGAAACTGTGATTTAGATATACAAAATAAATTCACACAAACAACATTACATACAAAGGAAACATCTGGACGGCATCACCTCCAGTATATTTCGAGAAGAATATTTAGAGAAACAGCTTTTGTGGCTCTATTAATATAATGGTTCTGGTAATCCACTGTCCGGGGCATCATGTACGATTATTACATTATCGCTTCCCCAGTTGTGTCATGGAGTGTTGATATGTAGCGAAATGGAACAATTCGTCGCCACATATAAAATACAAAATCTGTATTTCCTTTGCGAAATCCCAATTCTCAGTTATGATTACCTAGACTCCTCATCGTTACTGTTTAAGCATCATGTCTTGTAAAACAAGAACATGAAGGATTACATATAGTTATTTTTTTATTGTATTTCCATGCAATATAAGTACTATCCTATGAGTTTAAACAATATCTTTATTAAAACAGCGACTGCACACACACACACACACACACACATTTATGAAATTGTTGCTGAAATGTGAAATGACCAAGGGAGCATTTGACTCAATTATTAACAGTGTGTACTTGTTGGTTAAGCTAGTGATAGTTACCGTTCACTCTTAGTTTACGAATGTGGTGAATATGATGCGGTTAAAGAATGCATCTTAGGGGCTTATGAGTTAGTCTCTGAAGATTATCGACACAAAGTCAGAAACTGTAACAAAATAAACTGGACAAACCGCACGAGAAAACAAGCCGTGTTTGGAAAGTTAAAAACGGTTATGAAAGTCTAAAAAAAACTGGTAGAAGAGTTTAGGAAAAAAAATGTCCATAAAAATATTAAAACTTATCTGGACGAGTACAACACCGAAACTTTGAAAAATGCCGCTCATGCCGCTGATCACTACTTTTTAACTCATAAAGATCCTTTCGTAACCAAGTCTTCTGCCCAACAGTCGTCTAGCAGAAAAGTATTTCAGCCTAATAGAAGCCATTCTAAAACTCAAACTTGCACAACTTTTAAAGATCAAACTTCTAGATCCTTGTCTCTTTGTATGTGTACCTATTGCAGAAAGAAAGAACACGTTTTTTTTTTTCTGATTGATACATATTGGAAAATAGGCATCAGAATCAATAATTATATGGCTCTTATTTCTAAAAGGTCAAGGTCACCGTCATGTATTGAAAGCATTACATTTGTTGGGTCTAATAAACCCCTGTCTGATTTTATTATGGAGAGATATGAACCACTCATATCGAAGGTTTCTATATCACTCTTGCGTGATTCGGAAAAATCAAACTCCTATTAAAATTTTAATGGACATAATAGTTTCTCCATCTTTTATTGTCAGGTACATTGCTTTTTTCTGAGAAGTCTTCGTCTAATGAGAGTGTTCTTATTGAGGGAGTAGAGCGCGGCTTTGTTAATGTTCATCTCCATGTGTGTAAATGCGTCGTCAGACTTAGTCTCAGGACCAGTGACAGTGGGAAGAGTCGCTGCTTTACACGTACAGGGCATTGATTTACTAGGCAACGATTTAATCCATTTGTAACTGACAATCCTTGTTTGGACCAGAAAGTCTATCCAATTGAAAAAAGAATCCCTGATTTAGTCCCAGCTTATGCAGTTACCAAAGCTATGGCTAAGAAAGCTGTTGAGAATGATGTTGTAAAGGAAAGTATTTCTTTAGCTAACACATGTATTGGTCAGGCTTTTGATGCGGTTACTTTCACTACTTGTGTTGATCAATCAGAAGGTATTGATCACAATGACCCTCTTTTAACTGCTCATTCTCTTTATTCTAATCAGTGTGATAAACGATAATCAATAGTCGTCGAACAACAAAAAGATCATGATATATCCTGCTTGTTTGAAAGGGCCATTACTTTCACTGAAGCCGTTGAAAAGTAGATGCCTCTAATTTTATTAAAATTATAATTCTTATGAGAAAATGGATAAATCCAGAAGTACCTGCTGGTGATGAGTGGTCAGTGTGTTATCAAATTGTAGTTTCAAAACCTTACAGACAGACAGGAAATACTTAATCTGGCCCATGTAACTCATTTGGCTGGTCATTTAGGGGTTAAAAAGACATATCTAAAGATCTTAACTCACATTCATCGGCCAAAATCAAAAGTGATGTTGCCAATTAATGTAGATCTTGTCATACTTGTCAAATGGTAGGAAAACCCACACAGAAGATACCTAAGGCTCATTTGCAACCTATCCTGCCTTTGACAAACCATTTATTAGAATTACGGTAGACTGTCTTGGTCCCTGATCTAAGACCAAGTCAGGTAACCAATACCTGTTGACCATTATGTGTGCGTCGACAAGGTTTCCAAAGGCAATTCCATTGAGGAATTTAAAATCTTACACATTAGTAAAAGATTTGATAAAGATGTTTTTTAAAACTCAATTTGGCCTTCCTAAATCTGTCAAATTTGGCATCCAGCAAATCAAGTCAAACGTGAAATTATGGTTTGACAAAACTACAATGGAGATTACATTTGAGTCCGATAATGGATTTCTGTCTCCCTTTCGCATTCTTCAAAATATTCTTCAAGTTATATTTTAAGGCCCTTACAAAGTTAAGAAGAAAAGCAATAGATTAAATTATAATATTAGTGCTCCTGGGATCTAAATAAATTAGAGCCCGTGAAGGGACACACTTAATATATTTTGTAATCCGAGATCTCGATTTACTAATCCGAGATCTCGGTTTACTAATCCGAGATCTTGGTTTACTTATCCAAGATCTCGGTTTCCTACTCCGAGATCTCGGTTTACTTATCCAAGATCTCAGTTTCCTAATCCGAGATCTCGGTTTACTAAGCCGAGAACTCGAATTACTAATCCGAGATCTCGGTTTACTAATCCGAGATCTCGAATTACTAATCCGAGATCTCGGTTTACTAATCCGAGATCTCGATTTACTAATCCGAGATCTCGGTTTACTAATCCGAGATCTCGGTTTACGATATAGATTTAAATTGAAGAATTTCTCATCTTGTGGCCTCGTTTTGACTGGATGTGTTTATTGTGGATATACTGCTAAAGGTTGGAGGCGAAATATTCAAGCATCTGAGGTAAGTTGTAATTGTAGATTATATTATAAGAGCGTTTCTTACAAATAAAATAAAATAATACTCGTAAAGTCACGAGAATAGATAAGAAAATATGCTTTGCTGTATCAAGTAAGCCAAGCCTTCTCACGGTCGAAAATCAAGTAGTAAAGTACCACATTATACTTGTACAGTTAAGCGTTCATGATTATTACTTTTGTCATTATTGATTCAGAATATCTGCCTGCGCAAATAAAATCTGGTATATTTCTTTTGTCACGGCAGCTGAGTGTTTTTCATCTGGTCCGTATGCAAGTCAATCGTTCTTTATTGTCTCTTGAAACACCATTTTAGAGTATGTAATTAAGTTCCCTATAAGGCTTGTTAATATTATGTGAATTTAGGATTCAGGTTCGATCATAGGGAACCCTTGTTTGGGTTAAAAGATCTAAATATTACTTGTCATTGTTAATACAAAAAAGTCTACACTACGATTTCTTTGTTTTTAAATTAGATAAGGAGTATTAACTAATCAGTTAGTTATTGGTCTTTTATTGGACCACAATCAATTCAAAAAGAGATGGTATAGAGATGAAAATGTCCAAGTATACTTGATTTAATATTCCGATATTTCGATGTACTAATCCGAGATCTAGATTTATTAATCCGAGATCTCGGTTTACTAATCTGAGATCTCAGTTTACTAATTTGAAATCTCGGTTTACTAAATTGAGATGTCGCATTAGTAAACCGAGATCTCGGATTACAAAATATGTGAAGTGTGTCCCTTCACGGGCTCCGTATTTTTCCCCCCAGAAAATCCGTTGAACTATTTTATTCTTTGGTAAAAAAAACCAATGTTGATCTAGATCCTGACCTTAATTCAGGACTAGTGGCAGCCACGTAAACAAGATTGTAAAAAGGAATATCAAGATAATTATATTCTAACGTATCAAGTGTTTAAAGTTGTTTCCTAATCAATCCAGGAAACAAGACGATTTTTTTTCAAATGCATGTAAATCAGTAATAATATTATTTTCATTATCTTGCATAGCAGTGTTCCCATCTCTCTCTATATATCTCTCTTGTTCTCTCTGTCACACACACACACACACGCTCGCTCATATGATCCTAAGTGCGTTTGTATACGCAAAGAGTTGTTCATCAGTTGGATAACATGTTGTCCAATCCAAACTGATACATTACAATGACAATAAATTAGATTTAATCTAATCCAAATTGTTACATTACAATGACAATAAATTAGATTTAATCTAATCCAAACTGATACATTACAATGACAATAAATTAGATTTAATCTTACGTACTATTTTGCAAAGGTGTCGCCAGCAGTGCGCTAATTTTCCACCATTTTGTTCATGTGGTGTCCAGCATCATTGCTTATACGCGACATATTCCACGAAAAGGTGACAGTAGGAATTTAGAGTTGCACTATGAACTATGGGATATATTTACGTAGGATTAGAAGGTACTACACATGGATGTCAGATACAGAAGTTAACGCATAATTTCACATCATTTACTTTCCTACCGAAACCATTTGTGAAATTTTGAACTTAAGAAATAATTTCGTATACTGAGTCCTTTTCAAAACTTGGAGTATTGTTAATACTTACCTTCCTTTTGGGAACAGTCCACGAGGTTTTGTTCAGAAAGAGACACAATTTTTCCGGTTTTCTTGAAGTTCTGCCCTTCCAGAGATCCAGTTGTTGAGAAAGCCCAGCATGAACCACATTGGCCCTACATGGGACAAAAATTACCTTTACAAATAACTATTCAAGATGTTTTCACCGCTAACACTAAATACTATGTAAATATTATTATGCGATGATACGTTTTACTTTGTTGATTAGCTTGAAAAATATAAACAAGTGAGACAACATAACCAACTTAAAAAAATTCCGTTAAACATCATAGCAAAAATATGACGCTTTTATCTACACATCATGTTAGTGTCAGGAAGTGTTGATATTCAAAGAGGTATTCCAATATTTTAATGCTCTGTGGTAACCTAAGTTTGAGTTTCAACGGTATTTACTTGTGATCTGTATCAATGATCTGTATCGCATGTTGAAGTATACCACACATTACTATTCGAAACGTCTCAAAGAAAAACGAAACTCCATGTTACAAAAAGTGGTCGTATTTTATGTTACATTGATAATCATTTCTTTTCACTTTGCCATTAGGTCATGTGTTATAAAATATTTTGAACAAAATATAATTCCTTGAGTCAATGACTGGGCATTACCCGCCCTGTTCATGAAATGGAATACAAGGAAAATCAATAATATATTAAATATGGAAGACAAATGCTGTAACAATCGAATCTATCAGACTACTTTGTGATACAAAGCATGCATTGGTCGGATTTTATTGTCCTAAAACTGTATTTATAATCACACCACGCTTAAACTTTCACGTCATTATTGAAGAAAGAGAAACAGCTGTGATTTTCAGCGACTGGCAAATAATATCACAGTGATCTGTATTTACCTGGTTTTTAATACCAGTGACGTAACCCTCGTTCCTCCAATCAACTGCTGTTGGAAGGTCAGATAACTTAACGTGACTTGGGGTCATGAACTTTCCGCACTGAAACGTCTTGGTTGCATTCACTCTGTATCCATTCATTGCTCTAACAAACTCCTCGGGTGTCTTAATAATAATAATAATAATAATAATAATAATAATAATAATAATAATAATATATTAATAATAATAATATTATTGTTATTATTATAAAATAAAAATATAATAACAATAGTAATAATGATATTAATAATTATAATTATATATTATTCTTATTCTTATTATTATTATTATTATTAGAAGAAGAAGAAGAAGAAGAAGAAGAAGAAGAAGAAGAAGAAGAACAAGAACAAGAAGTACAAGAACAAGAAATATCAGAAAAATAATGACGGATGCATGAACATTACCTCCAATAACAGTTCTTCTCATCTCCAGCAAAATTATCTGCAAGATGGTGATTCCCAACATAGCAATAAACAGCAGGAATATGAGGATAAACGGATAAAAGAAGGTGGCAGAGATAGCTGGTGGTATGTATGCAACATCAAGATGAGGAAGATCGATATTGAAAATACAAGGACTGACATAAAAAATGTTTCTAGCTTCCATACAGAAAAACAGTACGTTAAGATTGGTAAGTTTACACAAATTCGCAATCTGTAAGGTAACTGAACATTTGTAACTGATTTTTACATCAAATCAAAGCTTTTAATATTATAGATTTTGTTTTGTGACAAACAAACTCTAAAAATACCATATCAGCGTATTCGTTCATTCCGAGCCAGAACGTGTGTACTCCACGATCCGCTTCTATGTTGTGCTGTTGCACGTGCTTCAGGTTTCTCTCCCAAATGATGCGTCTGAAAATGAAGGTAAATTTTAATATTGACAAATGTTCTTAAACACTTTGAATGTCCTAATTAGTTTACTCAAATATGGATTGGACCCGATTATGAAATAATCTTCCGATATAGTTTAAAACCTTTAGATATATTTTGGTTTTCATGTATTTTACATAACAACGATTCAAAATTGCAGTTTAGTATTTTGAAGTCGCAGTGGCTGAATGATGGACTAGATGTGTGCGCTTCATTTCAAATCATTGATTCCACCCATACAGCTACAATGGAGTGCCGTTGTGCAAGGAACTTAGTCACAGAATTCTAGAGCGTCAGAGTGCCCATAAAACGGCATCAAAATCCCGTCAATGCAACTTGTTACCTGTTCAACGTGTGTGACTGCCTTTCGTGACATTTAATGCAAACTATATTTATTAAATGTTGAGGAAATATACAGTATCACGATGGTTTATTTGTATTTTTGGCAATTATTTCTAATATAGTTTTTCAATTTTTTGCAGCAAACCTTTTGAAAATTTCCTTCACAGCTACAGACAGTATTTCTAAGAACGACATATTAAGATGAAAACGAGCTTGTGTTGTCTTTTTCACTAGCTGTTACCCAAAGAAGACTTAAGTGATAGTTTAATTTCGGAGCACATGTAGTGTGCTTGAAAATTAGTTTGAACACAAGTATGGGACAAAAACGCCAAATGTATGCATCTGTTTGGGTGCCTTCCATTCTTGGTTTTGAAAAATCAAGTCTCTTACTTTTCGAGTTAGTCACTTCAGGCTTCTACTGGCAATAAAAATAAAATGTACATTTGTTATTTTAAAGTAAACTCATGTCTAACTGTCATAAAAAAAGAATTGCTCTTTGTTATATTTCTTGAAGCAAACATAAAAAAGCTAGAACTTCAAGATGTGATAAAAATCCAGATTTTCCCTTCTCTTACCGCTGTAGTTCTTCTTCTTGTGGATAGTTCTTGTTGTATGTGGTCTTGTAGAGCTCCCATTCGCCGTTAAGTTCCAGTTTTATTGGTCCAGCAACACTTAGAGCCACGAGACCCGCCAATACAAACACACGAAACATCTGAGGAAATTTCATAACTTGTATTACCAGCAGCTTAATATCACCATAATATTGTATGGATTATTTTAAGAATCAAACTTAAAATGTCAATCATAGCCCCAATAGAGACTGTCATGAAGAAGACCAAGTACTTCCGAAACCTTACGATTTTTTCTGAATATTATCTGCAATACTTGGTCACTGTCATAGAGATATTATCGGTATCATTTTGTGCTAAAAAAACCCACAGGAAAACATCTCCATACTAAAGAACTATCTCCTAACAAAATCTGCCTTTAAACATTTTATTTTTCTTAGCGTGGTTGTATACGTCAATTTCTACAATTACATGTGGAATCAGGGAAATACAAAAGTAGCTCACAAATACAACGCGGTATGCTTAGACAATTAGAAATTAAAATAATCATTACACAAAGATTGTTAAGAACCAGGGTATATATATGCTGAAAATAAATTGATTCTATTAGTTTCTATCATAACATTTTGATGCGCTTACCTTGTCAGGTTGGTAATTCGAGATCGAAGTGATTACCTAGTCATGTAGGTAACTCTAGGCCCCGGACAAGAACACTGATTTATTCTACCTCTCAATGATGTTTAAATATAATTGTGCACATGACTGTCACGTTACCCATGATCGCTGTGACATATAGTTGGAGTACTCTCTGCCTTTTCTGTCATTAAAAGGGCAATATCTCGTGATATTCGGAAGAAAAACTGAACTTGTTTAGACAGAAGCGGCGTTCTGCTGATCATATGCTCAGGTGAAAGTTACTCTGTTTATAATGTTACGGTAGTGTTGATAATATAGTGTTTACAAGTCGCAAGTTTATGGAACATACGGGCCGCGAATGACGTTACAAACTTTAATAAATCGCAAAGAGGATAGGTAACTTCTGACCTCTTCTAACGGTATACATGTTTAATATCGCGGATAAGACATGAGATAATTAATTTTCTATCTTTGTTTCGTGTTTGATATATCAATAAAGATGTTATCTGTTGGAGGATGGGACTTTGATGTTTTTCACGACAGGTAAACGGGTTAATTCAGTTCCGGATTAAGGCCATACAGGGCCATAAGCTCTGAAAATATTATACCACCCCTTGTGAAACTGTAAAAGAATATTAAAAGCCAAAAGGTGGGAATTTTTTTTCTTCTGATTATATCATCGCTGACAATATCACTTATTGTAGTGTCAATATAATCTAAAACAACTCTTCGAAGTTGATTTATTCTTCATACTCTAGACACCGCAAGATAAACTAAATTCGACCACTCGATGTGATTATCTATGATCCAAACAATTGTATTGGATATAGTCAACCCTTGCGAAGAATGTATCGTCGCTGCGTATCCTAAATTCCATGGGGATTTATCAGCGCGCAATGCATCTTCGACGACATTGATATCAACCAACACAATATCATTTAACACTAGAATCTGCTTCTCTGTCCCTGACTTTGTCTGGCCTGGAATATCAACTTCGATATTTTGTTTTCGTGTATCCTTGGGTCTATAACAAAGCAGCACTGGAAGTGTTGCAAATTTTTCTGTATGCGTGTTAAATAAATTGATATGAAGTGTGTCTCTGACTATCTTTTTACTTGCCACTATTAAATCGTTTGGTCTCCACGCATCCCAGAAATCATTTAATGGGGTTTCTGAAATTATTTCACGCGCTATTTCACATTGGATTCTATCAGGTTGTAATCTGATTAGTTTCTTGAACTCGCGTAATTGTTCATCAAGTTCTTTGATCAGTACTAATTTCTTCATAATAGTCTACAAAATTTTTTAGCCAATCATGTAGAGACAAACCGACAAATGGTGGTGGTTGACCATGATCGCCACACATTATCACTTTTGTATTCGCTAGCAATAACCAATCTAGAAACTTTTGTAATACATCTAACGACACCTTGCATATCTCATCCCAAATGATGATTTCAGGAATATATTTTTCGCCCATTCGATCAGGAGTCCATTCTTCACCTTTCCATCGAAAGAAACTGTGATAAGTGCAAGCATTAATTCCTCGTCGTTTCATCTCTCTCGCAAGTCTGTGTGTTGGTGTTAGTACAATCATGTTTAATTTCCCTCTAAATAATTCAATCGCACGAGTCGTCTTTCCTGATCCACCACAGCTGTTTAAGTAACTGGTTTTATATCTACATATTGGATCGGAACACGACGATGCATTAGATAGTTCTGATATCTGATTATTTTTCAAGTAATTTTTTACAATTGTAACATCTGCTGATTTAGAATAATCACGCAGTATTTCCTTTTTTAATTCTCCATGATCCCCAACTCTCGTCTGAATTAGTGAATTCAGCTACTGCTTCGCTATATTTTACATCTATATAAAATGAATCAGTGGCTACCCTAACTGCGGATTCAGGAAATCTATTTATCATGGAAAGTAAATTAATAGAAGCATAAGCCAGCATAGACGACGTTAAGTACGTATATTGAGGATTTTCTCCATCTGTGTAAGTAACAATTGTACCTAATTTAGTTTCATCGGACAAGAAAGCGTCTTTACGATCGATGTATATACCCCTAGATGTTACATCTGCGATTATAAAATCGTATTCAGCGTCATCTATAATCAACCGCGAAGAATATCGTTTGTGGTCGTATTTTCCACCCTGTGTGAACTTACCAATTATTCTTCTACCGAAATCTTTTGCGTGTTTATTTCTAACTTCAAAGATTTCTTTGGACCATTTCACGATATATTCTTCGTCAAGATCGGGGAAATGTTTTTTATTTTCGCTGATTATATTATCTAGACTATCGGGTTGTGGTAACCAGACGTGAGTTTGTTTTCGATATGATATAATTGCTTCACTGATAATCAGCGATATCAGCATTTTTGAATCAATCATATACCGTAATAACACTATTGGCATCAAGTGTATTTCAGAGATGTGTCTTCCAAATCAAACATAACAACACGGATGAAGCCCTTTAGACAATTCAAATGATACCACACGAGCGAATCCGGTTAAATCAAAACCGGGCAGAGGGATGTCCAAATCTTTTGAAGTACTCAGAGCACTCTCCGTACCCAAGAAAACTCCCTGGATAACACGCAATCATATCAACCGAAATAATACTTTTATAGCCGTAGTTTGTATTCCATAATCCACCATGGTTATTTTCCACGCAGCTTGATTCAATATATGAGAGAAATTCTGTTCTTGTTGGTGTCCATAGATTTCTCTTTCTCGTGAAATGAGCTGCAACTGACGGTACTGTAAAACAGTTTGTTAATAATTGTTCGTCGTAATCCGTTGAAAACCACTAGCTAGTTTTTCATCTCATTGTGGAGGGCTTCAGTACGATATAATTCGCCATTGGGTTTTAGAAATTGATCGAATTTACCCTCTTCGTCTTCAAAAATGTGAAGTAACTACACTGACACAGGATTGTTTTTACTCGACTCGTAAATAAAATAAAATAAATTTCCCCCAGAGTGTTCTCCGGAGAACTCCACGGGTAGATATTTTACCGTTCTATCCCACGGAAATATTGTTATTGCGTAGGTCCAAGCGTGTGCATTATGATCAATAATTTTGATTGGAGATCCTCTCGATTTATATTTCGAGTCGTATAATATCTCGCCTGTTACTGTCTCTACGGATATTGGGAATTTTAGTATCCGTTCTAACGCGGCCACATTTTGAATTGTTGCTCCGCTCTCTTTCACTGTTAATCCCCATTCATTTATTTTTTTTTGCGTCTTAGATCCGTCAATTTGTTTCCACGCAACGCATTTGTGAAGTGTTCTATTATTCGTTCTGCTACACAATTCAACGACGAATATTTCATTGGTTTTAGTTTTTCAATACTGGGTTTATCATTTATCGGATATATTCCATAAACTACTGCTGTTACAGGATAGGATCTCTCGTAATACGGTTTGTCAATCCCAGTCAGAATTCCTGGTTTAGAATCCTGACTCACAGTGACAGTTTTCTTATTTTTCAGGATGGGTTCAAATTTGTCCCGTATAATCCAATTCCCCGTTTCTGAGCGGAAAATGAATTTCACTCTAAAAAAATACTTTTTCTGGTCAAGATGTGAGATTATCACTGCTGCTCTTTCGTCGTTCATGGTAGCATCAACACTACCATCAATTCGAAATGTCGACCAACAGTGAGATGCTCTATTCCTTTAAACTATCACGGATTTTACCCAACATGCTTCTATCACTTATTAGACTCTTTGGTACATCAGTGGAGACTCTATCGAGATTAAATTCAACATTATTCCAAGGTGTAATTTTCAATAATCTCTTGAACTCCTCCATATTATAATTAAAACAAGTATTTAAATAAAGAATTTATTATATAATGAATCATTGCAAATGGCTCATGATAGGATCAGTAGTAACCGCTTGTAACAAATCGTGTAGAAATGAATTATGTGGATATCATTTGCAAAGCGTACGTCGTGGAAGCTTAGGACCCTTACACTGCATACGATGTGGGGTAGGTGTGCGTGGTAAGTCGCAGCTGTGTCTCAGTTTTGGTGGTAAGAGATACAGAGAGCTAAAGCGTTATTATAAGAGAATCAACGATTCCGTTAAAAACTCCATCAAAGATTCCGTCAATGACTCTGACAGCGTCAATGACAAAATCGTAAGAACACCTCAAGACTACATTGAACGATTTTCAAGTAATAATTAAATCAAGAAATGAATTAGACAAATAATATTATAGTACATAAATGAACAAAGAATTTCAACCACATCCCGTGATTACCAATTATGAAGCATCTCGTGACGGTATTGTCAGAAACCGCAGACTGAAGAACCCAGTTGGTGTTGTGAATAATCATGGATATCTTATATTTGGCGCTGGAAAGAAAAAATATCTTAATCACAGATTCGTCTACGAGGTATTTAATGGATTGATCGAGGATTGTTTTGTTATTGATCACATAAATGGTATAAAAACTGATAATTCTTTAGATAATTTACGAGCTATCACACAAAGTCAGAATACCAAATGGGGAAAGATTGGGAAACACTCGAAAAATGCGAAATCCATAAAATCATTTAATACAGAAAATAACGAGGAAAGAGTATTTAAACCAATGACTGAAGCCGGAAAGTAGTTTGATATTTGTAGACCCTTAGTACGAAGAGTAGCAGAGAGCATCACCAGATCAGGGATTTCCAAAGAACCGGACATAGAATTCAATTTACATACGCCTGAATTCTGTTTTGTAACACCAAGGGGAATAACTCGTGTGCGCTTGTGTGTGTGTGTAGTTTTGAAACAACGATAACTCTTTTGTTGTAGTCACGTATCTCAATGGGATAATGGCTTTCTTTGTGTGTGGTTTAATGTTTCAGCAGGTAGAACAGTTCCGCATAAGGCAATCTCTTGTTGTCATCATTATATCAATTTGACCGCAACCAGATAGCATCTTTGACCCCAAATTGATAAGATGTAACAAAACGGCACTCTGCCTCAAACTAAGAAACTGATACAATTCCCCATACACTACGGGGGTGAAACAACACAACCTTGATTGCCCTACATGTACCCAACTTCCTCCCTAACATGGAAAGAAACACCACAAGAAGAACAATAACGGATTTGTCGAAAATAACAAAATGGATCCAAAAATTTGAAAATATGCCACGGCATGCAGAATAACTGTGATAAAACCCTTGACATGATATACATATATCGTATTCAGAATAATGGATTTATAGATTACGGACACTAGTGTATACAATACGTTGATGAAATATCGTCCTGGGGCCCATCGTTCGAATCTCGTGGCAGGCATTATTGTCGACGGTACCGATTTGGAAGGTTTTTCTATATAATTGAGGGCGCTTGCCCAAAGATAATTCGTGTACACCTCCCGTCACTTCAAATACGTGACGGTGTGATTTTACACCCCCGGGAAATTAATTCTTGGATGCAAAAGCTTTATGTCACACAAGGGTACCCCACAGGATGGTTCAAAATGAACTATCGGCTAAAAGAAACGGTCATAGGGTCAAAGAGATAGAGAAATCTCAAAGAGAAAACGAAGAGAAAAAATCTCTCAAAGAGAAAAAAATCTCAAAGAAAAAAGAACCCTATGAATTTCAAAAATATAAATATAATATTATTATTGCTATTATTATTAACGAGATTTCAAGATTGAAAATCAATAAATTAATTGTTAATTAAATTGTAATGAAATTCTTTCTAAATTTCAAGATATTGATGATATGTGTTATCAAAATCCTATTCATTTATAAAGAGAATGCAGCACGCTATTATGATTCCCTTGCATTCTGTAACGATATCAATAAGTTCGTCCCGTTATTCACTGCTGTCGAAAAGGTCAGAAACGAATTGGGGAAACTCGTCCTGGGTTGAAATCAAAAGCACAATTAACTCAAAAATCAATCCAATGAATGAGATTATCCGCCAAAATAAAAATCTCCCTTTGATTACCTCCACATAGTAAACACGCCATACATGAGTAATACAGGGTATGGGACAGGTATGTGCGAAGTATATAACACACAAAAGAATTTCGGGTGAGTTTTTTCACTTACAGTTTAGATCGTATATTATATTTATAATGGTGGGTGCAGCACTGACAACTAAATTAGCACGTGAACGATTACCTTCAATTAAGAAGTTTATTCCAGTTCGCGATTTCGTTCGAAATCTGCTCCAAACGAGACAATTTCAGACTGATTTTGCGGCGGACACTCAACAGTTATTTAAACCAATAACCGCTGCTACTAAGGATACTGTACCAATACTTGAAAAAATAGGAAAGGAAACTGAAAAAACATCAGCGTTGTTAACAAAACTCCTCTTAATACAAAACATATATTATGATCAATATGAAAAACTAAAACCACAAAAACCGTAAAGATTGCAAAAAAATACAATATCCTTCAAAGAAAATCTCTTTCTCACCTCAACGACAACTACCAGCTGACGATGATGATAAGGAATCATTTTATATGCCATCTGATCAAGATGAATCTAATGATAATTTTTTTTAGAAATTTACAAGATGATGATACACAGGGTGCAACTGGTTATAGTAGTGGGAAGGGTTTTTCTCAGAGTGTAACCCAAAACAGAGTTTCAGGTAGTGGTCTAGTTCGTTGTGCTAATAGTATTCTCGGGGATATATCACGATTAGGAATTCTCGTAGGAGGGAAACGAGCCGGAAATAACTCACCGGAAGTAATTAATGAGGCAGTTGATATCTGCAGACGACTATTTGAAAGTGGTATCACGGATAGTGATGTTTATCGAGAATTTATTGATGAGCTAGCCGAAAATCCTACGGATATTTACGGTTACCATAGTGATTAACTTGATGACTTTGTCATTGGTAATGAATCACTGATTAGATAAATAGTATTTAAATAAGGTGATCATACACTACAACCACAGCAAACCAACTATGGTCTATGTAGTAAACTCACGATTGCCAGTTTATAGAGTGTACTATGGAGATGGTCTCGGCAATACCATTGCAGTGTTATTTACAAGAATGGCTTCCAAAATAGCACCAATCGCAAAACAGTTATCAATGAAAGCTATTGATGTTATTCGTAATAAGGATATTAGCGCTGTTGGTGATGTTGCGGGGAGGGCATTTTACGTGGCTAAAGAAAAATTAGTAGCGTTAGTTCGGCGGCGAAGGAAACCACCGGTGATGAAATAACTAGGGCCACTACCATCTACGGAAATCATGCCTCCAAGTATTAGTAAAATAATAAACAATGCAGTGGAGCAGAATATAGCATCACGGATAAATGATGGATATGACACTCAGGGAAATATTATTGCAAATATGATAGCGGTAAGTGGCTTGAAATCGCAAGCGAGATCACGATTTAGATCAAGAAATATATATTAATATGTTCAAATCGGCTCCAGACCCAGCGTTTGATATGGACGCCCCAATGCCCAAGAATGATTCTCTACTTAATTATCAGAAGTTTTCCTATAATGCAGTACAACCGAATCTTCGATCAAGGATCGAACTTCAAGTCCATGATACCAGCAAATTCTTTCTAAGCTCTGAAGCGTTTATCGAAGTAGAAGGAAAAATTGTAACAAATGTTGCAGCTGATACACCATATGCACATGGGGCCAAAGTCGGTTTTGTCAATAATGGTATCATGTAGCTATTTAACAGCGCTAGATACATGATTGATGGAAAAGAGATTGAATCAATAGAATATGATGTTGATGTTGCCAGAACAATAGTGGGGTTGGCAAGATACTCTGACGATTATACAAGATCGGCAGGTCCAGCTATGATGTTTGCTAAAGATATTAATGATCGCGCTGGACCGACTCCATATATTATAAGACAACCAAAAATTCAGGCTTGTGCTGCTAATTTTGATACCGAGAATATAATTATAAATAATGATCCTGATTACAACCTAGGAGATGCAACACGTATATCACTGTTGAAAGGAGATCGTAGATTATTCTCATGCGCGATTCCACTACATCATATATTTGCATTCTGCAGAAATGTTAGAAAAGTTATCTATGGAGCGAAGAATACAGTAGCACTCGTGCGAAAGGGCGATGACAATGATGCAATCTGGAGGATTCCTGCAGATCCTGCAAATCCGGATAATGACCTTGGCAAGTTGAATATAACAAAACTAACACTGTGGATGCCAGTAATGACTCCATCAATCACCGTAGAGCAAAAATTACTATCATTTATGAGTACAGGCGGCAAATCATTACTAAGTTGGCTAACAACTACCACGGATATAATAGATAGTACCGAGAATAAAACAAGTTGTTTCTGTGCCGCGGCATATATTTATTGCGTTACAGGATAAGGTGCGATTGGGTTCACAATTACGCAGCCATATGATTGGAAAAAAGGAAAGATGGCCGCCATCGCTTGACTGCTTGAAAGTGGGCTTTTCCGATTTTGTACTATATTTGTGATATTTGTGCTTGTTTTCTGTCTTCGTCTACATTGTTATGTTTCATCATGCACTGGTTGTTCCGTTCGTGTGTGTTGGTTCATCTCCTTGTGTTGGAAGCGAAAGCAATTGGATTTTTTCTCAGCTATTTTGTCCCGCTGTTGAGACGTAATTTGTTTTTTAATAAACCGCCGTCACGTGACCGCTTACACTACGACGAATCCTCATTAATTCGATTCAATGACCACACCTTGGTTCTAGATACTACATTATGCTCAAGACTGAACGAACTAGGAATTCATTCATCATTTCTTAAATGTAAAAGGAAGAGAAAAAGATACGTTCTTTCAAAGCCGGCCTTCGTAGAACAGGAAGAAGGATTCCAGTTATCTCCCTTTCGCTCGTAACGGATAAACAACTTAAAAATTCTGCCGTTAATTTCAATAACCTGGTTCAAATTCCTCTTAAATCGTCAACTGTCCCAGGGATACCACTACGTATTGCATTATTCAACGCTCAATCAGTAGGATCACCGGAAAAGCGCACAGAAATTTTTAATTTTATCATAGACCAGAATATTGACGTCTTCTTCCTGACAGAAACTTGGTTACTTTCGGTAGGTGATGAAAGTAAGTGTGCGGATTTAACACCCACCGATTACTCCATCAAGTCGTTCTCCCGCAATTCTCGCGGAGGTGGAATTGCTGTAATTACAAAGAATTCCATGATCAAATACCTAAAGTACAACACAACCTTCAACTTCTGCCACACATCGTTTGAACTAGTCCAAACAACGCTCATACTGGAACAAAGGTCAGTCCATTTTTTCTGTCTCTACCGTCCTCCTGCTAGTAGAAAAACATGCTGACTGAATCTCTCTTTTTGGAGCAGTTTCCAAATCTTCTAGAGTATGGAAATTCTATTGGTGGCAACCTAATTATTCTTGGAGATTTCAACTTTCACTATGACTGTCCTGGTAAACCATACACGTCAAAACTCCTAGATTCCATTCATGTTTTCAATCTTAAACGGTCAGTTAACCAACCTACCCATAAACTTGGTCACATTTTAGACTGGTTTCTTTATAGAGCTGATGATAATATTCTGCAATCAACTCTTGTATCCCACGAACTTGCATCGGATCACCTCTGCATTGTATGCCATCTTGACGTATCAGTCCCTAACCATCCACCTCTGTTTGCTACTAAGATAAACCTCCATATGATAAATAGAACCAAATTCATGCATGACATTCAAGAAAACCTAACAACTTTCTTACATCCAACAGCGGAACAACTTGATAACTGCCTGTGTTCATTGCTTGAAAAACATGCCCCAGCCACCAAATGCAGAGTGTCAATAAAAAAGTGTTCTCCTTGGTATAGCAGTGTTAGGGTACCAGCTTCGCACTGCTAAAATACATCGCCGAAAAGCAGAGAGGCTTTGGCTTTCCACCAGATTCACTATTCATAAACAAATCTACGAAGCCGCTAAGAAGAGCGTCACAAACATAGTCCATTTAGCCAAATCATCCCACTACAGTTCTAAGATCACGGAGAGTTCCAGGTGCAAAGAGCTCTTCGAGATAACTAACAAACTAATGGCAAGGAACAATGTACACCACTTCCAACGACCTTCTCTCAACTAGACCTACCAGACCAATTTTCAAATTTCTTCAATGACGAAGTTCAAACCATTAGAGATTCGCTTGACAGCACAATTTCAACTGATTCATCACCATACAGGTATGATGCAGAATTTCAGCGACAACCGTTAGGAGCATTTGAACTTGTTTCTATAGATTTAATACGGACAATCGTGATGAAAAGTGCACCAAAGTCTTGTGAACTTGATCCATTTCCGACATCACTGCTGCTTGAGTGCTTAGAACCAATATTGCCTTTACTAACTGATGTTATTAATATCTCTCTCTCATCAGGGGAATTCCCATCATTTTTCAAAACTGCCATTGTAAAGCCACTGCTGAAGAAACCAACACTGGACCATAACGATTTAAGGAACTACCGCCCAGGTTCTAATCTCCCTTTCATATAAAAAAATCTTAGAAAAGGTTGTTCTAACTCAACTTGTATCTCACTTGAATTCAAACAGTCTTTTTAGCAATTTACAGTCTGCATATCGCCTTTGCCACAGTACGGAAACTACT
Source organism: Unio delphinus (assembly GCA_029339505.1). Classification (NCBI taxonomy): domain Eukaryota; kingdom Metazoa; phylum Mollusca; class Bivalvia; order Unionida; family Unionidae; genus Unio; species Unio delphinus. Next base: position 5,386,885 of record JAQISU010001253.1, on the reverse strand, counting down.
CTTCTGAAAGTATTTAGTGACATTCTCTCTGCTTTGGATAGTGGAAAGATTACAGTCCTCACTCTCCTGGATTTATCTGCAGCATTTGACACAATAGATCATGATATATTACTTCACCGTCTCCAGCATGTATTTGGCATTCAGAATATAGCCTTACAGTGGTTCAAGTCCTACTTAGTCAACAGGACACAAATTATATCTGCAAATGGAATACACTCCAGCCCAGTTGACGTATGTTATGGTGTTCCACAGGGATCTGTTCTTGGACCTGTTCTCTTCATTCTGTACACTCAGCCGCTCACAAGTGTCATTGATCATCACCCAGTGTTGCACCAACTGTACGCTGATGACACCAAAATATACAAGTCTAGCCACCCAACTGAAGTTGATGCTACCATCCATGGAGTAGAGAAGTGCATTTCGGATGTGAAATCATGGATGACATGTAACAAGCTGCAGATGAATGATGATAAAACTGAGGCTATTCTGATCACAACACAAAGACTTTCTCATCCACATCCTTTACCTCAGAAAAATAAATATCAGCAACAAAAACATTAAATTCTCACAGTCAGTACGGAATCTAGGTGTTACTCTAGACAGTACTCTCACATTGCACCAACATGTCATGAGCATCTGCAGGGCTGCATATCTTGAATTGAGACGCATCAGTTCTTTTCGTAAATATCTTTCTGCTGATGCCACTAAAACACTTGTGTGCTCATTAGTACTTTCAAGACTGGACTATTGTAACTCAATTCTGTCTGGTTCGTCACAATATTTACTTCAGAAACTTCAAAAAGTTCAAAACACAGCTGCACGGATCATCTTTAGAGTATCTCGATCAGAGCACACCTCACCACTGCTCTATACCCTACACTGGCTATCAATTCGATACAGAATCAAACACAAAATTTGTTCTCTGTGCTATATTTCAATGACAGACTCCAGTCCAACATACCTATCCAGTCTCACCCATGTGTATACACCAGCTAGAACCTTACGATCTTCTTCTGATAATCGTTTACTCATTGTTCCCAAGGTGAAAACAAAGTCATATGGACAACGTTCGTTTGCATACCAGGGACCGGCGACGTGGAACGAATTGCCCATTGAAATTAGACACAAAGACACAGTGGTCCCTTTTAAGAGTGCTCTCAAGACTCACCTGTTTCGACTTCAGGGACAGACTTAGCGACCTAATCATGTTTTGTATCTTATATATTTTCAGCATGTTTTTTTCTCCAATTTCATTGTTTTTGTCATTTGTTATTCTGTAGTGTAGTCATATCATTATTGATGGTGTAAAGCGCTTAGAGCTTTTAAAGATTAGGCGCCATACAAAGTAATTATTATTATTATTATTATTATTATTATTATTATTATTATTATTATTATTATTATTATTATTATTATTATATGATATTTGATAAATTTGGTGTTAATGAAGTCTCGTTGAGTGTAAACGGCCAACAGGAATCAACCGAGGATATTTTACTTGATTACTATTCAAACCAAATAGCACGCGTGTATCATCGTTTGCTATCATTGATGGGACGCGATAATAATGTAGATACCGGTCTGCAAATATCACAATGGGATTTTTAAAACCTATATCCATCTACTAATTTTCATTGGAACAACTTGACTTAACCAGACAATCCGTCGTTGACATATACTTTCGATATCGTGTAACCGCTTCTCCTGCTCATCCTGGTTACAGAGCGGTTGCTGTAATTCTCAGTGACAAATCAATGCTACTCGAAGGTGTTGGTGGACGAATGAAGTTAGTTGATGCATCAGTGGAAAATATGTAATTTTTTCAAAAACATGTAATGTAGCAAATAGATCAATCTGTTATTAATATTATATCATATAGTCATGTCAATGTTACGTTAACTCCTGGTCAAATTAAAAAAATTGCAATCGGAATCAGCTAAAAAATGTGGAACTACGATATCGCTGAAGCACAATCAAATGTCTGGTGGTAAGAATAAACTATCATTGACAACTCGTCAGATAAAACACTTCAATGATGCCATCAAAGATAAAAAGGGTGTTCAGATCACTCTCTCTGCGGCTGCGATTAAGAACACGATAAAATTAGGTGGTGTATTCCCACTTCTCGTTGCGATTCCAGCATTAATTTCAGCTGGTAAAGCCGCCGCGTTAGGAGCTGCTGCATCTCTTGGTGCAAAAGCAGTACATAGTATTTCTCAATCATTTGAACCCAAAAAAGGGGCGGGGATACAAGAAAAGGGAAAGGGTCTAAGACTACCAGGAACTCCGTATTCATGGTACAGCGGAAACGGCCTGAGACTAGGAACAGTTTGCTAACAATAGTTACCATGTCAAATTTTGATTTACTCGATGCTGCTAAAAACTAGCGATACAAAACTTTAGAGGTGTCTTTATGAAAGATCAATTACCACAACAACCAAACAGCGTTGAAACCGGTATCATTAATCTCGATGACAGCATCGCACCTGGAACTCACTTGGTTGCATACGCGATTGATCCGTGTGCAATTGTTTATTTCGATTCATCTGGGTTAGCGCCGCCTAAAGAATTTACGCGTTATATAAACCACTTAAAAACTCCTATCTGGTATTCTGGTAACACAGAAAATGAATGACCCACCAATATGCGGCATAGAAGTACTGAATGTCCTAAAAGCTATTTCATCATCGCGAAAACCACCCCATAAAACCGTACACGAATATTAGAGTATAATGATTTTTTATTTATGGGAGATCTTTATCCAGCCTGATAAAACCCACCGCCGAAATATCTGCAACCGGTGATGTAAAAAAATAATCGAAGATGAAATAGCTGAGATGTTAAACCTCGCAAGTGTTGATCCCAATGAAATAGTTGTAGTTCAAGATCGTTAGGGTGAATTGAAAAATAGTAATATTTCCATTGATTTATCATAAAATCAAACCGGATGCACTTGTTTCGACGCTCACAGATAAGTTAACATCACTCAGTGATAATTATGCATCATCTTCAGAATCATTAAAAACTCTCGATGATAAATATGAAACTCAAGTAAATCAATTTGCAGGTTTACAAAAATCCGTCACTGAGGTTCAACTCCCAGTCGCTAATTTCTTTGGGGTTCCACCACTGACCACACCGAAGCTACCAGAGATAAAAACAACTATGTTAGAATTTGCAACACTTCAATCCAGATATGAAGAACACATAACACAGTTTTCAACTTTTCGTAAAACATCGTCGATAAATTTCTTGGAGTCTCATTTGATAAACTCGATATAGAACTCCCGGATATTAGAAAATCCATCGATGAGATGAAAAACACTATGATTTACCGAGGATGATAGAAACACTTGAAAAAAACAAAGATTCCTTATGAAAAAACAAACAACGTAGTATACACGATTCAACACGGATCATTTACGTGGACACCACAAAATAACATATTAAATATCACCGCGACCGTCAAAGGTATTTATCGATTAACACTAGTGTCGCCGACTAAATTTAATATTTCATCAACGAGTTCATCTGAGGTCAACAATATGATACCAACGATCATCGACAAAGGAACAATTGAACAATTCACACTAATATCCACTGATAATAATTTGGCTAGGGTTTCAGTAACATGGTATGTGGAATTCGTAGCGGATTTAAGTAAACAACTAAATTGAATTCGGTTGTAATAAATAAAATGTCATCATTGGCAACGTCACAGCAATATCGCTATGATCAGGTCAGAGAATTTCAAACTAAACTCAAAACACTCACTGAAGAGTATGAAGTAAAACTAAAAAGATATCAGCGAAGAATCATCGCAGTTGATGGTACCGTGTACTCAGTATCAGGTGTAATCACCGGAGCTGGTATTATACTCTCCTCGGTGACAATGGTTGCCCCGATAGCTGTTCCAATTTGTATATTAGCGGCGACAACAATCGCGGGAATTATTTCAATAATAACAAAACAAATATCATCATGCATCCAGCGCAAACTACAAGATTACGTAGTTAAATTCCATGTTGTGTCAACAGCGTACTCGCAATTATCCTCGATGATATCGTCGTCACTCGATGACACATTAATATCCGATAGTGAATTTTCAGCGATGGGACGTGTTAATGATTCCGCGATGTCAAAATTAGAGCGACAACACGAATATAATAATGGCGACATCGCAAGAACTACTTCAACGAATAGCAGAAAATACCACACCGGTGAAAACCTGCATGATCTCAATAACCTCAACCAATCCTGAATTCAGTGTGAATTTCCCTTCTGCGATTCTCGTGAAGGAGATAGCAATAGCAAAATTACGAGTGTATCACAGTTGGCCAAATATTTGATCAGTACCATTCGGTGGTCAGCAACCGAATAATTCCTTGGTGTTTGAGATCAGGAATAAACCCGATGGTACTACAGACTGGAACGTTGTTTCGCTACAATCTGGGTCCTACCAAATCGAAGAAATCAATAATGAATTACAACGCAGAATAAAATCCATTACTGGAAAAGGATCGAAAATTGCTATACGAATTCATGAGATGACGTTATCATCAGCGATTGAGATAAACTCGCCCGGATATGCCGTAAATATCTATCAAAGTTCTATAAGGACAATACTGGGTTGGCCTTAAAAAACACCACTACCTGAACCACAAAAATCTGATTATATTTCAACGAAGGAGGATTATCACGGTTGTATTATAGCGCTATCATCCATTTTCCCTCTCCCCTATTATCCCTGCTACTACCCCCTCGTCCTAAATTAACATATATGTTACCGCTAGATACTATTTTTAATCATTTAAGAGCAAAAGCAGAAGCTCTTAATACAGGATATTTTATAACAGACGAACCAGATATTTCCAAACAGTTTACAGCGATGAATAACGATTTTAAGGAAATTGGAAATGATCTTATAACAGCAATCAGTACGAGTCCTCCCTCCCGAAAGAAAGTCATCGAGTACACAGAGATATGTAGTAAAATTATCGCCGACATGGAAGAGTATAATTTAAGAATTATTCAATTTATATTAGGTGATGATCACACCCAAACGAGAAAAGAGTTTGCAATGAAATATAATATACGCGTAGAGGATGTTCCCACATTTAAGTTTCCAGGCTATAATGCACCAGAACTAAAAAAAATCTCTCAATGATGCCATAGATGATGGTTTCAAAAGGATTCACGATGCATGGAAAAAAAAAACACAGGAACAAACAACTATCCTCAAGCATAATAATGACCCAGATGGTTATGGGTGACATATCGCTCCTCAAAACGTCAATATATCCTCAGTGATCTCATTGAATTTAGTATGTGATGTTATCGAAGGAAGTTATCAAATAAATCTCGAAAGATCAAATCAAGCCCAGCAGGGACATGTTTTATATTCATTTGCACCAAAGGCTCCTTCATGGGTTTTTAATCATTGAGGATCCAACTAATCCAGTCTATATGCGATGTCATAATGATTCGTTAACGAGAATTAATTTTAAACTCACCGAAAAATCCAATAATCTGATTGATCTACGAGGTGAGGTTTTACAAATTAGTCTGTTTGTGAAATCGTAAAGAGTTTTACCATAACAATTCGTCTCCGCAGCGAGATGGTGCCGGGTCTGTAGCGTGACAAACCGAAACCATTTCTCTTTTTATTATCTGCCTGAATTGGTTTCAGTTTGCTTGAAATAGTTTCGGTCTGTCCACCCTCTCTGCTCCTACATTTCATATACAAAGTATTTACATTTCAAAAGCAAAATTCACTTTCTTTCACGCTACAGTAAATGTTAATTTGTAAGATAAAGCGAAAACAAAACACAAACGATTATGTTTTTTCTCTATTTCCGTCGCACACATTGTATAACATTGGAAAAGCTACCATTTGTTCCCCAGTATAGATGCTTTCCTTTCATTCTTAAATCTGCTGTTATATCCATCGTGCTAGGTACATTTATTGATAAGCAGATCGACTGCCATCATTGTATTCTTAAACTGGACATATAACGTATGCCATATGAATGGTTACTTTTGCATTAGCAATGTCAAGTTTTCTCACATGGACTGCACATCTTCAATGGCCTTCAAATGTTTGGAAGAAGTTAATTCTGCAGGTTTAAACCCGATATATACAGGAGAGTTCAAATAGGCTGAAACTACATCGATTTTTGATATAAAAATGATGTTTGATTTCCTCTAGCAGTGAGTCAAATAAGTATGCAATAAAACCGTGACGTCTTTAAATTTCACCGTGTAGTTGCAAGTTGTCCTAATTGTTCTCGAAGTCGCCGTCTGATTCATTTGGATGCTAAAATACTCCTTATGTCTACCTAATACTTTTCCTTCTTGGACGCACTTTGCTGTGACGGTAGTGGTGAAAGAGGCCAATGATGTTTGTTCCTTGTCATTTTAATCAGCCTAGAGTTTTAATTTTTCACTTTGCCTTGGCGCGCAATAAAGTGTCGTTCTTGGAAGTCGTTCTCTTCTTATACTGTCCATAACTTAAAGTCTTGTTGTCTTTTTTACTGGTGGCACATAGATTTCCATGGTTGTAGAACATAAACACCTAAGATGTGATACTGCATTGGTAAGGCACAACATCGCACTCGAGTTGCTCATCAGACTTGAGTCTCTCAATCAATTCAAGGTGTGTCGAAGTCATACTTTTTGTTGATGGCTATCGTCCTGGAACCATTTGTTACACCAGTGTGTCCGATCGGTATGATGAACGAATTGGGAAATCGAAATCGCTTCTGATACACGATTTGATACACATTCTACAAAGGTCGACTAACGATTTGATGTGTGGTTAAACGTACAATCGTGTGCTGTTGGTAGGTGGTCACTTTAAAATATTGATCCTTTCCCGACTGCAAGCGTTCTTTCAATTTCAAATAAGTTCACCACATAATTGGTGCGATAATTGAAAGCCAATACTTTCACTTTCCACTTGGCGTGCACGACTCCTTGTTGGTCGCGGTATTCGTAACCATAATTTTGGGGACCGTCACTAGCAAAACTTAGAATCTCGTCGTTGGGTACTCGTCCGTCCAGGCTCATAAACCACGTCCTTCGATGTCAATCTGTCAGTGGCCCAAGCAATCGATGTAGATGCAGCTGTCCTTGTCAACATACATCACACGATTTACTAATTAGTGCAATGCTTAGTACATTTTTACGCGAGAAAGGATTGTTACGTAAGTGGCAATGATGGCATTTCCAAATTCATCCGCTTCTACAAAGTCTAGTTCTTCTTCATAATTGACTAGGCTCAAAATGTTTCGTTTATTCGGTTTTGTTGCGATCATCTGGAAGTAGCGGGCAGGTAGACACGGAGGTTGTGTCATTTTACACCAAAATCAATTTAACATCACATAGCAAACGTTCACCTTTATTCATTTTTCTCCACGTAGTCTAACGTGGTGTCATCCTGCCTCAAGTATTTCTCTTCAAATTCCATTTGATTATCGGGAAAGTGGCACCCGGAACAATAGCCGTTGGCTTCCTGTTTCAGTTTCAAAAAGGCATTAAATAGTCTGCAAAAATGTCTTTTTGCGTCTCGTCACTTTGTAGTACTTTGCTGTCTTAGGAAAGTGATAAATTTCAGACAATCTAACAATTGTTAATCCAGGTTTAGAGCGTTAAACAATTCCACGCTGGCCCACATTCTTGTTAAGGTGTGCTCTTTCTGTGTGTTTTGAAATGGTGGGTCAACGTTGCACATTTTCGCACACTTATACATTAGTTTTCCTTGGCAATGGTGACGTAAAACAGAATGGTACAAGTCCGTGGGAGGCAAGACTTTACATTTAATAAATCCTTTTTAATGTCGATTGTTGTTTACGTCGATATGTTTCGCCAACAATTGCGGATGCCCTGCGCGAAAGTGAAAATATTTGATTACGTAAGTATACAGGTAACAAACGTCCGAGTATTTGATTTCTTCTCATTTCTCCTCGTCCGGTTTGGTACATCAAACAGGTGGCATTCGTCCGTTCTCCATCCTCCGTGTCGGGATCGGTTTTAAAGCGATATCTCGTACTAGTGTTCCCAAATTTTGATCACTTGGTATCCTTGCTGTTCCAACTTCAAGCGCCGTTAGCATGTGGCCCCGTACACATATTTCATGATGCGTTGAAAAAACTGATTTTCGGTGTCACGTTCAGAGTAACAGATGCAACATCCGTAAAATAAGTAACCACTAAACTCGAACAGGATCTTGGGATTTTCTAAATCCCAGCCATCCACCGAATAGATTCCGATTGTCTTTAAGTTTCAACCGTTTTGGGTGTTTTGGATCCATTTGTCTTCCTTATCCGGCACGTATTGTAGCCAGCATATTTTCAGACATAAATTATTGACGGTACACTAAGGATAACGTTTTAGCAATGTTGCAGACATTTTTTCACCGGATCGATCCTACCATGCTCCAAAACACAATTCTCGAAATTATACACAGCATCAAAGTAAAATTTCCACGTCTGATCAACAATACTTTAACATTTCTTCCTGAAAATAGTATGGGTCCAAATCGTGAGATTGGTACCAAAAGAAGAACGCTTCTCGTTGTTCAGTGCGAATGTTGTCCGGGTAGTGAGGCTAATGGGGTAGAACGGCGTGTTAAATGGCTTCAGTATTTAAAAAAGTGTGAAAACTATCCAACTGCACTTGTCCCACTTGCATGAATATGATTTTGGCTCCGTTAAAAGTCACTTTAGGACGTTCATCACTTTGTTCCGAATAGTATCTGCGTAGAAATTGTTCAGCATATCACCTAAACATTGTAAATAATCACCGTGGCAGTGCGATGTCAATGTGCGTAACGTTCGATGTCTTCTTGGCTCCATGTCTCCTCGATGGGGTCTAAGATCCATTTGACAAGGATTGTAAATTTGGACGAGTCTTTAATTGGTGCTGAAAAGGTCGTCCACCAATATCACCTTTATGCGTCCGGTCTTTTTAGGAAGAGTTAAGTGGGCCATGTAGTATGTCGTTTGCAGACCGATGACATGTTGCGTCTTGTCGATGACTTTGAATGGCGTCATTTCTGATGGTATGGTAAACTCGATCGAAACGGGGGACATCAAACTGTCATGATAAATGGAAAGTGTCATCGTTCTCCTGTAAATCTAACATGCGAAAACTTTGCAAGCTCTCACACACTTACACAACAAGTGTTACTGCATTTTGTAACAGTAAAACGTTAGTATGGAGTGTTTCGAGTGATGGACAAACAAACATAACATAACAGATTTGGAATTCACAATTTCGACGTCATGGAATATTTTAATTCTTCTTGTAGGAACATCTGGAAATAAGTTAATTTCTTTTTTTCTGTTCCAAATGTGAAAGTTTCTGGTCCAGATCGTTCATAATATCTAACTTCTGAAGATTTGTCACTCCAAGATCAGTTGAAACCAATGATATTCCTTCATTTAAATATTTACTATGTGAAACATGTATAACTAAACTTAATTTTTTGTTTGACCTGGCTATCTTTTTCAATATACTCCTTAGCATGTTAATGTGGCAAAGTAGTTTCTGTTTTCGCCTCTCAGGCTGTAATAAGTCGAACACTAACTCCAGCTATATCAATGCCAAGAAATAAATGAATAGTCTCGAAGAGTAAAGCAAACACCGTTCTGATTGTCACGTGTCCTGAAACTAAGTCTGATGACAAATTTACATGATGGAACGGAACATTAACAAAACTTTACTCTACTTCCTGATAGCGTAGGCCACATCACCAAAGAGTGCTATATAATTTTTCTATATGAATGGTTCATGCTTCTCCATAACAAATCAGACTGGGGTTTGTTAGACCAAGCGAATGTATTGCTTTCAGTTCATGACCGTCACCTTGACCTCGTAGAAAGAACTAAGAGCATTTGTAACAGGTATGTCCTAACTATGATGCCTATTTTCAATTTGTAACAGTCAGAAGATATTGGTGAATAGTCTCTAATTCCTCATCATGGTTGTATGAAACCAGGACAAATATCATAGATACATACTGAAACTGCGATTGAAACGGAAAAACAGCATCACTGTGACGCACTGTTATGATATCAGTCTTTTCTTGATGACATTTTGTACCCTTTGTCCGGATGAATGAATTCGTTCATTTAGGTTACGCAGCTACGCAACAGTGACATAGCACATGAGTTAAAATAGTTCCAATCATTTTAGAATCCCGGGTTTTTCACAAATAGTAAACATTTGTAACAGATTTGAAATATAATGAATATTGTTTTAGAAAAATCAATGCTCTTTCAACTTGAACTTGAGCAAGCAACAGTTTTTATTAGTATTAAATAGAACATTATACGTTTTATTGATTGTTCGCTTTCAAAGAATTCATTACTTGCAGTTTTCTCGGTACAGTTTTGCTGCTGTATCATGACATATAGACACAAGGCCCGCATAAACACACACACACACACACACACACACACACACACACACACACACACATGTTATAACCAACATGTTGCGCTTTTGCATGGCAAGTGAATAATGAACCCAGAACCGTATACGCTACGCTACGTGTGCTATTTTGAGGACTCATTCGTTGCTGGAGTTGCTATGTTACAACACCATCAGAACCATTAGTATTTGCTCTTTTCTATTTGAAATTACTTTTTCAAAGTTCCGTCACTCTTCTCAAAATATGTATTTTTTAAAAATAATTTCCTATTAAGCCAATGCACTGTATTGGTGATCTAGAAATCTGTATTCAAAACGATGTGTTCAGAGACTGATAGAACAACACCAACCAGGCACACAAGGTTCTATAGTGTGTCTCACATTAGATCAGTATGGCATAGTTTACTGTAAATGTAATTATTGTCGTATACATCAAATTCGTGGAATTCGTGGGCCTTTTTCAACAAAATTATATTTGTGTTGTTATTAATGTTTTGTATAAGAAACAGAGAACCTCTATTTATCCGATGAATCTTTGTTCGTTATTTTTTAAATTTGTAGTTACCTGTAGTTACCTGCAACCTAGAAATGTATGAAAGAGCGTATCCACAATGAAACAGAGAACTGACAGGCATAAATTAGACTTAGATATAAGAAACTGGACGTAGATATAATTTATACCAGATCAAATGTAAATTCTTCTTTGTGTGTAAATGACACTTTAGAAGTAATTAAGATTTCGGGTAAAGTAAAAGTAATCAGGAGCTGTTAAAGATGCAAGAAAATGTTTTCACAACAAATAGGTAGACTGTGCATCCTTAGTGACAAGAAAGCTTTTGTGAAGTCTTGTAATAAGTTATTTTGTTATCATCTAACTTGAAGCTATTGACCTCCTTTATGCATCTGAAATGTTATCTATGCTGAATCTGCATTCTGAAGTTGTCGAGGCCAATGGGTTGCCTGAGACTCTGTCTTGTTACCGGGCCAATAAATTCTGCCGAGTAACAAGTCAACGACATTTTGGGAATCCCAATCCCTACTGCTTAAGTGTCGATTTCGGGTCATTCTCAGAGTATCTGGGTGTTTTGAGGTACGTATTAAGACTGTTTCGCATATTACGTCTTTTTCATGGTTTGTTTTCATACAATTTTACGGTTTTTTATTATTATTATATTAAAAGTTGAAAATGTACCTGCAATCTTCATTACCTTCATGTTGATGATTTGACTTACTCATTGCCATTGTTGCTGTCGTCATCATAATTATCATCATCGTCGTCGTCATCTGATTATTGTTATCTTATCAGTATTATTATCACCATCATCGTAGTCGTTATAATTCTGATTATTTCTTGTAATCCTACTTGATATATCATAGATTGCATTTAATTTTCTAAAACAAATTGTGCACATGATATAATTTTGACGTAATCATTTAATTTCATATGTGCAAACTATACATAACAAAACATAATTATATACTTAAAATGTATCTTATTCTTCTATATATGGCATTTGAGAAGAAAAGTATTACAGTCAATTAATATTCCATTAATATGAATTATTGCAACTATCTAGTGTTCGAATTATTACAGTCAATTAATATTCCATTAATATGAATTATTGCAACTATCTAGTGTTCGAATTATTACAGTCAATTAATATTCCATTAATATGAATTATTGCAACTATCTAGTGTTCGAATTATTACAGTCAATTAATATTCCATTAATATGAATTATTGCAACTACCTAGTGTTCGAATTATTACAGTCAATTGATATTCCATTAATATGAATTATTGCAACTATCTAGTGTTCGAATTATTACAGCCAATCAATATTCCATTAATATGAATTATTGCAACTACCTAGTGTTCGAATTATTACAGCCAATTAATATTCCATTGATATGAATTAATGCAACTATCTAGTGTTCGAATTATATACAGCCAATCAATATTCCATTAATATGAATTATTGCAACTATATAGTGTTCGAATTACATACAGCCAATCAATATTCCACTAATATGAATTATTGCAACTACCTAGTGTTCGAATTATTACAGCCCATTTATATTTCTTTAATACAAATTATTACAACTACATAGTGTTGAATTATTACAACCCATTGATGTTTCTTTAATACGAATTATTTCAAAACTTTATATGTGAATTAATTTACAACATATTGATATTTCTTGATATGAATTATTATAACTACTTAGTGTCCAAATTATTTTACAACCCATTGATATTCCTTGAATGTGAATTATTACAACCTCTTAGTGTTCAAACAATCTATTCACATTCCTTAATATGAACTATTACAATAACTTGATTTTATTTTCTATTAATATAAATTATTACAACTAATTCAAATCCCATTAATATCGATTACTACAACTCGTTAGTGTTTTTCGTCTAGGAATGCACAAATGCTCTAGGAATGACAAACTGGCAAGTCTAATTGTATACAATTGCCAGTCTTCTTTTGCACTAGTACCTCTCAATTTCAATCAGGCTGTATATGCATTATTTATCATTTTAATTTTGAACGTTTTATATTGTAGTTTATGGAAACTGACAAACCAAAATGTTTCTTAATGAAATGATAAACAGGTTTCAACTATTAAGCGATGATCAAATATGTCAATCTAAAATAACTTAAAATAATGAATTTCACTGCATGTATGTCATTTTGAATATTTGCACAAGCTGTGATCCAATCTGATTTTACAGGAAACAAGATGGCTCCTTTACTATGGAGTTTTGTACTGGTAGGTAGGTGTAATAAAAACAATTAATTACTTAATTAATGTATTAAAGTAAATTTTGCATTATGCGCAAAAACGAAAGTAATGAGTTCTGATCTATTACCCATCCAATACTTGTCCAATTATTAACATGCGTATCATTTACATTATATTTAAAAATAGTGTTCAGTAACTGAACAATCATATTTTAATTGCCCTTTTGTTTATACATTCTTTATCGAAGGTGCATTTACTGTTATCACTCAGATTATTCTGTTTGAAGATATTCTTTATCCCAATATTGCTATGTATAAAGTTTTAAAGTTAATCTGTTTTGTGTCATATGTACAACGATTGGCCAAATCAAAGGAATTGGTCCTGTAATTTGCACAAATTGTACAACCTAGCTGCCTTGTAAGCATTTATTTTTCACCATTTGGCTTTTGTATCTGGGTTCTTATTTTATAAATAAATGTATTCTTTGTTCTTAATCTAAGGACCCGAAGTTTTGATGAGTAACATATGGAAACTGTTTCCAGTTTTAAGACTGAAATAATTTTCGTTTTATTTTTCATTGATATTTTTGAGATTAGAGCAAATAACTGTGGAAAAATATTAGTAAGCTTTCTTTGTTGTATTTCATCAAAACTTAATAGAGATAGATCATTGTTCATAAACGTAGTGTTTAATATGTACAACACCGTTTGTCCTCCACCTTGCTGACGACTTAAAATTGTCTGTAGCTGCTAAATTAGGCATACCTTGAGACAAACATCCCAAAACAGTTAACGGTTCATTTTTCTATTGTTATCAAGCATAAATAACATCATGCCAGAATATAGTTTTAATTGCTTTTGAAATATATTTCAATTCGGTTTTTCTAACTTTTTGGCAGCATACCTACAATGTTTCCAAATATTTGTTCAGAAACCTGTGTTTGCCATAAACCATCTTCGTTTAGTAAAGTCGCCTGATCTAAAAAAAATTTTTATATAGCACAGATTAGTGTACGTTTATTATATGTAAACCTTTACCTTTAACGAAGCTATAATGCCATCACTTGTTACCCTCTTTAATGGGAAAATGTGGATTCTGTAGTGGTTAAATAAGTGGATCTGATGTCTATTCTGTAAGACCAAAAACTAGGAGAACACAGATAAAGCAAACTTGTAAGACATTTATCAAACACTAATCCTTTTAATTTTAATGTCAGAATCATAACCTAGTCAAGCTACTACTTAATCTATCGTTGATAGAACAATGTAATATCTTCGTAAATATTTCATAGCTCTAACAATGTTACACACATAACTTAGTCGCGGTCTGTGAAGGAACACTTGGGTTAGCTCTGCAAAAATTATATATATATATATATATATATATATATATATATATATATATATATATATATATAAAGAATACAAATCATATGGCATATAACAGTCCTTTCAAATGCACTGGATCCATGTGTCGCTTTGGCTCATCGATTTCTAAGTCAATACAGACGTTTTACAGCATCCGCAACAAGTTGAAAGAAACTAGTTGTAACATAATAAATTTAAATGTTGAATTCCTGTAGAAACAGGCATGTAAAGTTTTGTAAACACGGTTTTTGTATTTTATTTGTCTGTCTTGTCTATGTTCTGTATTTGCCTTTGATAAAGACTCATTAAGAGTCGAAAGCGCTTAGGCTAGAGTGATACTAGTTTTGCACTGTTGCTTGTCAGTTTTTTGCATATATATATATATATATATATATATATATATATATATATATATATATATATATATATATATATATCAAGGTTTCTGTACTGTTCGGATTCAGTCACACCGTGGATGATGAGAGATGCTATGGTCCTCAACCACCATGTGTCTGTGAAGGAGGTAGGGACATAACACACACACATACATGCATGCATGCATACATACATACATACATACATACATACATACATACATACATACATACATACATACATACATACATACATACATATATATATAGCTGAATGCATTTTGTGCATTTTGACTTTCTTCCGGTTATTTATATTAAATATGATTTATGATTATGCTTGAACCAGTCGTTATGTGCTGCTGCTTAAAAGGTTTATTTATTTATTGATATACTTATTTATTAACGCACCCGTAGCCATGTGCTTAGAGCGTCCGCCTTGGATACGGGAGCTAGCGGGTTCGAACTTTCGGTATAGATTCTATATTATTGAGACTGAATAATGTGCGACACCTATTGGTAACATTCAATTCTTCTACTTTTACCCAGATTTACATAGATTATCTCAGGGTCACAAGACAATTTGGCAGAATAAACCAATAATAAGCATGTCGTTTCAGTATCACTCTTGGTAATTATCACGTATCTATGAAGTGTGTATGTGTGTTTCAGCTTTTGTGTGATTATACGCTCATAGGGTTTAAGTTTACGTCACTGAAACAAAACGCATACCGAATTCGAAGAGTTGACGAAAGTAAAATACTACATCGTTTACCATTTGAAAGGTGGCAATTTCCACATTATATTCTGTTAAAAATGATATTAATTTTGGACACACGTGATACCATCACTGTGTTTTCATAAAGCGCGATATGTCCACCAACTCTGCACAAAGCTTTGAAAAGATGTAATGTTTATCCATCCGGTTATATAAATGAAATAGATTACCTTGGACTGTTTCTGTCAGCAGTTCCGTTGAGTAATTATTTCAGGTTTGTAGCCAGTGTTACCAAATTCAACGTAGCAACACCAATAAACGGCAAGAGATAATAAACAAACTAAACCCATTTTTTAAAACAAATAGTACATTTGGACATTTTAAGAAAATAAACTATTATGTGCAGGAGAAACAACATTTAATATGAAGAACCTGTTTGCAACGTCTTGTTTATGGGAAAATAATTACTTAACAAATCCATGTGTCCCATTTTGCTATTTGTCGAAAACGTACAAAATCGTCTGCTACCCAACATGTCATCTTGCCGCCAGAACGGGGAATTACTTGCGTATAATCTGTTTCTTGCTTTACGATTCACCCTTAAACATAAAATATCTTGGTAATATGTATCTCTGATAAGAATAAATACTTTTTCATCGGAACAGTTCTTCGTGATATATAGTACTGTCCTGAGGAATGAACAAAAACAACGGTTTGTAATCAGTAATTGGTAATCAGTAGTTTGGTAATCAATGTGTTGGTAATCAGTAATTTGGTAATGAGTAATTTGGTAATCAGTTGGTAATCAGTAATTTGGTAATAAGTAATTTGGTAATGAGTAATTTGGTAATCAGTTGGTAATCAGTAAGTTGGTAATAAGTAATTTGGTAATGAGTAATTTGGTAATCAGTTGGTAATCAGTAAGTTGGTAATAAGTAATTTGGTAATGAGTAATTTGGTAATCAGTTGGTAATCAGTAAGTTGGTAATAAGTAATTTGGTAATGAGTAATTTGGTAATCAGTTCGTAATCAGTAATTTGGTAATAAGTAATTTGGTAATGAGTAATTTGGTAATCAGTTGGTAATCAGTAAGTTGGTAATCAGTGATTTTGTAATCAGTTATTTGGTAATCAGTAATTTGGTAATCAGTTATTTGGTAATCAGTAATTTGGTACTCAGTAACTTGGTAATCAGTGAAGACAAAACCTACTGAACCTTTAGAACCTTGATTGTTCTTCACGAAAGAACATTTTACAACTCGTTGCTCTTGAACTAAGTAAAAAAAATAGAATCGAAACTTTTAAAAAATTATTATCATTAATGAAAAATTAGTTCTCTAACTTAAAAAGTGGACGCTTGAGCCGAACTAACAACATTGTTAAATTGATCCCAAATAATCCTAACTGAAGCGTTTAGTGTGTGTGTGTGTGTGTGTGTGTGTGTGTGTGCTTGGGATTTTTAACGTAGCTTTAACAACTTTTCAGTGATATCGCTACGATGTCTGCAACGTTGCAGTTTATTGTGGTGTCTAGCAATCGGGCATCATGTTGAAGACATATAGCATGATGTCCCACTCAGTCACATTATCCTGACACCATGCCGACCAGTCATAACACTAATCTGCTAATGCTGATCGCCAAACGAGGTAGCTGTTAGTTCCATTTGTGTAAGTCTTTGGTATGACTCGGCCGGGGCTCGAACCCACGACATGCCGTCTCCGAGGCAGACGCTCTAACCACTAGGCCACCGGAGCGGTATATCGAAAGTTTAGAATGTTCCAACATAATTCTAATATTATTGAATGTGCTGACAAACAGTAGTCTTGAAATATCTGATGTATATATGTCGTGGGTTCGAGCCCCGGCCGAGTCATACCAAAGACTATATATATATATGATGACATATCCGGAACTTTGGACTCTTTGAAGTTGTAGCACTGATAAGGGGAAAGATGGAAAAGAAAGGTCAAAGTGTCCCTTTGCAAAGATTCATCCTGTTTAAATGTGATAAAATCTGAATGATCAATGCATTCAGCCTTAAGGTTCAACTCTTATATATATATATATATATATATATATATATATATATATATATATATATATATATATATGGACATTATTCCTACTAAACTGACCCATTGTCGGATAATCCATTTCAGTGATAATTGACTGCAGCTACAAGAAGTTACATATAGTGCCCATACTGGTAGACGAAACGCACCGCTACAATGTCCTGCACTTGGGAGGCAACGCCCTGAATCAAATTCAAGCCAGAATGTTCGCAAATTTAACTGTCCATACCATACGCTTGGACAAATGCAGTCTCGACTACATCGATGAAAATGCATTTGGAGGAATAGAACAATATCTAACTACACTCGATTTAAGAAATAATTATCTTGGTGTAAGAAATCAACCTCTTCCAAATGCTCTTCTTCATCTCAGGAAGTTACAATACCTTGATGTCTCTGGTAACGGCTTTACTGCAAGAGAATACAACGACATCGTCATGCAATCTATTGGTGCCAGCCTGACCACTTTCATCTTTGGTGATAGTGTTGCACTCACGGAATGGCCTGCAAGTCTTCGCCATCTTCAACAGCTGGAAAATTTGGACGTAGAGGGAGGTTTTCTGCCAATCATTCATGCACGTTGCTTTAATGGCTTCGAGGCAACTCTCAGAAATCTGACCTTCAATAACGTGTACACAATTACTGTGCCGTTGGGAATCGCATTTTTACGAAACCTGTCTGAACTTCACTTGGACAATCTTCAAGGATTCGGTGATTCTAGCTTAACTGAACAAGCATTTCAAGCCGTGGGTAGGACACTAAGAAAATTATCTATGAAGAACGATGGACTGACCGTTTTCCCAACGATGATCAAATACCTTCTCAATTTAGAAGCACTGACTCTTGATGAAAATAAATTGGAGTTTATCAGCGATGAGTCAATCGCACTCTTTCACCAGAGGAATGTTACCTCTCTGAGCCTCAGAACATGCGGATTGAGTAGAGTTCCTGGCGCCATTTCCAACATACGGGGCCTTCAGCAACTGGACCTGTCTAATAACAGAATCATAAGTATTGAGCAGAATGATGTACAAAACATGACCAATCTCCAAAACTTGTCGCTTGCCGGAAATCCTCTTGAATATGTGTCAAACAAGTCATTCAATGGCTTAGATAAACTGACATCAATGGACCTGTCCTCAACGAATCTTGTCGTCATTTCCCAAGCCATTGAGCACCTACTTGGCCTCACTAATCTTGATTTGACCAACAACAAAATTGACTGCACGTGCGACTTGGTGTGGTTGAAGCGATTCCTTGTTTGCTACAAAAAGACCATAACCATAAAGGGCGACTGTGAATCGATCTACATGGGAATCCAAGAATATGTGAACACATTTATCCCAAACTGTCTTGCCTATCGCGACTCCACATGTGAACCTGCAAGACGGTAGTCAGACTGAACTATGGTGTACAACTGGCCGTTTCGTAAAACATGTTGTGATTCATTAGCAAATATATAACGGAATTCCTTATTTAATATATGTTTTCCTTAAACAGAATGTATCAATCTTTATTGTTTTGCAAAATTGAAATAAACTTCAAACAACATCAGGCATACGATGACGTAACAAACTCAGTCCATGTTTTCACTCTCTTTGAGCTGCTTAAAATAAAAGGATGAAGAGTGATCGTAGAATGTGAGGTTCAAGAATATATTTGTAGATAGTTCTTTTTATAAAGAAGTTGAATGGTAATATTTCTACTAACGACTATTTATAAACAGCCATTTGAAAAATGCCAAACCACCCAGGAAGAAATACTCTTTGCAATGTTCTTTTCTTGCGAAGGTTTACAAAGTAGTAATTAAAAAAGAAGACATTAATTAAGATTCTCCAATTTTCAGCATTTTATTCAAATGAAATGATGGGATCAGAATAGCCTCCTAACTTTTCATTCAAAACGCGAAGCCTAATGATCTGTTTATAGGATGATGATATACTTTTCATCATAAAAATTATTTTTGTAAAACGATATTTGGAAATATCTTGATAATAAACAGAACAGCAATGAATGTCGCTAAGAGATAACGATGCAGAGGAATATCAAATATACTTGCTAAGACATACAGAAGTAAAGATGACCAGGTTATACCTGTGCAAAGATAATGCGCTGTATGAGTGGTAAAATGACAGTCAGGTCTAACGTGAACAATAGTGAACCTTCAGCCCATTAATCTCTTAACGAGCTACCCCAATATATGTCAGTATACAGAATATTTTAACATGTGAACTGCATGAATTGTATCTGATGTATTTTCCAGCTATTGTCTGCATTTTGGATAACATTTAAGCATGTCATCTCTCTCTCTCTCTCTCTCTCTCTCTCTCTCTCTCTCTCTCTCTCTCTATATATATATATATATATATATATATATATATATATATAGTTGTGTGTGTGCCATATTATTCAAAGAACGTTTAGTAGAGATATATAATGTCGGCAAGGATAGCAACACATTTCGCCATTTATTGATGGCTCGAAGTATTAGAAATCGAAACACTTGGGTTTGTACTTGAGATTTGTTTCTTTCGAATCACATTCAGCGTTACGTGTGAAAGGACATTTCTGAATGGCTGAGCGTGATCACTCAATCTCAAACTCAACCTCAACTTGTTATGACCACAGCCTGAGCCCCATCGACAGATGTGAAAAGATGTATGTAAAGTGTAATGAACACGCCAGTGTGGTCTTGTGGCTCTACTTTTCATTTATAAGTGCTGTCCAACTTTCTAAAACCATTTTCTTGAAACCGAGGGCCTGAGCAGATAACCTAAAAACAAAGACTATAACAATTATTTACAATTGTTTACCTGGTTAAGAAGATATACTTTGAAAGTAGGCAATTTACTTTTTTACATAAATGCACAAAAATATGCTCGAGATTTGGCGGGCTATTTAAAATCAGCACGCGGGCCGCAGGTTGGGCAGCACCGATGCATAGTTTAACAGAATGATTTGTTAAGACAGGTTTAGCAAATTATCGTTTCACTGCCATATAATTATGACATTAATGTATTTAAGATTATGATAACGCAGATGCGTCAATATTTTGATGGCAAACCCGCTATTATAGTCCATGGTTCCCCGCATACAAAATAGTTTGCTACAGAGAACATTTTTAATAGTTCAAATGTGTACTAAATTTACATTTGGGGAGGAGAACATTTTCTTGACGACAAATACTTAGATGCAAATATCTCTTTAGAAAGGAGCATTTCGAACATTAATATTTAAGAGCAATATTTGAGGCAAGAATGACAGGTAAATAATAAATATAACATTAATATTTAAGGGCAATATTTGAGGCAAGAATGACAGGTAAATAATAAATATAACATTAATATTTAAGGGCAATATTTGAGGCAAGAATGACAGGTAAATAATAAATATAACATTAATATTTAAGGGCAATATTTGAGGCATGAATGACAGGTAAATAATAAATATAACATTAATATTTAAGGGCAATATTTGAGGCAATAATGACAGGTAAATAATAAATATAACATTAATATTTAAGGGCAATATTTGAGGCAAGAATGACAGGTAAATAATAAATATAACATTAATATTTAAGGGCAATATTTGAGGCAATAATGACAGGTAAATAATAAATATAACATTAATATTTAAGGGCAATATTTGAGGCATGAATGACAGGTAAATAATAAATATAACATTAATATTTAAGGGCAATATTTGAGGCAATAATGACAGGTAAATAATAAATATAACATTATTATTTAAGGGCAATATTTGAGGCAAGAATGACAGGTAAATAATAAATATAACATTAATATTTAAGGGCAATATTTGAGGCAATAATGACAGGTAAATAAGAAATATAACATTAATATTTAAGGGCAATATTTGAGGCAATAATGACAGGTAAATAAGAAATATAACTGAATCAAAAATTTGGAAACAAATGTTGAGAAAAGTATATCAATAGTAATCTTAAAGATGCAGAATCAATAAATTGCGCTGGGTTATTTGCATAGTCACAAACGGAGAAACTGTGCTCTGGCATTTGTTTGTAAAATGCTCTATCATTCACACCCCCCCCCCCCGCCTCCCCCCCCCCCCCCCCCGGACAATTCTAATCTATTCAATCAGAGATAAGGCCACGTTGATTGAACTCATTAAGGGATGAAGCGAAAACGAAACACTTGAGGGTAGCTAAAAGATTCTTTAAAAAGAGATTATCATTTGCTGCTAATTAGTGTATTATCAATATTTTTAAACTAGACATTGATGGCATGAACAGAATTAAGAGAGTGATGAAACTTTTAGTAAGCTCTTCACGTTTACATCATGAAATTAAGTTTGTATACATCTGTTGTGGTCGATCTGGACACTTATCAGTCTATAATTCTGATGGAACAAGAATAACTGGTTGATTATGAAAAGTATGATTTCACTAAAAGGAATCTTTTGATAGATGATCCCATTTGTAACACTGCTTTACTGTTCGAATTTCCTTCCGTTTACAAACTTGACTTTGGAACAACCATTATTGGAATTTGCATCTTATTAAGTTGGTGCAGAAACAAGAGCAATTGTTTCAAACACATTATGTATAAAGCATTTCGCAGGATAAGACGGTTTACTCTAAGCTTCCATTCAGGATGGATCTGTGCTCAGAAATAAACTAGAAACCAGAAATTTTAAGGTTAATGAAATTAACCGCGGCTACATTTGTCATTATTTAAAGAGAAACGATAGCACTTGTTTCAAACATATTATGTACAAAGCATTTCCCAGGATAAGACGGTTTACTCTAAGCTTCCATTCAGGGTGGATCTGTGCACACAAATAAACGAGAAACCAGAAATAAAAGTTTAATGTAACTAACTGCGGCTACATTATTCATTATTTAAAGACACGTTCATGAACACATTTGGATTATTCAATATTCTAGAAGCCGGAGGAGGGGGTCCGCTAACTATATCAGATATTTTTCTATTTATTTACATTACGTTGTTATGATTACTTAAAATCTGACATAAGCCAATTTGTAAACATATTACTGCATAGTGATTTGATACTGTGCTAAATATTTAAATTTTATATATTTTTTTAAGTGACCTGGGCATGTGTATATATATATATATATATATATATATATATATGCCCATGTCACAAAAATGAATATTAACCTGGTCATAGTCTATTACATAACGCAACTCTTCAATTGGAAACTGGTGTACAGTCGGAGGCATGTACCACGCATCATGCGAACGCAAACACTAGTAAATATTGAATACGCTCGTTACCAATCCCCCTACCCTGTTGCTTCCAAATTAGAATAAAAGATGTACTGTGTGAGACTTCATTGCACCCTGAGCTTTCTAGCCTATACTGTGTCTGATGGACTGAGGACACGCACGATATACACTTTCGTATGACTCCTTATCCACATATACGTACTCCCACACACTCCCCTCCCTAAACTCATTATGTGTCCCTTTCTCTCATACGATCCCTAATCCATCCAGTATCACTCTTACTTGTTGAGTGATAACAAGCACAAACAAATCCATGCGGCTTCTTTGATTATAGCAACGCATACCACATACGTCCAGTAAGATGTTAATATTGTAGGTCAAGACTCAGGAGCACGCCGATTGGAAGGAGTCCTTTCTGGAAGAAAACTTGAAATGAATCACGATAAGACGATTAGTAGATGAATATGCTACCAACAACAAAGTAGAGCTATTGTCATGTCGTTATAAAGTGTCCTTGAAACTGGGTCAGGTGACCTCAAACTTCCTAAACCCCACATGGTAAAACAAGAAGTGCGTACGATAAAACAGCAGTAGAGGTCAATGACTTCTAATCGAGACATGCTTAAGAAGTATGGATCGAGAGGACAATCTTTTGAGGGAGAGAAAGACCTCTTCTCTACCCGATACAATTGGGTATTATATTATAGATTGTGTTGAAGTTTCTAAATCAAAAGTCCCCCATGAGATTCTTGAAGTTTTTTTTTCTTTATTTACAGGTCGTGTTATCTACTTATCTTATTTTCCTAAACAAGGCAATTTTCGAAATAGCAATAATTATTACAACTCATTGATATGCTTTCTCTAGTAACACAAACTTGTTCGAACAACGACAAGAACTTATCTAATTAAGTAAATGTATGTCTTCTCTTCAACAAATAAATTGAAATCACATTGCATTATTCTATTCATCGTTTATTTGTATCCTTTCATATTGTAATTAGTGGTAAAACCAAATATGTTGTTTAGCAAACATTTAATGATATCTGAACTTTTCAGCAATTGTTCAGCGTTGCAGTGAATGTTCGAATATAAAAAAAAAACCTTAAAGGTAATGAATTCACTCCAGGTATATATTTACGTCATAGCTAGGATACAAGTAAATCTGATTTTGCTAGAACTAAGATGGCGCATTGATATAGAGTTTGGTATTGGTAAGTATATATAGTTAATGCGAATAACAAAGACCATGAGTTGAAGGAAAAGGGGATCCTTTTGTCAACTTTTGGTATGCAATTTCTTACATGCTATTTACCTTTACATCAACAACAATACAGGCAATTGAAATTACCTTGTTTATTGTGAGAGAGTGGTTCATCCTGTACAATCTTTATGAGTGTACAGTGTGTTTTGTCTGAGTGCGGGAATATGTGTAAAGATCAGGATGCAAAATAATTTGACAATTCCCGTTACAACAGGTCGTATGGAGATGTAGGGGAAATTCTGACAATCGCAATATAAAAGGCATTGTCAAAGCCATCAAGTACATAATGAAAATATTCTGCGCTATTAACAAAAAGAAAAGATCAGATTGTTATAGTTTTCATGTTTAGCATGCATCACTTACCCAATTATACGTATGCGCGTTAATTTTAAGCAATGGCGGTTCATTTGTAGATTAATCTAATTAGTCTTAAAGCATTTATATTTATATATCTTTAACAAAAACACTTTAAGTAAAAAAAATCAGCGAGGTATTTTGAATGGTAGTACTAATTAGCTAATGGGTACCATTGGTTCAGTCGATTCAAAATTACTGATGTAGCCAAACAAGTTCTAAAAGAAAATTATTTTTGTTATCATCACGTGCTATCCATACCGGATTTACTAAATCATTAAAAACGTCTAACCTTCTAAACAATCCGTGTTATTAAAAGAACGCTTTATAACGGTACCTGTTTTGTTAAATAGTGGCGTCAAGCAAGGAGACTTTCTGAGGCACCATATCTTTTATGTTGTATTACGTAACCATCAAGATATTTCCAAAAGCAATAATTATGCTCATCTGCAGCTATGTGCTATTTTGTGAAATATCGCTATATGCGCTGAAAATATATTTATTCTTTGAAAATGTAGTCTTGTCTTCACAACGACTCAAATTCGTGTATTGTATGTAGGGCATAACCGATTAGCATTTTTCTACCGATTTCCGATTCCGGATTTTGGGCATGAAATTTTTCCGATGCCGGATACGATTCGATTAATCGGAAATGCTAAATCCGTTTTTTTTTTTTCTAAAAAAATTCATCTTCCGTTTCCGGGTTTCTGGTATCTGGTTTTGCCGTGTCTAGCATGTTACTTAGTACTTTACCATATCCGGCTTCATTTCCGGTTTTCACTCGTCGGTTCAAATAGATTGTCTCACAGCGTGGTTGTGTTGACCATATTGGACTTTTCTGACTTCTTATTTAACTTTATTAACGCACTATCGAATGACACGCAGTGTTAGACACGGTGCTATAGAAATTCAACTTTATTATTTTTATTATCCGAATCGGTCGTTCCTGCCTTGTCCGACTCCGATTAATCGGAAGTTCATACTATCTGGTGGAATCCGATTTCCGGATCAAAAGTCGGTTATGCCCTAATTGTATGTCTATTCGGAAAGATGCAGTATGGACGATACCACAGATAACACACACAAATCAAAATTGTATGATATTTGTCAGCAATGAAAGAAAACAATAAACCTTTTAATTGTAATGGAAGCGAATTATAAATTCAAGTTCAGAATCATAGCATAGTCATGCAACTAGTTAACCTATCGTTGAAATAATAATATAATATCATCTATCCGTATATTTTCTTATAGCTCTAACAATCTTACACAGTGAACTCAGTCGCAGACTTCGCAAATGCTTTCCAGTACTTGTCTTGACTATAAAAATAGTACATATTTAATAAATTGTCTTATTATAAAACTTTCTTCATAACAAATCTTAATGTTTTCCTGTTAGCGCCATACACATTTATTCCTTGATTTAATTTATTAATAATTTTAGGAAGCTTAGCTTCTCTATATAACCATTTTTAAACCCATTCTGGGTGTGGCGACATTTTTCAGCACATCACAGGCCTTACCTAGCTGCTAGTATATATATTGAAGTAAGAAAACCGGTAAACTCCAGATAATAAACAAAACGCCAGGCCATGAGAAGCTGCTGACAAACTTATACATTCACTTATATTGGCCAAGCCGACATTGGACCGAACGGTGCTATGTTTTTCGCGGAATGTTTGCTTTTTTTCTGACAAAAATGAATTTAAATGATCGACACCTATTAGTATCTTAATATTCCAGACATTATCGGCATAGGTCTCCTAACATCACACAATAGCTTGGGTAAATGAGACTCATCATAAGCATATGTGATTAGGTAATAATCGAAGACCTGCTCAAGTTTGGCAAGAACACACATCGATCTTAGTTTCATGTTTAACTTTCCTTGCTAATCAAGTGCGTATGAACTTTATCAGCCTTGAGTCCATATTACTTTTACAACAGCAGGATGTTGCCTTTTTTAGCCTCAGAATACCGAGAACCTGCGACAAATGATAACATTGGACACCAATAGAAACAGAACCACATGCATCAAACAGAATGGGCCCCGAGTCGCCGAGTGATCCAAAGCGTTCTCCGTTATGGATCCCTGCCATTTCACCTCTGTATGCGTGGGTTCGAGTCTCGGATTCGGCTAATGTAGTTATGTGAGAAAGCTTGCCAGTAGCTTCTCGTGGATCTGTGGATCTTACCGGGGGTTTTTCCGGGTTCTTCCTCCACCAATAATACTGGCCGCCATGTATAGCCTTTTGTGTGTTGAAAATGGCACTAAACCCTACAACTACAACAACAACAACAACAACATCAAGCAGAACGATCTACATAACATTGCAATTTGAACAACTTGTCACTTGCCGGATACTACTCTGGACTGGACTATGTGCCTAACAAGTCATTCAGTGGTTTAAATAGATGGATTCAATGAATGTATCCTTGACGAGCCTTCACATAATTCCCAAGTCACTGCCTACCTCCAAGGAAGGGGCCCCGAGTAGCCGTTACGGATCACTGCCATCTTATCTTTATCTGCGTGGGTTCGAGTCTCGGATTCGGCCAATGTGGGTATGTGAGAAAGCTTACCAGTAGCTTCTCGTGGATCGGTGGTTCTTTTATAGGGATTTTACTGGGTTCTTCCTTACACATTAATACTAGCCGCCATGTATAGCCTATCGTGTGCTGAAAACTGACGTTAAGCCCTACAACTAATACAACTACAACAACATACCTCCAAGGACTTGTTATTCTTGATAGGATCAACAGCAAACTTGACAGCACGTGCGAATTCGTTCCTGGTTTGGATGGGAAGGCCAATAATCATCTTGGGCAATTGTGACGCGATGTTCATGTCAACCAAGGATTTTGTGAATACATTTATCCCAAACTGACTCGCTTATCACGACTCTGCGTGTTATGCACTGGGAGACCAGATGGACTGAAGTATACTATAAAATGGGCTTATTCATAAAAAAATGAATTAATAGTCTATGGTATT
The DNA here is from genome assembly GCA_029339505.1 of Unio delphinus. NCBI lineage: Eukaryota > Metazoa > Mollusca > Bivalvia > Unionida > Unionidae > Unio > Unio delphinus. The sequence goes on along the minus strand of JAQISU010001253.1, from coordinate 5,359,331 downwards.
GCACATCATCAGATAATATATCAGGAAATTCATCCCAAACATGTTTTTCTTCTCAAATGTGTATGTAGCTTCTGCTTGTTTTGGGGAGTCGACATAAACTTCAGACATCGTTAGTTAGTATATAGCGTTAAAAAAACGTAGTCAGTGATTACCTGTCACTCACGTTTAGCTGCTTAAAATTATGAAATGAAGTGAGCTTTTTTCTAAATCATTAACTGTGATGCTTGAGAATATAAATTTCTGCAGCTCTTTTTGATAGAGAAATTGTATAGTAGTTTATGTTAATGACTTTTTATATATAGTCACTGGAAAACGCCAAGCCATCATTGTAGAGGTTTTCCCTTTATTTTGCTTGGATGGGGTGCTCTCAATATTATTTAAATTATGTCAGAAGACCCACCCTGGCTCATTTTTGTCAGATATTGAAGTAGTGATAGAGAAATGCACAGCTCTGAGCCCCCAGTCAGTGGTGCAGACCGTTAAATTAATGAATACACAATATGTGGAATTCCAATAACTACAATTTATTATAATTCAATAACAATCATCTCTCAAAAAAAAAAATTCAAAGTAAAACCCTATCACTCGTCTTTCACTCGACCAAGTGACGGACTATTTTCTCATTTGACTTTGTGTGATAGATTTTCGTCCTGTTCCTACTCATATGTATGATCTGTATCTGGACTGGTAATCCAATTCCCTCTAGCCGTCTAACTTCTGCCTTCGTTCTTCCTGTCTCTTTGTCTCACAGAGACTCGGACCAACTGTCTAGGGTATTTCCCTATGTCTCCTACAGTTCATCCTACAGATCATCTGGCCCCTAAAAGCTTCCTGTATTAACACTCAAGGACATTAGCATCACATATTCCCTAGCTACCTAACTCACACTAAACAATAATATCATCAGATAAGCCATTACTTCCTTTGGTCACGCATTCGTGCCCATCAAACTACACTTTCTCTATGATATGTGTGCATGGTATATATAGATTTTCAATCTTAGTATACAAAACAGTATCATATAATAATACGCATTTCTGTACATTTCACTTCTACAAAGTGTGCACAGGTATGCACATATCCATGCGTTGATATATCCTTACACATGATACTCCTACAAAATAGGCAAATTTCTATTAACTAATGTTGCACACTGCAACCATTATACAAAGTTTATAATTTAATAAAGTATTTAAAAATCTACAATATCAAATAACTACGAATTAACCAAATAGCGAATTACAATATTATTTTTTTACATAAATATTGTTCATATCTCAGAATATGGATGTATATCAAACACTACGACTGAATCAAACCCTACAAATGGTAATTTTACGTGCTAAAGTATACATAATGCAATAATTAAGGTAAACAAGAATGACAAGTTTCCTGCCAATTTCGAATGACGCCGGAGTTGCTATCTTCCATTAAAATTCCCGTAAGCTTTTATCAGCGGCTACTACCATTTGGTTCTCAAGATATTAGATGTAAGCTTGCGATTCTAATGTTGACCACGCCTTGCTCAATTCCGAGTGGATGTTGATTCATATAATTATCAGACACTGCACACTCCAACAGTTTGTCAATGGTGGTGTTACGACCCCCACTTTATGGTAATGCTACTTAACTGGCTTGACACCTCATTGTTCGCCGAATTGACCTTCATAATACTTACTGCGCAACATTAAAAGCCTTAGAGTCTAACATATACATGTTGAAATCTGGTTAATGCTTACAACGTGACATCACCCTGGAAGAAAATCTCTTTACGGTTGTCTTAATTTTGTGGAATCTTACAAACAGAAAAATAAATGGACTAAAAAAAGATTTACTCATTAACATAAATCAGTCGATTCCATAAACACTCATTGTGTGAATCTATACAGTTTAAAAGATCTTTGTTATTAAACAATCATCACTAAGAGATAACGAAGTAAAGACATATTACGTATCATCGCTGAGAGATAACGAAGTACAAATCATGATTACAAATGTTTACAACTTATTCGATATCCACCGAAACACAGTAATAGCTGAGTTAGCAATATTATATTTACACAAAGCATTCTAGCGGGTATTTTGATTCGAGGCGATCAACACGTGCGATTTGATTATGAATTTACTATTCTCTATTGAGTGCTAATTCTGTTTCATCATTCTTAATAAATAATAATTAACATTATGATAAGAACATAATGATATGCAAATGTAGTATTATTTTTATTAAACAAATCATTTTATTAATGCGGTTAATTTAAGTGATTAAAATATAACATCGTATTTTAAAACCAACACGAATATACTTCCCTGTTGGAATGGTTCAGCGTCAGTCGGGTCTACATTCAACTGTAGGAAATTTACACTTCATCAATCTCTTTTCGATCTCTGTCAATATTTCTGAGCATAAAGAATATTTTATAATGTGAACTGAAATAATTATATTTATCGTCCAGTCGTATTTGTCTGGTTTTTGGTATAATGTTAAGCAGCACTGGTATATATTTAATTAAATATCCAACGAAAATGTATGTAGAGATGTAACCTATCAGTAAGTAGGTGAATATATTTCGCCATTTTGTGACCAGTCCCAAGATTGGAAATGGAAAAGCTTGAGATCGAGTTTACAATTGCGATTAGGTCTCAACCAGGTCAAGAACAGCATTGCATGTTAAAAGTCGTTTTTAAACGGCTCATAGATAACTCAATATGAAAAGTAAGCTCATTGTATTGTCGCATCATGTGCCACGTTGACAAAGGTGAAAACCTGTCAAGAGCTATAACACTGGAAAATGTGACGTCCATGTGGTTTTGTTGACGCTCTTTTCGGTGGAGAGTTTAGCCATATGATTTGTTTAACAGGATCGGTTTAACACTTTGCTAGTCATAAGGCATCATTGTTATTAAGTTTGAATAACTCATATGCATAATTCAAAAGTTATCTTTGAACGGTAAACGACTATTAACCTTCAAATCAGACAAAAAACAATACCCTATAGTTTTCTCAAAATTAATCGTTTAGTGCACACTGTCCAGTTCAAGTGTACGGTAATAATTTCAAAGTGGGGAGGGGAACTACAACTTAGTACTACACAATACCGTGGGCCAACATAACGTTTCACGATTCTTGACGTGGCACGCACCAAATGGAACCCATCATAACCAGTTCGACTACATACTTATTCAAAACCGTTACCGATTTAGCATTAAGAGAGCCAAAACAAGGACGTTCCCAGGTTCTGATGTTGGGAGTAATCATGACCTCGAGATTATGAACTTCAGAATAAGGCTAAATAAACTTAACAAGCCAAAAAACATCAGCCTCAAAATTAACCTTGAACAACTGAAGGACCCTAACATATGCGGGTCATTCCAAGCCACAATTTGAGGAAAATTTGCTCCGCTCCTTGCGATGGATGTTGATGTCAAAGTGATGACTGGCACTTCAAGACAGTCAAGACTACAGTTGCCAAAGACATCAATAGCCTCCATCGCCCAAAGAGTACAAAGAGAAAACCATGGATGTACCGAGAGATTCTAAATTAGTATGATGCCCGAAAAACCCTCAAAAACACCAGACACACAACAAGTGCAATGGAATACTGAGAAATAAACAAGAAAATTAGAACAAACTTAAAGAAAGCAAAAGCAGATTGAATTGAACAAAAGTTCAAAGAAATAGAAAGCAGTCTGATAAAGAATTACAGCAAAAAGGCATTCCAAATTGTGAAAGACCTCACCAAACAAAAGTAACCTAGAGTCAGTGCCATTCAAGATGAAAATGGAAAATGCCTCACAGGAGCGGGTCACATTGCAAAACGATGGACTGAGTATTGTAAAGAACTCTACAACCATCAGTACACAGGAGTCTTAGATGTTCTTGAAGTTCCAAACTCCACAAAAAATGATGATTTTCCCAATTCTGCACGTACTTGAGCAAACTAAGGGAAATGATACAAAAATTTACCACGAGCGAAAAATGTGATCAAATCATTTTTAAACATGCTTCCAAATCTATCTGAACATGTTTAGGGAGGAGTGAGTGTAGCGGGTAATTGTAAATTGTCAAGGAATGCATAGTTTAGATAAACTATCCCGTGCATAATGATCGATGCTTACTGCAATGGTCTTGCACTTTTTATAGATTTTAATATTGCTATTAAGATTGCTCATTTGCTTGGAGATGATCGACAATACAGCCAGATCACATGTGTGCAGTTGCATTTCATCATTGAAGTCGCGTTACTCAAATCAAAGTCGTGAAGGTGTGGAAATTTCAGATTTTCGCAGGTAAAATGGTAAGATTGATGTTTCGCAACTCGAGGTTTCGTAGACAAGATTTTTCTCCGATTGATTTGTAGAAAATGTAGCCGATATCATTGTTGTTGAGTGTCTAACAGGTTATCCAAGTTTTGCAAGTCGTTACTTTCTATTATGTATTTTCGGTTGTTTGACAGGATAAAATCCTGGAGGCTTGTAAGCTATAATAGGACTCCAGGATAAGTATCGTGAGCTTTGTGCTGGATATGTTTTGTGCGGATGCGGCGCTCACGAACTCGAGTCTGTTCCTTGCCAAACTCAGGTTCTCTACTTCCTGAAGTGTTAACAATATATCTGTAAAATCGGTAAGACCATCATTTTCTAGCGACAACCTTTTGACGGTGTTTAGGATCACTAACTGGTTGTTTGTCATCAAAGACATGGACTCTGTTTCCTTTCTGGAGCTCAATCGGCACAGAAATATGATTTATGTTCTTTATTGACAAGTCTTGAAGGTTCCACTGGAATCCTTCCAACGCTGATATCGGTAACTCATTATGGAGTGTAATTGGCACAGAAATATGATTTATGTTCCTTATGGACAACTGTTAAAGGGTCCACTGGAATCCTTCCAACGCTGATATCAGTAACTCAGACATCTTGCTTTCGATCAGCTAGCCTTATCATTGTCTCTTATCAAAAACATATAATGTAAAAGTAAAGTTTTAAAAATAGAATTGTAAGGATTTTCTTGACTTTGGTTTTTCTATTATTATACTATTAGTCAATAATGGTTATGGATGCCAAGTATTTATCTGATATTTGTGTTTAGGCATCAGCTTCTATGTCTTACATTTCAGGATTCCCGCATTAGACTGATTTAGACCCGCAAATGTCGAGTAAACCTGTTATCAAATAAAATAGTGCTTAATACGGTACTCCAAAAACGTGAGCGTCCGCACATATATTGATATGTTCCTATGTTGTATTTCGAATTCCGTCGATTGATTCAATGAGATAGATGGAGCATACTGTTGTTTATATCAACAAGTGAGAATTTAAAACAGGTGTACATGAAGGGTTCTAATTCTATTTTCCTAGTATCCTACTTTATTTGAATATATGATACTATGGCCCCAATAATTTTGACGGATTGGCTGCGTTAATATTCCGGTGACGACGGCAAGAACTCTTGGTTGAATTTGTGAATAAAGGATTGAGATTTTCTACAGTAAGTCAACAAAAGCTTGGTGGGTAACTTCAATATTTTGATTTCAGCATTAAAACGCATCTTCGTCTAAACAGACACTCCCCTTTTCTGCCATTGCAACTGAGTCATCGTCATATTCATCTAAACATTTTAAAAAATGATTTCGTCAAAGGTTTCGGTATTAAATCCATTTTTTCCCCTTTGATTCGGTGTAAATATTACCAGCATATAGGTATTCAAAATGTATTAACTTTATTTCCTCAACATAATCAGGATTTAGAGCATTTTGCAGACAGAAAGCATCCGAAATAGATAAATAGATAGACTGTTTATGATGTTAACATAATTAGTCAATGAATAGATATCGCATGAATATAAATGTTTTTTTCTGCACATTAATTCCTATTTTCTTTAAATTCAAATTGAACAATTGATAACATGGTATATAGAAGTCTGTAATTTGTTTTTCTACACCTTTTGTCATCGAAGTAATTTTGATTATCTTCGGTGAAGAGCGGCAAGTATATAATGTCTGAGTAAAGTTTAATGTCTTCAGAAAATTCAATCTTCATGATTATGGCCAGTTATCAATTCATTTCCTTATATGTTTTTCTTTCAATTTAACTTTCATTTTTCAGCCAAGTTGCCTGCATGTCGTGTGCATATAAACAATATGAGTACATAGTCATTATGCTATACTGCATATCAACCGATCTGTTTAAAGTGACATTTGAAGGGTTGTGGTGGCGGTAAGTTTGACAGGTTTAGATTAGATTATCTTGTATATTAATACATATATCGCCATCGATGACTACTCATTAATTCTGTGTCTGGTTTGTGAACTTTATGTAATGAAAAAAAAGGTGTGTATAATATTCCTAAAAGAATCTGCAAGATCCTAAACTGTAATCCCATTACCCCCTGATTCCTTTGCCTGATACCTTGAAAATACCGTAACCCAACGTTATATCACCTTACTTGCATGTTTGTTGTATGGTCGGTCCAAGTTGCTATATAACTTACGTTGATTTCGATTTCGAATATCTTAGAATCACCTTGTGTGTGTGTGTGTGTGTGTGTGTGTGTGTGTGTGTGTGTGTATATATATATATATATATATATATATATATATATATATATATATATATATATATATACGAAAAAGGTGATTCCAAAATATTCGAAATCGACATCAACGTTAGTTATACAGCAATTATGAGTTATTCTTCCGTAATCAATTCACTGAGGGTCGAAGCCTTTCACATATTTATTGTCAATCAGGTTTGGAACGTTTATTCTCTATTACTTATAACAGGTGAATGATAACGCAACAATCACCTTATGTGCATTACCAATTGAAAGTTTACGCCTTTTCAGATTAAATATGTTTTCCAAAATGAAGAGTAGTTCTTTTTCAAAAAATATGTTGAACTACACGTCAAAAGAATAAATGTGGAATGCTGAGAACGAACTTTAAACGAATAGATGCAATGATGTTTTGAAACACATGTAGTTGTAATGTCAGTATTGAAGTCATTATATATCATTGTCGTATACAATTCGTTTAGCGTTTGTATCATCATACCACCCAATGCAATGATCTGAACCTTCTTCATAAAGATTCAATCTAATGGACGAATTTTCAGGCTTGCTTTCAGAATCAGTACAAAGTTTTATATTTGAAAATTGAAACAACGACCTGTTACATCCATTATTGATGCCGTAAGAAACCTAGGATACGTGATATTTGTGATAACGTCTCACTTTATTTTTTTAAAAATAAGATTTGATGATTATTTTTTTCATTATGGGGAATCAGTCTTTGGAGGATATATCTTAAACTAGTCAATTCTGTACAGGCATCATTCAGACTGGACTGTATTCACAAGACTTTCTCAGGATGTCCTCTTGCATGTGTTTTAAGCAATATAGAGAGAGGAATAATTCCGTGCGTTCGACTTTAATGTTCTTGGAAATCAAGGAAACAACAACCTCATCCTTACCACACTCAGTGTTCAACATTTTTCTTTTCTTTCTCAGCTCGGTCATCAGGAGACCTATTACAAATAAGTGTTAGATCCCTTACTTGTTACCATGTGACTATGCTTCAGTGCCTTATGATGAGGGTACCCTATATAGCTTGCTTCGATCATCATTCCTCATTCATCATTCGGGCAGCGGACACGGAGCAGGCAGGACCGGACTACAGCTAAATGCGGTGTACTACAGCGAAGCCACAGATAAATGGAGACCATTAGGATTGCAGAAAAACTGCAACAATAGGAGCTTCTAGGTACCTGGTTTCGATGACGGGAATACCATTGTGGTGAACGCTGGTTACCAAAAAAGCTACCTGTAGTAACATTTCTACTAGACTTGGTACATAGGAAAAAGACGGCTGCCACGTGGAAATAAGATGGCGGACTCTACACGATGCTAATGGCGTCACTAGCTGTGAGGACCTAAATGGAGGGACCACCTGATAGCATATCGTCTCTTGAATAACCAGCCAAGTCATCCTGGGAAAAAATAAATCAGCAGCATGGAATAATAGCAGCCCGTGAGAAACTCTGGAGCCAGCGACATGCTGCACCCCGGTACCTGCCTGCGCAAAGGATTGAAAAGCTTTCATATTTGCCGTCAATTGCCTGAACAATAGGGTTCTCAATTGGTTACGAGAAACCCTTTTCGAATAATCTCTATTACAAACCTGACTTGATCAATTTTGAACACAGCTCAAAATTAACAATCTATTTACCAAACAGTGACTACGCTTTTATATGTCACATAGACATAATAGTTAAACAAATTTGTTAGGGACTTATGATACGCACACTATTGTACTAGAAAATTGGTATAGTTAAGATGTTAAAGAAAGATTCTACGACTCATTTATTTGATACAAATGCACAGTTGGCTAACACATTATTGGTATTTATTTTGTCCATTAGTATAACTGGACTGAATTTGAAATAAGTACGGCTAGGGCGTTCCGGGGCGTAAACGACATCCATATACGACAACGGCAGGCTTTCCGGGATCTTTTCCTCCTTTTCAACGACCGGACTCCAACAAAAATGACGATATGAGAAAACTATTTTTCTCTCGACACCATTTGGTGCCATTGCATCCCTAGTACGTTACTTCTGATTGGTTGATAAGGTTGAGTGTGTGTTGGGTCTATTCTCACTCACCCAGGGCCTTACATTCATGTCATTAGCCACTTTTTAGTGGTATGACATGACGGCCAAAATTAACAAACGTACTTTGTGCGTTAAATCCCCGTGGGGATGTGGCACCATTCCTTCCCCACGGGAAAGCAGCCATCGTAAAATTTGATGGGTTAAACCAGTGAACAAATGACCTTTATGGCCGGTTTCACTATAAACGAAATTTCATTCATTCATAGCTTGCTTCGGCACGATACAACCTTCTTGTGTTGCTGTGCCGTTAAACCAAGGGAACATTATTTTCAAAGATACAGATTTAATGTTCATTATCACTCTTGATATATCATGTCTATGCTTTTTGAGAATTGAGCCAGGAATTCTTTGTTAACAGTGTTTACATATCAGATCTGATAAAGTGGTTGATACTGGTGTTGATTACATGGATAACTTCGAAAATGTTAATGGTTAAATGAAAACTATTTTCCGTTCCCGTTGCTTTCTTTTATACTTATGAAAGTGTCCCAACCATTATATTAGTATAAGTTATAGTTGTTACTCTTTTTTTCGGATGTTGTTGTTATTGTAATCGGTGTCACCCGGACTGTGTAATTTATAAACTTAATAAATATATAGTATGTAGACTGAAAATATTTCAATCATAATCTTTGAATTATTGTTTTGCTTCCAAATTGAAACGCGGTTGCTGATTATCCCATTTGTATAAAAACTGAGTGAGTGGGCCTCATTTCCAACATAGATAGTGAAATTGTTAGATAACTGGTACAACCCACCTGGTAGTTAGCTACATTCAAGATACGTGACAGGTAGCTACATAAAAGATACGTGACAGGTAGCTACATAAAAGATACGTGACAGGTAGCTACATAAAAGATACGTGACAGGTAGCTACATAAAAGATACGTGACAGGTAGCTACATAAAAGATACGTGACAGGTAGCTACATAAAAGATACGTGACAGGTAGCTACATAAAAGATACGTGACAGGTAGCTACATAAAAGATACGTGACAGGTAGCTACATAAAAGATACGTGACAGGTAGCTACATAAAAGATACGTGACAGGTAGCTACATAAAAGATACGTGACAGGTAGCTACATAAAAGATTCGATACCATAAGCTTATACATAATATGATTTATTGATCTATATTCTCTTGATAAATCGTTTTATTATATCACCACCATTTGTTACTATTATGAAAATTATCCCCATTTGTAACTATTTTTTTTAAAATTAACATTTCTGATTATGTTTTATCAACTAAAATCAGTCTGAATAAGCAATCAACATTTCTAATTCAGTGGATTAAAAAGTAATGTAATATAGATGAGTCGACCAAGGGTAAAATGATTTAATGTTTTATTTTAAGAACATAACATCAGATAATGTTGGATTTATAAAAATAAATATCAGGTATCACAGATATTAACATGCATGCTGAGAGAAAGTCAAGCATTACAGTTCAGTCTAAAAAATCTTCACCCATCATTCAGATGTTTTCTGTTTTGAAACTGAAGAATCCTACACGGTCGGGAAGCTGGCTTGAGTTGCAATACGACACATTATGTTATAGTCTCTAGCCATCATAATGTATCCCTGCATACCCCAGCTCGTGCCCCAACTGAAATATCAAAATATGTTTATGATATTAAATAATTTTATAAAATACCGGATGCTTTTCTAGACAAAATGGTGTGCCTGAAATATCGCATTCATTTTATATGCAGAATTTCTTAATGCCGTGAGTTTGGACATTTACTACGCGAAAGTACGAGTTAACCCACCCACCCCATCCCAATCATCCAACCCCAAGTTGACAGTAACTGTTATATCTGGCTGAATTAAATTTTAAGTAACCTCTCCATCATAAATACAATTGTTTATCTCGACCTCTGATCCTCATTTTGATGTAAGTGATCGTTTCTAATGGCAATTTCAAGTAACCAAATTTGCATAAATAAGTGGTATTCGGAATTTCAAGTAATCAAATTTGCATATATAAGTGGGATTCGGAATTTCAAGACACCAACTTTGCATATATATGTGGGATTCGGAATTTCAAGTAACTAAATTTGCATACATTAGTGGGATTCGGAGAGATTTTGTACTTATGTCTGAATCTTTGCAAAGGATAAATTTGTTAACATCGATGCAACGGTAATATATATAATCATTATAACAGACACGTTGGTGGCAGTTTTATCATCGTCATGATCCTTCCGATTCCTAAGAAGTTAAAGTTTTCGGCTGGAATATAAGCAGCTTTGTTCGAATATGATCTTTGTATTTCTGATGAATTAGGTTCTGTAAATTTGTTCAGTACCCAAAACGTTCGTGTTCGAATGTCCCTGACATTGAAATTCAATCCAAGCATGGCGTAAGAATAATTATGTATGGAGAGATTACTTCAAAGAACAATATTACATTTATTTATATCTTGTCGTGAGGTCGAAACATAATTGTTTTTTAAATTCCGATGTAAGCAATTCAGTTACATTAGTAAACACTAGGTCTGGATTTGCAAATATTATTTTGACTAAAAGTTAAACAGTGATGACAAACGTATCAAAATAAAAATTACTTGTACCTTGGGGAATCCCAATTGCATGTGACTAGGTTATCTAGAAATGTCGTGAAAGTAATGATATTTTCCACAACGAATAGAGATCCAACTTTAAATCCTTGCTTGCTAAATTAAACTGCCATGGACATTATCCGAGTAAAATATGGGGAGGGTCTGGTTTCAAAGTTAGCAACTTATCATTGGTGTAACAAAATTAACCCAGCTCAGTAACCATTCAAGCAATTAAAGAAGCAGAATGTTTTCTGTTTTAGACTGACCTGTTTTTAACTAGCCAATATTCCTGACAACTTTCGGTACCGTATCCAACAACAATAACTGCATGGTCAAGATTAACTGAGCTGCAGGCACTCTCAGTGTACACAGCGGTCTAGTATAGCTGGAATGACAGGTGACTTGTGTCTATGCCAACTGAGACGGGGCCAACAGTTGCTACAGCCGTTTGAAGGTCGGTTTCATTTCCATGTTCGATGTCCATACAACTTCAATGCCTCCTACATTAGCCTTTTTAAATTTGCATGCTCCATCCTGAATATAAGAATAAAGGAAACAATTACACAGTCTTTCCAGACTGCCTATTGTTATCATTAATTTAGTTTAATTTGTTTCAGTTGCACAGATGTTCTCACAGCTAATAATATGTGCTTTCAAAGACATACTTGGCGTGTTGAATGGTCAAATAGACCCAATACACTCAATATAGGATCCTAAAGCAGCATAGCCTCGTATTCAGGTGATAATGACCAAAGACAAGATCGAAATCGGTACCTCTAATGTGCAGAGCGAGTTGGTCAACTTCGCTAGTCACCTACATGTTATAATAGACCTTATGTCAGAGGACACGTAAACTGTTCCACACGATAAAAAATAAACACTACTTATGTATAAAATCTGCTAAATCCGGATTTAAGCGAACACTAAACGATTCGTCATATCGTTGGTTTAGTGCTAATGTGAAGACATTGTGATGTAATTGTTAAATCTTACTATTTTATTTGAGTATGCTTGTAAGCTGAGTCTCTTTGTGTGCGTGTTTGTGTGTGTGTGTGTGTGTGTGTGTGAGAGAGAGAGAGAGAGAGAGAGAGAGAGAGAGAGAGAGAGAGAGAGAGAGAGAGAGAGAGAGAGAGAGAGAGAGAGAGAGAGAGAGAGAGAGAGTATACCTTTGCTCTGTACGGATAAGATTCCTCAGTGTCAATACCCTTATTTTGAATAATGTAGTCAAAAGCCTGGTCCATAAGACCTCCCTGGCAACCGTCATTTCCTAGCGATAAAAGGGTATTCAGAGTAATGTACGATGAGAGAAGAGATGAATCTTAGTAAAATAATAATACTGTGATTTTACATGTTTTTTTAGTCTAAACTGAGAAAGGTACATGTAATCTTGGAGAAAGAAGAATATGAACCAAATTAACACAGGCACATTAAACAATAAAAAAAAGTAAGAACACCATTAGGTCCTTATATATCGAGATGAATATTTATGGAAACTCGGCATATCTGTCTCAATTTTTTCTAATGGTTCTGACAATCTGAGCATCTTGTGTGATTGACACATTATCGTTCCTGGCTGGATCTATACATATATGTTTTTGCCGTGCAAAATAAAATGGGTTATTCATTCCCTTTGGAACAAACGAGAACAAGAATGAGTTTTACTTAATGTTAATATGCATTTGATCTGTCCAATTACCGTAGTCAATAGAAGTAAAATTTTAATTAATTTAACCTGATTAGAACATTTTTTCAACTGTTTCGCAGATATACATATGGTGAAAGGAATCATTGTTATCTCTGTGCAATAATTATAAATAAGTGTATTTGTCTAAATATTGACTTCATTATTAACGATGTATCAATCATGATGAGGAAACTGCATGTCATTACTTTTAAAGTGAATAACCGTTATGTAAAAGATGCATTCTTATATTTCTCAATTCACATGCTCTTTCTTTCGCACACACACACACACACACACACACACACACACACACACATTGTAATGGTGTAAAATTTTGTATAATATCCTGTCTATTATATAAATTCTACACTACAATCAAAGAAAGGAAATCGTCCAACGTTTTCACCAGCAGCGATTTATAAAGGACAGGAAGTAAAAGGTTATGCTGTCATACAGGCAATCTGAGTTCGATCTGTCACTCAATCATATGACAGAAAGTAAAAGGTTATGCTGTCATGCCGGCAATCTGAGCTCGATCTGTCACTCGATCATATGATAGAAAGTACCTGGTTATGGTGTCATGCCGGCAACCTTAGTTTGATCTGTAACTTGATGAGATGATGAAATTGTATTTGATCATTAAAGTACACACACACACACACACACACACACACACACACACACACACACACACACACACATTGTAAGGGTGTAAAATTTTGTATAATATCCTGTCTATTATATAAATTCCACATTACAATCTGAGTTCGATCTGTCACTCAATCCCATGACAGAAAGTACCAGGTTATGATGTCATGCCGGCAACCTTAGTTTGATCTATCAATTGAGGAGATTATGAAATTGTATTTGATCATTAAAGAACAGCTAAATGAATTTCGCATAATTTTGTAACTATTTTGAGAGAAAGTTATTCATTTACATGTCATTTTTATTTAATGGATTAAATTGTATTTTAAATACGAGAGGCTAGTGTTCTTCATTTCTTCGATCCGTTTTCTGTTATTCCATCTCTTAATATCATATTTTATTTTATTATTTATTAGATCCTGGCAATAACATTTTAGTCGACCATCTACTAGATAACGATAACGATACCATCTACTAGATAACGATAACGATACCAATTGCTAGATAACGATAACCAAAAACATTAAATAGTGTGAAATATAGCATAAATGACGCAGCATCCCACGCCACCATAAAGATAAAGATGCAAATATCATTATTTGTCTGTCTGTCTGTCTCTGTCTCTCTCTGTCTCTCTCTGTCTCTCTCTCTCTCTCTCTCTCTCCAACGTCATACGTTATACGTGAGACATTCCACGAGACGATGACAGTGGCAGTTTAGACATTACACAGTCCGGGTGACACCGATTACAATAACAACAACATCCGAATAAAAGAGTAACAACTATAACTTATACTAATATAATGGTTGGGACACTTTCATAAGTATAAAAGAAAGCAACGGGAACGGAAAATAGTTTTCATTTAACCATTAACATTTTCGAAGTTACCCATGTAATCAACACCAGTATCAACCACTTTATCAGAAATATGAAATATTTACATCCGATAGAAAGGTTTACGAATGGATGTAAAAAAAATTACAGACTTATACGCCGAATCCACATCACTTACTTTTTTTCTGCCAATATAGTTTGAAATTAGTAAACTTTGGAAAAAAAATTTCAATAACTTAGAATATTTACAATCCTTACCTTCCTTTCGTGAGCAGTCCACGAGGTTTTGTTCAGAAAGAGATACAAGTTTTCCTGTTTTCTTGAAGTGCTGCCCTTCCAGAGACCCGGTGGTAGAGAAAGCCCAGCATGATCCGCATTGGCCCTACATGGGACAAAAATTACCTTTACAAAAAATTCAAGATGTTTTCACCGCTAACACTAAGAGTATCTTAAAGCTATGTACAGACGACATTTTGAAATGAAGCAATGTTTACCTGTGATTTGGATCAAAGACCAAAGAAAAAGGTATCATAGTTATTGTTGAAACGTCTAAAAAAAACCTCAAATATTCCATATTACAGAAAATATTAATATTCGCATATTCCTTGATAACCTATTCTTTGCACTTTGCATTATTTACCTGATATTCCTGATTTATTTTAAAAATTCAATGTGGTCGTTTCCACGATCGATACTTATAATCATCAGGTACATCGGTCTCTTGACACTCATGCAACTCTCCAAATATGCCATTTTGTTAACCATAATCATAACAAAAATGTTCTCTATTTGGCACAGGGACAAGTCGAACGCATTAAAGTTTCGAAATTTGGATTCATAAAAAATTATTACGTCATGTATTCTACATCATTTTAAATATTTATAACAAATACCTTATTCCTTGGCCGAATAACTAGGCCTTAACCGCTCTGCTCGTGCAACAAAAAATGAAAATATGAATGATTCAAGCTCACAATCGTATATATTGACATCAATATTAATAAAGAAAATAAATACTACAGCAATCAAATCTGAGAGTCAATCAAATGACCAGTAGATAGAACAATGATCTTTATATACCTGGTTTTTAACCCCAGTGACGTAATCCTCGTTCCTCCAATCAACCTCAGTTGGAAGGTCAGATAACTTAACGTGACTTGGAGTCATGAACTTTCTACATGGAAACGCTTTGGTTGCATTCACTCTGTATCCATTCATTGCACTAACAGACTCCTCGGATGTCTTAATAATAATAATAATAATAATAATAATAATAATAATAATAATAACAATAACAATATTATTATTATTATTATTATTATTATTATTATTATTATTATTATTATTATTATTATTAGAAGAAGAAGAAGAAGAAGAAGAAGAAAAAGAAGAAGACGAAGACGAAGACGAAGACGGTGAAGAAGAATTTATATCATTAGATTAGTTAAGGAGACATGAGCGTTGTCTCTCAGAATATCCTTTACAATTCCAGTAGACTTATCTGAACCAAATTGACTTCTAACGTACGAATAAGGGCAACAATATGATGATAAAGTGTGAATGAAAGTATCAGAGATGGCTGGTGGCGTGTATGAATAATGTAGAGGAGGAAAAGCGATGTTGAAGAACAGGCTGATAAAATATGTTTCTAAATTCCATAATATAACGGTGCATTAGATCGATACATTTACAGAAATTTGCAATGCAATGAAATATTTAGAAACTATAAAATCAAAGCTTTTAATATAATATATTTTGTTTAGTGACGAACAAACTCTGAAAATACCATATCAGCATATTCGTTCATTCCGAGCCAGAAACTGTGCACGCCACGATCAGCTTCTATGTTGTGCTGCTGCACGTGCTTCAAGTTTCTCTCCCAAATAATGCGTCTGAAAATGGCAGTTTTTAATATTGAACAATATGCTGAAACATTTTGAATTCTTAATTAGTTTACTCAAATACCGAATGACCCACATCACGAACTAATCTTTCGTTTTAACTAAAATCAAGTCGCAATGACAGAGTGAATAAGGAGATGGCTTCGAGACCCGATGTGTGCGGATTCGATTTCAATCATTCTATCCTTGAAGAGAGGCTACAACGGCGAGTCCTTGGAGAAAGCATATTATATAACTATAATATCTGAGTGTTGCTGTGCCATGAAACACGAAATACGCTCCAATTCAAACATTCTAAAAATAAGTATTCGTCACATTTGGCCACAATTAGTAACATTCACTGTAAATTATGATACATTTTTTAAAAATATGCATTAATATGATATTCGTACTTTTGCCACAATTAAAGACAGTATTTCTGTGACCATATGTAATCTTGAGATCGAGCTTGTATTGTCTTTTACTTTGACTAGCCATTTCTCTCAAGCCGGAAAAGAGGGGACGGGGCCCCAGCAATAAATCTCCAAGACCCGGAACCATTTGTTGGCTCAGGCCGAACAACTTTAAAATTCTATAAAAGAAATTGTTTGCTTGTAGAAGAACTAGGAGAGGCCCGGGTGTCCCTTACCCCAGGGCATGTGATAGCTTTCTGCGGTCCTGGTTGCTCTCGGTCTTATGAACATCTAAGTGTTATGTTCTTTTGTGAGCATGTGTAGTATGCTTCATAATTAGTTTAAAAGCAATTATGAGACAAAATCTCAAAGTTCATGCTTCTGTTTACGAGGCTTAAAGTAAAGATTTGAACAAAATTCACAATCTTTACTCTTACAATTATTCCCTTCAGACGACTGGGATTAAATTTTAAATATACATTTAGTGCTTTAAACTATAATCATGATCTAATTTTCTACATGAACACCACTGAGATTTATAAAATGTTTCGACCAAAAATCATAAGGAAGCTAGAATTTCAAGATGTGATAGAACTCCAAATTCACCCATATCTTACCTCAGAAGCTCTTCTTCGTGGGCATAGTTCTTGACGTACGTGGTTTTGTAGAGCTCCCATTCGCTGATAAGTTCAAGGTTTATTGGTCCAGCTACACTCATAGCAACGAGACCCGCCAATAGAAACACAGGAAGCATCTGTGGAAATTTGTTAAAATTTATTAAATAGTGCTTAGACTAGGTCAACTATTGTACTAAGTCAGTCAAAGCTAAAATCGTCAATCTTCGTTGCAGATGCTGTCTTGAAAATGTGCTTTAGATTTAAGTCAGCAGGGAATAAAAGGACCTTTAGCAATATACATTTTAACTTTTGTAAACAGTATATACTGTAACCCCGCTTTCTGTACGGACTAGCTATATATTTTGTAAAGAATCTCCTTAGCTACACTGCGGATATTGAGGCTGCAGCCCATATCGAATAATTCACAACGGTCAATTTTATAAACGGCTAACATGTTCAAGTTTCAGTCACGTCCCGTGTTGCGAAAATGTACTATACATGTAAATAATTTCTCTGAAAATACAAAACAAATTTCATTCTATCTGAAAAATATTAAACCTGAGAAAAAAAGAGCGGTAAAGTTCAAATATGACAATGTATGTAAATATTCACATTGATATGTGTTTTTTTCAAAATTATTGCAGGGTTCAAATATTTTGCTTCTCCTAAGAATGTTTTCTAATATCTTCAAAAAGAAAAATGTCTCTGAAGAACGTAAAATTATACAGTTTTAAGTTATATGAAGATTAAACAGAATTATCAATTCACCAAAGATGTGTTTTGATAGGAATAAATTCTAAAGAAACTATGTCATATTTGTGTAAGATTTAAAATATTAATATTGTAAACCCTATTTATTATAGTAATCGTACTGAAATAAACGTAAAGTAATACTTACAAAAGGATTGTAAAAAAAACACGCACGTAACACTTACTGAACAAAATTCGATTCTATTAAGTTTTCGATTATTAAATGTGTATATGCTTACTTTGACAGGTGGGTAATTTCAGTACACAAGACGAGTGAATTGACCGTGTCTACCTCTAAGCTAAGTTTAAATACAACTGTGCACATGGTCGTCACGTTACCCATCAAAGATGTGACATCTAGTTGGAGTAGATTTGGCCTTTTCTCTCATTTGAGGGAAAAACCTCGTGAATTGCAGTCAGTCACATGCTTTACGCTGGTCGTGTGAAGTCCCGTGTTATGTCATGTTATTACTGATTATAATTTGTTTATCTACAAATGAAGAATTTATATAACACATGCACCACGAATGACCTTTCCACGCAAACCAACAAAGAGAGATAACTTCTGACCAAAGACATGGCCGTGATAATTGAGAAAATTAGTTTTAATAAATGTTTCGTAGTGTAGTGAGATACTCAACTATAAGAGTTGGATAAAAATTACATCGCCACAGTAACGATAACACTTTTTCGTTACAGTGGCGATTCCAAATTTTTCACCATTCATTCCTTTAATATTTTCTTGCTTAGTGACACAGTGTGAAGTTTACTAGTACTTTTGATTTGAACTATAGCAATCGTTATCTTGTGTTCAAACTTAACCATCAATTAGGTGATATACTAAGTTTTACAAAGAGTTTTACTAATAGGCGAAGATGAAGGAAAAACGTACGAACAACGATATTTTCCTAATATTGCAAATGTTACATAGCGTCATCTCAATAATTTGTATTCCAGTCAATTCCTTGACGAATGTTACATCGAAGTTGATATGAGGTGATGTAGGACAGCCTAAATATAGCTAAAGATTAATACGAAAATATCACCCCATCTTTCACGAGGTATGGGGGGGGGGAACAATTGTTTTGAAATAATGTACACTTCACACTAAGTCAGCTAAAATATTCTGGTTGCACTACATTCCTTGTTCAATTTTACATCGATATTGATATCTCGCTTTACATGACACCTTAGACTATTACAAATATTAGGATCGAAATTGCGACTATATTCCACAAGGGGGTGAAAGTGACGATGTTTATTTAAATATTGTGTGTTACGACTGCATCATGTAATTTGTAAAAGATTCCATTTGTGATCAATCCCTTGATACCTTTTAAATCAGAATTGAATTTTTAGGTGAGAAATGACAACTTTTGTTTGGCAAAGATCAAGACGAAATTCCGTCTTTTTTAGGAAGAGGCGTGGAGTGGGTTTTGGTTGAACCGTATTCTACGACAGGGTGAATATGACGATATTTGGTCAAATGTTGAACACACACACACACACACACACACACACACACACACACACGTATATATATCATAAAAGAAAGTTCTTGTTGTATTTTACCAGTATAAACAAAATTTTTAGTTATGACGTCCATATTATGTTCTTCTATGGTTCAGTGTCACTTACTAACATAATTCTGGTGTTAGTGCATTCATACAATATTACAATATATGGTATTAATATCAGACTTTTGTGACAGGACTATCGAAATATCTCTTTATCGGGACATGTATGCTTAAATGCAGAGAAAAGGTTCGACCTTCTAGTTTCACTTCGGCAGCTGTCTCTCTCTGCTTTTGGCATTTTATGAATGTGGGTTCATACGCCAGGTTATATGCTTTTAAATACTGAAGAGAGAGAGAGAGAGAGAGAGAGAGAGAGAGAGAGAGAGAGAGAGAGAGAGAGAGAGAGAGAGAGAGAGACTGTTTGCGGTGTGCCTGGATCGATGCTTTAAAAAACATCTTGTTATATCATGACGCGTGTTCTTTATGGTATGTGAATATTGAGTGTGGCCTGCTTTGTTAATGATACATATATATCAGATGATATCAGATAATGATAATGTTGACGATGATGTTGATGATCATTGATGAGGTAATGACGATAACTGTTATTATTAATCAAAGAATATAATATGTTCGCATTGCTTTTGTATACATAATGAAGGTGTGTAAACCATAAAATTAATATTAAAACTAGTATTACTTGTTATTGTTTTGATGTCGTTATTGTAATTGTTATCGCCGTATCTACGCAGTTTAGAAAATAAATTCATCGACATTGTCATTATATTATGTGTATCGTCATTCTACTTCATGCTTGTGACGCGGCTGCCGACTGTTCAGTTTCATAAAACCTGGCCGAATGGAACGTACTACCTGCTATGATAGCGACATTATTAGCTACTGGTAGATTTCATATGGCAATTAGCCACATTGAAGATACGTTGCCATAAATTCACTCAACGATTTATTGATGTATTTATTTATATTTTTGCTACAAATTTATTCATTGTATCACTCCAAATATTATTACTATTGTAAAACGTATCTCCTTTCTCATCTACCAACATTTTTCGCATCAACGTTTCAAAATCTCTTTTATATACTAAAATCTGTCGTAACAGACAGCTCAAATGACTCATCAGCGGGTTATGTATTAATGGAATGTAGATAAGCTGACCAACAGCAAAATTATTTGATGTTTTATTGTAAAGATTTAATATCAGATGATGTTGGATTCATAAATAAACGATTATTTATTACATATCTTAACAATGTGTCCTAGGAGAAAGTAAAGTATCAGCATTACAGATATTAACATGGCGTCCTAGGAGAACGTAAATTATTAGAGTTCCATCTTAACACTTCGTGCAACAATACAATGAATTCTACACGGTGGGAAAGCTGGCTTGAGTTGCAATACCACACATGTTGCCATTATTTCTAATCATCATAATGTATCCCTGCATGCCCCAGCTCATGCCCCAGCTGAAAGAGGAAAATAAGAAATATTTGAATAAAACGTACCAGGTGAGTGAGGCATTTCGAATAGATCATAAGAACTCGAAAGGTTACTATCAATGTATTCCCTAAATTTGTATGTGCCGTGGGTTTGGGGCCGTGCTGGCCGCAGATAGGTGTAAATCCCCCCTCTCTCTCTTCTTCTATTTTAAATAAATATACAGTAACTTCTCCGTGAATAAGAGTAAATACCTCACTCGACCTCTTAGTCTTTTTTTTTTATACAAGTGGTCGTTTCTTATGGAAACTTTAAGTAAACAAGTTGGCGTATAAGGCAATATACTGTAATTATAAGATAAAAAGTTCTATGATCGTCAAGGTCGTTCCAGTTCCGAAGAAGTTGAAGTGTTTGGCAGGAATATTATCTTAATTCACCTTCGATTATTGTATTATTGATGAATTATATTTTACACATTTGCCCTGCCCATAAAATGTACGTGTAGGATTGTCTGTAGCATCGGAATACATTCTGAACATGGAGCAAGACAAAATATGTTTGCACGTGTAAATAACGACATTTTATTCCTTTTAATCTCATGTTGTAAGGTCGAAACTTAATTGATTTTCAAAATGGATTCAATCAAATAAGACGTAATACGATTATTATATTTAATTCCTAAAGGGGCCGAGACAGCTGTCCAAAGCTTGGTTCGCTTTAGAACTATTTGGTTTCAAATTTAGCTTCTCCTATTAGTGTCATAAATGTAATACCATCACTAACCAAACAAGCCATCACACAAACATATCAAGAAATATATACATGTTCCATACCTATTTTTAACTAGCCAGTAGCCGTCGCACCCATAAATACCGTATCCAACAACCAGAACCCCATGGTCAAGATTGACCGAGCTACATGCACTCTCAACGTAAATACCGCTTTTGTATAGCTGGAATGACAGGTGACTGGCATCTATGCCAACCGAGATAGGGCCAACAGTTGCTACGGCCGTTTGAAGGTCGGTTTCACTTCCATGTTCAATATCCATACAACTGACTTCAGTGGCTCCTATATTAGCCTTTTTAAACTTGCATACTCCATCCTGAATATAAGAACGATGAAAACAATTATAAATTCAATTAAGAATTCCTTTTGCCAGTTTCTTTTTTAATACTTCAATAGACATCAGTCAAAACAACTAACACTATACTCTCCAAGACAAATGTAGGGTGTTGATGGGTAGATGGGTATATGTAGGGTGTTGATGGGTAGATGGGTAAATGTAGGGTGTTTATTGGTAGATGGGTAGATGGGTAAATGTAGGGTGTTTATGGGTAGATTGGTAAATATAGGATGCTTATGGGTAGATGGGTAGATTGGTAAATATAGGATGTTTATGGGTAGATGGGTAGATGGGTAAATGTAGGGTGTTGATGTGTAGATGGGTAGATGGGTAAATGTAGGGTGTTGATGGGTAGATGGGTAAATGTAGGGTGTTGATGTGTAGATGGGTAGATGGGTAAACGTAGGGTGTTGATGGGTAGATGGGTAAATGTAGGGTGTTGATGTGTAGATGGGTAGATGGGTAAATGTAGGGTGTTGATGGTTAGATGGGTAAATGTAGGGTGTTGATGGTTAGATGGGTAGATGGGTAAATGTAGGGTGTTGATGGGTAGATGACGCTTAAGTAGGATCTAAAGTAAAATGACATCTGATAATGATCAAGGCCGAGATTGACATTGATACATATAAACGCGCAGATAGTGGTGGAATTTAATTGCATGTTATAATACACCTTTGCACATATCTCAGTTGGCATGTCGACTGTTTCAAAACTTTACAAACGTATACACTATTTATGTTTAAAATGTGCTACAGCTGGATTTCCTCTACGATGCAAAAATCGTTGATAAAATGGTAATGCGGACGCATTAAGCTCGAACCGTAAATTTTTAAATAATTTAAAGACGTGCATATTATATTGAGGCGAAATTCTAGTAAGCTGTATTCTTTTGTTTGTTTGTATGTGAATGTGTGTGTGTGTTTGTGTGTGTGTCTGTTTGTGTGTGTGTGTTTGTGTGTGTTGATGTGTTTTGTGTGTGTGTTTGTATGTGTAAGAGAGAATACCTTTGCCTTGTATGGGTAAGACTCTTCCGTGTCAATACCCTTATTTTGAATAACGTAGGCGAAAGCTTGGTCCATGAGACCTCCCTGGCAACCGTCATTTCCTTGCGAATAAAGGATAATAAGAATAATTATTCAAAAGCGATACATTGTTGAAGTTTTTTCAGCTTTTTTCGTTATAGATTAGGATACGAAAGTGGAAACTGATTTAGGTATACCAAATAAATTCACACAAACAACATTACATACAAAGGAAAACATACTCGACGGCATCACCTCCGGTATATTTCGAGAAGAATATTGAGTGAAACAGATTATGTGGCTCAATTAATATAATGGTTCTGACAATCCACTCTCCGGGGCATCATGTACGATTATTACATTATCGCTTCCTGAGCTGTTTCACGGTGTGTTGATATATAGCTAAACGGAACATTTCGTCGCCATTTATAAAATTCAAAATCTTTATTTCCTTTGCGAATCCCCAACTCTCACCCATGATTACTTCACTCCTCTACGTTACTGTTTAAGCATCATGTCTTGTAAAACAAGAACAGGAAGGATTACATATAGTTCTTTCTATTGTAGATCTTTCCATGCAATATAAGTAATATCGGTATGACTTTAAACAATATCTTTATTAAAACAGCGACTACACACACACACACACACACACACACACACACACACACACACACATATATATTTATGAAAATGTTGCTGAAATCTGAAATGGCCAAGAGAGCATTTGACTCATTTATTACAATATTTTGGTTAAGCTAGTGATAGTTACCGTTCACTCTTAGTTTACCAAAGTGGTGACTATGATGCGGTTAAAGAATGCATCTTAGGGGCTTATGAGTTAGTCCCTGAAGCTTATCGACATAAAGTCAGACTCTATAAAAACGAAGCTGGTCAAACTGCTAGAGAAAACACGCAGTATTTTGAAAGTTTTAACCAATATGATTGTCACAAACAACTGGTATTACTTGAAGAGTTTAAGAACTGTGTCCATAGTGACATTAAGACTTATGTGGACGAGTACAAGATCGAACCTTGGAAAATGCTGCTTGTGCCGCTGACTAGTACATTTTAACTCATTAAGGTCCTTTCGTAAATAAGACTTCTACTCAACAGTCTTCTGGCAGAAAAGTATTTCAGCCTAATACAATCCATTCCAAAACTCAAACTTGCGCAACTTTTAAAAATCAAACTTATAGATCCTTGTCTTTTCCTAAGTGTACATATTGCAAAGAGAATGAACACAATATTTCTGATTGCTACAAATTGAAAACTAGGCATCAGAATCAAGAATTATATTGCTCTTATTTCGAAAAGATCAAGGTCACGGTCATGTATTGAAAGCAATACATTTGTTGGGTCTAAAAAAAAAACAGTCTGATTTTCTTTTGGAGAGTTATGAACCACTCATATCGAAGGTTTCTATATCACTCTTGCGTGATTCGGTCAATCCCACCCCTATTAAAAGTTTAAAGGACATAAAAGTTTCTCAGAGTCTTTTATTGACAGGTACATTGCCTATTTCTGAGAAGTCTTCATCTAATGAGAGTGCTCTTATGCAGGGAGTAGAGTGCGGTTTTGTTAATGTCCATCTCCATTATGTAAATGCGTCGTCAGGCTTAGTCTCAGGACCAGTGACAGTTGGAACAGTCTCTGTTTTACCCGTAGAGGGCATTGGTTTACTAGGCAACGACTTAGTTGGAGACAAGGTTGTGGTTAACCCATTTGTAACTGACAATCCTTGTTTGGGCCAGAACGTCGATCCAATTGAAAAGGAATTCCCTGATTTAATCCCAGCTTGTGCAGTTACCAAAGCTATGGCAAAGAAAGCTCTTGAGAATGATGCTGTGAAAAACAGTATTCCTTTAGCTAACACATGTATTGGTCAGGCTTTTGATGATGTCCCTTTCACTACTTGTGTTGATCAATCTGAAGGTATTGATCACAATGATCCTATTTTAGCAACTCATTCTCTTTATTCTAATCAGGGTGATAAACGATAATCACTAGTCGTCGAACAGCAAAAAGATCATGAGATCTCATTTTTGTTTCAAAGGGCCATTACTGACACTGAAGCCGTTGAAGTACACGTATGCTTTTTTATTAAAAATATAATTCTTATGAAAAAATGGAGACCTCTCGAAGTACTTGCTGGTGATGAGTGGTCAGTGTGTTATCAAATTTTAGTTTCAAAACCTTACAGACAGGAAATACTTAGTCTGGCCCATGAAACTCATTTGGCTGGTAATTTAGGGGTTAATAAGTCTTTTATCTAAAAATGTTTACTTACTTTCATCGACCAAAAATCAAAAGTGAGGTTGCCAATTAATGTAGATCTTGTCATTCTTGTCAAATGGTAGGAAAACCCACTCAGAAAGTACCTAAGGCTCGTCTGCAACCTATCCTGCCTTTGACGAACAAGTTATTAGAATTACGGTAGACTATGTTTATCGCTTACCTAAAACCAAGTCAGGTAACCAATACCTGTTGACAATTATGCATCCAGCAAATCAAGTGAAACGTGAAATTATGCTTTGACAAAGCTACAATGGAGAGAACGTTTCAGTCCGATAATAGATTTTTGTCTCCTTTCCGTATTCTTCAAAATATCCTTCATGTTATCTTTTAAGGCCCTTACAAAGTAAGAATATAATCAATAGATTAAGTTATATTAGAGCTCCTGGGATCTAATTAAATCATAGAAATACCAGTATATTGAAAGAGACAGCTAGGTTAAACACGCAGTTAATTTACATGTACCTGTCCCAATCAGCGAAGATTCAGATGAAGGAATATCATCGGATTCTACCGATATTGTAGGGACAAATATTCGGAATTCAGAAATTATGAAAGCTCTCGATCTAAACTTTCACAATTGGTGGAGGAAAAACGAAATGAACTCAAACATTTATGAAATGAATATGAGCACTTATTTCCAGATGTTCCTACAAGGACAAACACAATGTTCCATGACGTAAAAATTGTAGATTCCAAACGTGTGAAACAACACCCGTACAAAATAAACTCTCAAACTGGAATACTTGATAAAAGAAATTAAGTATTTGCTGGAGAATTATTTCATAGAGCAAAGTAAAAGTGACTGGAGTTCACCATGCATACTTGTTCCAAAACCAGATAAAACTTACAGTATTTGCATTGATTATAGGAAGGTAAAACATGTGACAAAGACAGATTAATTTTAATTACCAAGAATGATGACTGTATTGATAGGATCGGAAATGCCAAGTATGTCCCCAAATGCGACCTTTTGAAATGAGTTTGTCAAATTCCGTTAACGGAACGAACAATGGAAAGTTTGGCATTTGTGACTCCAGATGGACTTTACTAATAGAAAGTAATGATGTTTCGGATAAAAAGGTCACCAAATACTTTTCAACGTTTTATGAATATGATCACATTTGGTCTAGATAATTGTGATGCTTACATCGATGATGTCATCATCTACGACGACACCAGGAAAAAACATTTAGCATCAATTCGGAATTCTTTGACAGACTCACCGATGCAAATTTGACAGTTTGTTTAAAGTGAGTTCTGCCGTTGTAGTGTAACTTAAATAGGACATAAGGTTGGACATGGATAAGTTAATCGTATAGATGCTAAGGTCGATGCTATCTCAGAATTATCTGTGCTATTGATACAAATCAACTGATGCGATTTTTATGTATGACTGGATACAATCGGGATATTTTATTCCAATTTTTCTATATTTGCTGAAAACCTGACAAATTTATTGTGTAAGAAAAATAAGTTCATTTAAACTGGAAAATGTCAGAAGGCTTTTTTGATAACTTAAAAGAAAAATTTAAAAAGAGCGTCAGTTCTTACAGCTCCATATTGCAGCCAATTAAATTTATTGCCACATGAATATAATCGTGACATCAGGTACATCAGGGGAAAAGGTAACTGAATAGCAGACGCACTTTCCCGTGTGTAGAAATGTACTGTTTCATGTACACTGTTTGTTGTTGGATAACGTGATGCCCAATTCAAAGTGATACATTACAATGACAATAAATTAGATTTAATCTTACGTATTTTTTTGCAAAGGTGTCGCCAGCAGTGCGCTACTGTTCCACCATTTTGTTTATGTGGTGTCCAACATCATTGCTTATACGCGACATATTCCACGAAAAGGTGACAGTGGGAATTTAGAGTTGCACTATGAAATATGGGATATATTTACGTAGGATTAGAGGGTACTACACATGGATGTCAGATACAGAAGTTGACGCATAATTTCACATCATTTACTTTCCTACCGAAAACATTTTTGAAATTTTGAACTTAAGAAATATTTTCGTATTCTGAGTTCTTTTCAAAACTTGGAGTATTTTTAATACTTGCCTTCCTTTTGGGAACAGTCCACGAGGTTTTGTTCAGAAAGAGATACAAGTTTTCCGGTTTTCTTGAAGTGCTGCCCTTCCAGAGATCCAGTTGTTGAGAAAGCCCAGCATGACCCACATTGGCCCTACATGGGACAAAAATTAACTTAACAAATAACCATTCAAGATGTTTTCACCGCTAACACTAAATACTATGTAAATATTATTATGCGATGATACGTTTTACTTTGTTGATTAGCTCGAAAAATATAAACAAGTGAGACAACATAACCAACTTTAAAAAAATCCGTTAAACATCATAGCAGAAAAATGACGCTTTTATCTACACATCATGTTAGTGTCAGGAAGTGCTGATATTCAGATAGGTATTCCAATATTTGAAAGCTCTATGGTAACCTAAGCTTGAGTTTCAACGGTATTTACTTCTGATCTGCATCAATGATCTGTATCGCATGTTGAAGTATACCAAACATTACAATTCGAAACGTCTCAAAGAAAAACGAAGCTCCATGTTACAAAAGGTGGTCGTATTTTATGTTATATTGATAATCATTTCTTTTCACTTTGCCATTAGGTCATAGGTTATAAAATATTTTAAACAAAACATAATTCCTTGAGTCAATGACTGGGCATTACCCGCCCTGTTCATGAAATGGAATACAATGAAAATCAATAATATATTAAATATATAAGACAAATGATGTAACAATCGAATCTATCAGACTAATTTGTGATACAAAGCATGCATTGGTCGGATTTGATTGTCCTAAAACTGTATTGATAATCACACCCTGCTTAAACTTTCACGTCATTATTGAAGAAAGACAAACAGCTGTGATTTTCAGCGACTGGCAAATAATATCACAGTGATCTGCATTTACCTGGTTTTTAATATCAGTGACGTAACCCTCGTTCCTCCAGTCAACTGTAGTTGGAAGGTCAGATAACTTAACATGACTTGGGGTCATGAACTTTCCGCACTGAAACGTCTTGGTTGCATTCACTCTGTATCCATTCATTGCTCTAACAAACTCCTCAGATGACTTCATAATAATAATAATAATAATAATAATAATAATAATAATAATAATAATAATAAATTAATAATAAAATTATTATTGTTATTATTATTATAAAATAAAAACATAATAACAAAAATAATAATACTAGTTATATTAATAATTATTATTATTATTATTATTATTATTATTATTATTATTATTAGAAGAAGAAGAAGAAGAAGAAGAAGAAGAAGAAGAAGAAGAAGAAGAAGAACAAGAAGAAGAAGTATCAGAAAAATAATGACTGATGCATGAACATTACCTCCAATAACAGTTCTTCTCATCTCCAGCAATATTATCTGCAACATGGTGATTCCCAGCATAGCAATAAACAGCAGGAATATGAGGATTGATGGATAAAAGAAGGTGGCAGAGATAGCTAGTGGTATGTAATGCAACATCAAGATGAGGAAGATCGATATTGAAAATACAAGGACTGACAAAAAATATGTTTCTAGCTTCCATACAGGAAAACAGTACGTTAAGATTGGTAGGTTTACACAAATTCGCAATCTGTAAGGTAACTGAACATTTGAAACTGATTTTTACATCAAATCAAAGCTTTTAATATTATAGATTTTGTTTAGTGACGATCAAACTCTGAAAATACCATATCAGCGTATTCGTTCATTCCGAGCCAGAAACTGTGCACTCCACGATCCGCTTCTATGTTGTGCTGCTGCACGTGCTTTAGGTTTCTCTCCCAAATAATGCGTCTGCAAATGAAAGTAAATTTTAATACTGACAAATATTCTTAAACATTTTGAATTCCTAATTAGTTTACTCAAATATGGATTGGACCCGATTATCAAATAATCTTACGATATAGTTTAAAAAGTTTATTCATATTTTGGTTCTTATGTGTTTTATATAACAACGATTCAACATTGCAGTTACGTATTCTGTAGTCGCGGCGGCTGAATGATGGACTAGATGTGTGCGTTTCACTTCAAATCATTGATCCAGCCGAGACAGCAAAAATGTCCTTCACAGCTACATACAGTATTTCTAAGAACGACATATAAAGCTGAGAACGAGCTTGTGTTGCCTTTTTCACTAGCTGTTACCCAAAGAAGACTAAGTGATAGTTTCATTTCGGAACACATGTAGTGTGCTTGAAAATTAATTTGAACACAAGTATGGGACAAAAACGCAAAATGTATGCATCTGTTTCGGTGCCTTCTATTGTAGGTTTTGAAGAATCAACAGTCTCTTACTTTTCGAGATAGTCACTTCAGGTTTCTACTGGCAATAAAAATAAAATGTACATTTATTATTCTAAACTAAAATCATATCTAATTGTTATCATAAAAGAATTCTCTTTGTTACATTTCTTGAAATATAGATAATAGAACTAGTACTCTAAGATGTGATAAAAATCCAGATGCTCCCTTATCTTACCGCAGTAGTTCTTCTTCTTGGAGATAGTTCTTGTTGTACGTGGTCTTGTAGAGCTCCCATTCGCCGTTAAGCTCGAGTTTGATTGGTCCAGCAACACTTAAAGCCACGAGACCCGCCAATACAAACACACGAAACATCTGAGGAAATTTCATAACTTTTATTACCAGCCGCTTAATATCACCATAATATTGTATTGCATGGATTATTTTAAGAATCAAACTTAAAATGCCAATCATAGCCCCAATAGAGACTGTAATGAAGAAGACCAAGTACTTCCGAAACCTTACGATTTTGTTCTGAATATTATCTGGAATACTTGTTCACTGCCTTAGAGATATTATCGTTATCATTTTTTGCTAAAAATACCACAGGAAAACATCTCCATACTAAAAAACTAGCTCCGTACAAAATCTGACATTAAACATTGTATCTTTCTTAACGTGATTGGACACTTCAATAATCTACAATTACATGTGGAATCATAGCTCATTGAATTTGAATACGCGATTGTTTTTACTTACAGATAATGTTAAAAATAAAAATGAACGTGTTGTAGTTTTCGAACACACAGTTACGTTCAGGATGTGACTGTGTACTATATATGAATCAAGTGTATGTTAATATGTTAGACAGGAATTTAAAGATTAACACATTCAATCATCAATTGTGTCGAGTTCTTCTATGCGGACAGGCTACATAGTTTGCAAAGAGTCTCTAATATAAACCGGCTACCTATGCAAAGGAGCTAAATGTTTTGATCCAAATCTTAACGTTCTGAAGTGGAAGAAGTATACTTAGCAAAATAAACAAAGTGTTATAATGTCTTCAAAAAATAAACTCGTCCAAGATAACAAAGTATACTTAGCACAGTGGAAAATATTTTTTCTAATGTCTTCAAAAAAGAAACTCGTCTCATGTAACAAAGACGGAGTCCAAAAATTTGATCGAATGACATGATTTGAGAAAATTAACACAATTAGCACAATTAAGAAAACAAACTATGTTGGGTCTTTTGTTTTGCATATAGGTATCAACGTCATTATTATGGCACATCATTAAGAGAGCGAGAAAATATAAAATAATCATTACACAAAGATTGTTAAGAACCTGAGTGTGTGTATATATATATATATATATATATATATATATATATATATATATATATATATATATATATATATATATAATAAATAAATTTAATCTATTAATTTCTATCATGACATTTTGATGCGCTTACCTTGTCAGGTTGGTAATTTGAGCTCGAAGTGATTACTTAGTCATGTAGGTAATTCTAGGCCCCGGACAAGAACACTGATTTAGTTTACCTCTCAGTGATGTTTAAATATAATTGTGCACATGACTGTCACGTTATCCATGATCGCTGTGACGAATAGTTCGAATACTCTCTTCTTTTTCTGTCATTAAAAGGACAATACCTCGTGATATTCGGAAAAAAAATTGAACTAGTTCAGACAGAAGCGGCATTATGCTGATCATATGCCAGGCTCTGCTCAGGTGAAAGGTACTCGGTTTATAATGTTACGGTAGTGTTGATAATATAGTGTTTACAAGTCGCAAGTTTATGGAACATACGTACCACGAATGACATTACAAACTTTAATAAATCGCAACGAGGATAGGTAACTTCTGACCTCTTCTAACGGTATACATGTTTAATATTGCGGATAAGACATGAGATGATTAATTATCTTTGTTTCGTGTTTGATATATCAATAAAGATGTTAGCTGTTGGAGGATGGGAGTTAGATGTTTTTCACGACAGGTAACGGGTTAATTCAGTTCCAGATTAAGGTCATACAGCTCCATAAGCTCTGAAAATACTATACCCGCTCCCTCCCTCCTCCCCATGTCAAACTATAAAAAAATATTAAAAGCCACAAGGTGGGAAAATACCAGTGTTGCCATCATTCTAACTAAAAATATTCATACATGGTCATATATAATTCATTCGATTGTATCATCAACAATTACTTTGAATTTTGTCTGGTGCACTAAACACAGAGAACTGTAGCTATGAAAAATATACAGAAGAATCAGCTTAAAATATTGTAGTGTTATTGTCAACAGTGATAAGATAGTGTGTTTATTATGCAATAAATGTATTAACAAGTATTGCAAACAATGCAGCAGTATTAATGCGAGAGCGGATATTTGCGTGCGACTAGTGAAATATGGTTACATTTCATCGAATAGGTGAAAAACTCAGTATTTCACGAGTGGCAATATTTTAGATTTTCACCAACAAGATAAAACATATCCGTTATTCAGTCGATAGGAAAAAAATTTTTGTTCGAAATATTTAAAATGATGTAGGATATATGATGTAATGGTGTTTTAAGAATCCAAACTTTTAAGACGTTCGACGTCTTCCTGTGCGACATCATGGAGCCCCAGAGAGGACACGAAGTCAAAAATATTATTTCGTTCCCTCAAATTAAAAATTTGTTCCCTCAAGTTAGCATTTCGTTCCCTCAAATTAGTAATTTGTTTCCTGAAGTCCGTAAGCTCATGGGAATCAATCGACGGAATTGAAATGCAACATAGGAACATATAATTATTTGTGCGTATGCTCACGTTTTTGGAGTACCGTATTACGCACTATTTTATTTGATAACAGGTTTTCTCGACATTCGCGGGTCTAAATCAGTCTAATGCAGGCATCCTGAAATGTAAGACATAGAAGCTGATGCCTCAACACAAATATCAGATAAATACTTGGCATCCATAACCATCATTGACTAATAGTATAATAATAGAAAAACCAAAGTCAAGAAAATCCTTACAATTTTATTAATAAAACTTTACTTTTACATTATATGGTTTTGATAAGAGGCAATTATAAGATTAGTATTAAATTCAATGCACAGGTATGCACCTATGTCGTGGAAGACCAAATCAGCATTCTTCTGTGGAATAAAAAGCTTACTCGAGCAAAACGTGCTGCCACTATCACTTTAATATTAACGCCGCCACCTCTGCAGATTTATTGGGGCCATAATATAACAACTGCAATTAAAGGATCATATTAGATTCATTAATTAATTAATTTTCTTTTTAAATCTTCGTTTATATCCGTTTGAAACCCTCAACTTTTAAATAAAATTACAAATAAATAAAGTCATCTAGGTGCAGTGAATGTATGCCCCGAATTTGAAATATAAGACACACACACACACATACACACACACGCTGGTCGTGTGAAAAGTCACGTGTTATGTCTTTTCATTACTGATTATAATTTGTTTATCTACAAATGAATAATTTATAGAACACACGCACCTCGAATGACCTTCCCACGAAAACCAACAAAGAGAGATACCTTCTGACCAAAGACATGGCCGTGATAACATTAGAAAATTAGTTTTAATAAATGTTTCGTAGTGTAGTGAGATAGTCAACTATATGAGCTGGATAAAAATTACATAGCCACAGTAACGATACCACTTTTCGCTACAGTGGGGATACTACATTTTTCACCATTTATTCCTTTAATATTGCTTAGTTACATACTGTGAACTTTACTAATACTTTTGATTTGAACTATAGCAGTCGTTATCTTGTGTTCAAACTTAACCATCAATTAGGTCATATACTAAGTTTTACAGAGAGTTTTACTAGTAGGCGAAGATGAAGGAAAAACGTACGAACAACGATATTTTCCTAATATTGCACATGTTACACAGCGTCATCTCAATAATTTGTATTCCAGTCAATTCCTTGACGAATGTTACATCGAAGTTGATATGAGGTGATGTAGGACAGCCTAAATATAGCTAAAGATTAATACGAATATATCACCCCATCTTTCACGAGGTATGGGAGGGGAACAATTGTTTTGAAATAATGTACATCTCACACTAAGTCAGCTTAAATATTCTGGTTGCAATACATTCCTTGTTCAATTTTACATCGATATTGATATCTCACTTTACATGACACCTTAGACTATTACAAATATTAGGATCGAAATAGCAACTCTATTCCACAAAGGGTTGAAAGTGACGATGTTTAGTTAAATATTGTGTGTTACAACTGCTTCGTGTAATTTGTAAAAGATTCCATTTGCAATCAATTCCTTGATACATTTTACATCAGAATTGATTAGGTGATAAATGACAACTTTTGTTCAGCAAAGATTAAGACCATATGCTATTTCTTTTATGAGGTTAGGGGGAAGGGGCGTGGTGTGGGTTCTGGTTGAAACCTATTCTATGTAGTTGTGAATATGACGATATTTTGTCAAATGTTGAACACACACACACACACACACACACACACACACACACACACACACACACAGAGTATGTGTTTATGATTGGATAAGCTGTTTCTAAATTTGAACACTTGTTGCCCAAACCAGCCACATCCTTGATATGTTTAAATGTTCAGCCTACTGCAGTAACGTGGATTATTTACTATCTTATCTTTCTTTCCGGAACAATCCACGAGTTTTTCATTCTTCAGAGAGAGATACAAGTTTTCCAGTTGTACCTTTCACAAACAACTTTTCAAGATAGATTCACTGCTAACACTAAGTTAGAGTACCATAAAGACATGTATATATATATGTACATTTTGAGGTGAAGAGATGTTTAAATGACAGTATACATAATGGTCGAAACTTGTCAATCACAACTATGATCATTGTTTGTATATTTCTTGATAACCAATTCTTTGCACTTTGAAAATCACTGTTTATTTTAAAAATTCAACATCATCATTACCACCATACTTTTCTCCAGCATTTATCTCCCATCAGGTAACTTCTGAAATACTGCAAACATGCCATAGCTATTAATATACTAATGAGCAGCAGAAGAGGTGAACAGACCAGGTTTTCAAGCAAAAATAAGGCTTCTACGGAAACCGAAAATATCTAACAAAATGCAGAGGAGGTGAACAGACCAACTTTTACAGGCGTCGATTTAGCAAACTGAGGTTTTCTCGAAAATGCTTAATATAAGCCTCCATTCATCAAAATAAAATTAAAAAAAAAAGACGCCATTTAGTTGACGTTCACCTCCTCGGCTGCTATGAAAATCTTCGATTGGAAATCCGAAGGATTTTACTAACTAAATATTTGATCAAGTCCGATACGATATCTTGTCCGAGAGTCTGCTAAATTTATCGTTATAAATCCGTATGGGGCGGTTCTAGCCATACTAAAGAAATTTTTAAATTTATTAAAATCCATATCACCGTCACACCAGTAATTAAAAATATTTTGTAATGTGTATTTTCCAGTACCGTTAAATACGCATACTAAATTGCAATTTTCTCTTATTATACTTGGAATCTGTGCGTATTTTTGAGTAACATATATCACATCTATGTTTTTATGTCTGCCTCGGGAAAATATTATAGCAGGATTTGTTTGTCTTTCCAACATAACATCATCATATACGACTAAATTGTTAATACTTCCATCAATATCATCAATGTTCGGTGCTTCTTCGATATCGGTTATAAACTCAATGATATCATCACCGTTAATTTCTTGCGCGGCATCATTAAAATCCTTTAGCACTTCATAACATCGTTGATCGTCTACACTCGGAGCAATCATGTACAATTTATCCCACTTCATCCATCTCGTTATCAAATTAAGTAGCAATTGTGTTTTGCCACTTCCAGATGGTCCGATGATAATCGCGCGAATAGAATCTGGTAACATTGCATGATGTTTAATAGGTTTTCGTTGTCGAGTAGCTGAATAATCAATTACATTCATGTCGTTATATAATATAATTATGGATCTATATTGTGTGAAGTGTAGGACACGTACTGGCACAAATGACTTGACGACGATTACAACGAAAAATAATCGATCAGCGCTTTCTGGTAAATGCGTACAGTGTAGTACGAAAAAATTTAGATTTACTTCCACGAAACCTTTAAAAAAAAACGAGGAGGTGATATTGCAGCCAAATTGACAAAACTCCCAGGAACACCGTGGGCAAAGTATCCAGGAGAAAAGCACCTTCCAGGATATAGCTACTGTGGACCGGGAACACGATTAGATATCAGACTTGATGATCAAAATCAGCCCCGACCCGGCGAATATCCAATAAACGCTATTGATAAGGCGTGTCATGCTCATGATGTCGCTTATAAAAGCAGCAATCTTCAACACAGACATCTCGCAGATGTAAAATTAATTCATGCGTTAAATGCTATTCCTGATAAATCCTTCAAAGAAAAATTGGCTTCTTGGTTGGTAAAATCTGCTATGAAGGGTAAATTGATGTTAGGTGCTGGTAATTGAAAATGCTAGCATTTTAATATGGAATCTATTTATTATTCTCCGAGAGGATACTGGAGAGGTTACGCAGCAATCAATAAACTAGCTAGTGCATCAAAGGTGAAAAAAACTACAGCGGCAAACTGGTTATCTAAACAGGCAATATGGCAAATTTATCTACCAGCGCCTAAACAAATTAACTATTCGCATTTTGATGTTACAACACCTAATGAAGTTCATCAAGCTGATATACTATTTCTTCCGCATGACAACGGTTACAAATACGCGTTAACGTTAGTTGATATTGCAAGTCGATATAAAGAAGCAGAACCGTTAAAAACAAAATCATCTACTGAAGTAGCTTCTGCATTTGAAAAAATTTATCGACGAGGTCCTCTGCGTTGGCCAAATCTGTTACAAGTTGATCCTGGCAAGGAATTTCAAGGTGTTGTTACATCTACGATGAAACATCATAATGTCGCCATCAGACGAGGACACACTGCGCTACATCGCGATCAGGCAATTGTTGAACGGTTTAATAAAACCCTTGCTGAGCGGTTATTCGGATATCAATACGCAAAAGAATTCATCCAGGATAAACGATCCCGTGAATGGGTCAAGAGATTACCAGCTGTGATTACCGCAATTAATAATGAGATTACTAGAACAATTAATATGAAACCTGTCAACGCTATTAAGAAGGCGTCTATCAAAATGGAAATCCAAGGAATTTCACAAAAAGATTTCAAAGAACCAATTCTTGGTAGTAATGTCATTGTAAGGTACTTATACGAACCAGGAGAGCTTGAGGGTGGTAAAAAAAGAGCTACTGATCCTATTTGGAGTGTCACTACGCATAAAATATCCGGCATAACACGATCAACTGGTAGACCTCCAGTCTATAAACTGGATTCAACTGCTCCTCAGCGGGGTTTTACACGCGAACAATTACAAGTGATTCCCGAGGATACTCAATTACCACCGCGTGGTCTTAACTAGCACCTGATGCCAGAGGCATTGTGCTGGCACCTCTGCGTCTGTTGCACTCAAGACAAGTCAACATCACATTATTTCTGACATGACCGAGATTGTTATCTTTTCTATCTACGGTGAATTGGCGAGGATCTTTATCCGACCAATTCCAACTCATTATACAATTACAACTTGCGCAGTGATTGTTCTGTTGTTGCTTTAGTGTCTTAATTAATTCAGCATCAATGTCAAATTCTCGTTTATTTTTTTTATCCTGTTGTTTATAGCCAGAGAGTTTTTTTCTGATTATATCACTGATTTTATCACCAGTGATAATATCGTTACCAATGATTTCATCATTAACCACAATTCTTCGAAGTTGGTTTATTCGCCGTACTCTGGATACTGCGAGATAAACTAAATTTGACCACTCAATATGATTATCTACTATCCAAAGAGTTGTATCGGATATAGTTAATCCCTGTGAAGAGTGTATTGTTGCTGCATAACCTAACGTCCATGGGGATTTATCAGCACCTAATGCATCTTTAACGACGCTGATATCAACCAGCACAATATCATTTAATACTAAATTCTGCTTTTGTTGTTGTCCAGGAATGTCAACGTCGATATTCTGCTTTCGTGTATCCTTAGGTCTATAACAGAGTGGTACTGGAAGTGTTGCAAATTTTTCTTTATGTAGCGCAAACAACTTCATCTGAAGTGCGTCTCTGACTATTTTTCTACTCGCGATTATTAAATCATTTGGCTTCCACATTTCCCAAAAATCATTCATGGGAGTTTCAGAGATTATTTCACGCGCTATTTCACATTGGATTTTATCCGGTTGTAATCTAATTAGCGCTTTGAATTCTCGTAATTGTTCATCAAGTGATCTATGGTCGGTATTAATCTCTTCATAATAATCTACAAATCCTTTTAACCATTCATGTGGAGATCCACCAACAAATGGCTGCGGTTGGCCGTGATCCCCGCACATGACGACTTTTGTATTTTTCAATAACAACCATTCAAGAAATGTCTGTAATACTGTCAATGATACCGTGCATATTTCATCCCAGATTATTACATCAGGAATGAATTTATCGCCCATTCGATCAGGAGTCCATGTATCGCCTTTCCATCGAAAGAAGCTGTGATAAGTACAGGCTTTTACCCCCCGCGCTATCATCTCTCTGGCGAGTCTGTGAGTTGGTGTTAACACAATCATGTTAGAAACGCTAGCGTTGGAAACACTTGTGTTTCTACTACGGAATAATTCGATTGCACGAGTTGTCTTTCCTGATCCACCACAGCCGTTTAAATAAACTGTCTTGTATCTACAAATCGGATCGGATACAGGCGGTGCAGTAGAAAATTCTGATTGAATCTCTGAGATATTATGGTTACTTTTCAAGTATTTATCATCCATAGCAACGTCTGCGGATTTACAATACTCATGTAGTGTTTCTTTTTTAAACCTCCAATTCCCCCACGCTTCCTTAGGATCTGTGAATTTAGCTACATCTGATTTGTATTTCTCATGGATATACATCGAATCAGTAGCTACTCTAACCGCGGTATTAGGAAATCTATTTATCATCGAGAATAGATTAATACAAGAATAGGCTAGCATAGAACTTCTCAAATGTGTGTATTGACAACTTTTTCCATCACAGTAGGTAACAACCGTACCTAATTTCTTACCATTTCGAAGGACATCATCTACCCAAACATTATTAGTTCCGCTCGCAGATTTGTAAGCTTCCTCATCTAATTCCCCTGATAGAAAAGCGTTCTTACGGGTTACAAATTTCCCTTTTTTTATTAAATCAGATATTATGAAATTGTATTCTTCATCGTCTATGATTAATCTAGAAGAGTATTTTGCATTATCAAATCTTCCACCTTGAGTGAATTTACCGATTATTTTTCGTCCGAGATCTTTAGCCTCTCTATTACTACCTTCGAATAATTTCTTAGACCAATCCATAAGTGTTTCACAATCTCCCAATTGTTTTCGTTGTTCGTTAATTATTTTTTCTAGATCAGGTTTTGGTAACCAAACATCTTTCTGAGCGTTATAACAAATAATCGCTTCACTGACAATTAATGATGTTAACATACCACAATCGATCATATATCGCAATAGCACTATTGGCATCCACGCTTTTTCATACATATGT
Source organism: Unio delphinus (assembly GCA_029339505.1). Taxonomy (NCBI): domain Eukaryota; kingdom Metazoa; phylum Mollusca; class Bivalvia; order Unionida; family Unionidae; genus Unio; species Unio delphinus. The sequence goes on along the minus strand of JAQISU010001253.1, from coordinate 5,319,897 downwards.
CTACCAAGCCAAAGATAACTACACGGATGTAACCTTGTAGCTAATTCGAATGATATCACACGAGCGAACCCGGTTAAATCAAAATCAGGCAATGGACCATTAATCGCAACACGAGTCATTTCATGTGTGGGATGTCCAAATCGTTTAAAATATTCAGAGCATTCTCCATATCCGAGAAAACTTCCAGGATAACACGCGGATATATCAATTGAAATCATACCATCACGTGAGTATTTCGTATTCCACAATCCTCCATGACCAAATTCGACGCAACTCAACTTCACGTCCTCCAGAAAATCACTTCGTGTTGGGCGCCATGAATTCTTTTCTCGTGCGAAGTGAGCTACCACTGATGGAATAGTAAAACTATCCGTAAGTAGTTTTTCTACAGTAGAAACATTAGTGTTTCCTTCTAAGTACTCATTAGCGATTTTTCTCATTCTAGTATCTAATTCTTCAGTTCGATATAATTCACCATTTGGTTTTACAAACTGATCAAATCCTATTTCCGGATCCTCATTACTCCTGAGTAACCATACTGACACAGGGTCGTCTTTGGTTAACGCGTGAATAGCATCAAATAATTTCTCTTCATTAAAATGATACTCATTTTTTAAACCATCCCTAGAAAATTCTTTAGGGATATATCGAACAGTTCTTTCTCGTGGAAATATATTTACCGCGGGTGTCCACGCGTGTTTGTTATGATCGATAATTTCAATTGGAGCTCCTCGCGATTGATATTTCGGTTCGTATAATACTTCTCCGGTTATTGTCGCTACCAATATTGGAAATTTTAATAATGCTTCTAATTTAGCTATATCGGAAATCCTTGCCCCGCGTTGTTTCACTGTTAGTTCCCATTCGGTTATTTTTTTTCTTCGTAGATCAGTTAATTTGTTTCCCCGGGATGCATTTGTAAAGTGTTCTATTAACCGTGTTGCTACACAATTAAGTGGCAAAGCCACTGATGATGAAAACATTGGAGCTAGTTTTGCAATACTTGGATTATTATTTATTGGATATAACCCATACACAACTGCTGTTACAGGGTAAGATTTCTCATAGTATGGTTTGTCAATTCCAGTTAGAATTCCTGGTTTGGAATCTCTACTCACAATAACAGTTTTTTTATCCTTAAGGATTGGGTCAAATTTATCTCTGATAATCCATTCACCTTCCTCTTCGATAATGAATTTTATTCTAAAAAAATACTTCAGTAGAAATCCTTTGGATTTCTGGCCAAGGTGTGAAAGTAATACAGCTGCTCTTATATCATTCATAGTAGCATCAATTACAGGTATATTGACATCTTCATCAATAATTCGAAATGTCGACCACGTATGAGATGCTCCATCACGCTTAAACTCATTAAAACAGTCGCTGATTTTACTCAATAGTGGTTTATCATCTACTAGACTTTTAGGTATATCAGAGATTCTATCGAGATTAAATCTAGCATTTTTCCAAGGCTTAATTTTCGATAATCTCTTGAATTCCTTCATATTATAATTAAAACAAGTATTTAAATAGAAAGTTTTTTATATAATGAATCATTGCAAATGGCTTATGATTGGATCAAAGACTCCGTGTAACAAATCATGTAGAAATGAATTTTGTGGGTATCATATGCAGAGTGTGAGAAACGGTTCGGAGGGACCTTTACCATGCTTGCATTGTGGGGTAGGTGTAAGAGGCAAGTCGCAGTTATGCATTAATTGCGGGGGTAAGCGTTATAGAGAGTTAAAACGTTATTATGACAAGCGAAGAATCAAAAATCCTGACGACGTCAATAGCAAAATCATAAAAACTGCTCAAGATTACTTAGGCAGATTTTCTAATGTTATAATTCAGCCAATTAACGAATTAGACAAATAGATATATTATATATACAAATGAGCCAAGAATTTCAAAGACATCCTGTTATTGAAAAATACGAAGCTTCTCGTGATGGTGTTGTTAGACATAGTAAAAATAAGAAATCTGTTGGGTGTGATAATGGTATGGGTTATTTGAAGTTTAATGCTGGAGGGAAAATGTATCTCAATCACCGTTTCGTTTATGAAGTGTATAATGGATTAATCAAGGATGGTTTTGTTATTGATCATATTGATTCTAATCCCAAGAATAACAAATTGAACAACCTTCAAGCTATTTCTCAATGTGAAAACACAAAACGAGGAAGAACTGGGAAATACCCGAAAATTGCTAGACCTGTAAGATCGTTTAATACTGACACGGAGATGGTATTTCAATCAATAACAGAAGCTGGTAGGTATTTCGATATTTATCCGTATTCTATTCAATGCGTTGCTGAGAATAAAACCAAGACCGCTTTTTCAAAGCGTTTTAAAAACAAAATTCGGTTTATTTATGTATAATACGGGAGATAACTCCGTTAGGTATAACGCGTGTGAAATCCATAGGATTTCCACCAATGACAGAGTTACGGATCTTAAACACGGAAATGCTAGTGTTGGAAAATCTTCGATTTTTGATTGGCTGTTATAATTAAATAAATCTGAACAAAACACAATCAATTTTGTCTTTTTTCAAGTATTAACAAAACTGTTTTATAAACACGTCGTATTTAAACATTTTTTTTAATGTCTGTTTCAAGTATTATATGTGTTTTCAACGTTGTCAGTGATCGCTAATAAACAAACAAATAATTACAATCACTACACCTATTTTATATCACCTCGTCGTAATGAGTGTATATATACAAATTCGTCTTTATTATAATTGGGCATTAGCCGAAATTCAAGTGTAAACAAAACCACACCGTCACACGTGGTATGAACGTTATTATTGACATTCAAAACCAAAGTTTCGATTTTGCGGTTTTGTTTACACTTGAATGTAGAATAGCCCGCGTCATCCATTGTCATTGAAATCAATTCATTCATTGTTCACCTATAATCTATTGTTGTACCGTCGTCATTGTCATTGAAATCAATTCATTCATTGTTCACCTATAATCTATTGTTGTACCGTCGTCATTGTCATTGAAATCAATTCATTCATTGTTCACCTATAATCTATTGTTATATGTTTGTCGGTTGTAACCGTTGAGCGCGCTGCTTGATGTATAAAACACCAAGGGGGTTTAAAACGGTAAATGTGCCGTCGTCATTCATTATATATAATCATAATCACCTATAATCGCATTAAGCTTCTGGGTATACTAAGATGATCAAACACCTTAGTGTATCCAGAATTCATTTTAAAATACTTTGTATTTTTAATACTTTTAAAGAATTTTCATACTTTGTATTTGAAATACTTTGCATTTAAACAAATATATTTTTATATATATATGAATATTGAAAATCTCAAATTGATTATTATTGAAATCAATAAGTTGAAGGATGAAAATGTAAAATTATGTTCAGGTTTGGATTGTGATCAAATTATGACTGATTTCGAGGATATACAATTTGCAGAACAGACAGGAAAATATGTTCTATCTAAGAAATATTTTTTAATCAAAAATATACAAAAGTTTATACGTGAGAGCTTAGTTAATACTGAAGATGTTAATATATTCGTACCATTATGTAGCATCGTTGAACGTGTTCGAAAGCAATTAGGATTAGAATATGAACAAAAAAGAATTATTAATTGTAAAGTGAGACAATTAAAAATGTTGATGGAAAACTCTGAAGGTGATGAGCCCCACGCGTAGAGAGCCTCCTTTGTTTGTATAACCAGTACGGTATATAACATGTACATAACATGTATAACATGTTACCTGTGCAAACGAGGAAGTAAAATTATGTGTGTAACAACAAGGAAGTATTAAAATGCTTTGCATTTTTAGGTTAGTGATTTTTTAATTGACAATTAGTGATACTCTTTAAAAATGTAAAGCATTTTGAATACAAAGTATTTTAATAATGATAGGAGAATCATTAACTACACGTAACACTAAAGAAAGACTTGAAGCTCTTAAGAAAATATTACCCCTTCGGGATAGAATCCGCGAAAAACTTCAAAAACGCCAATCATTTCAGACGGATTTTACAGAGGATACAGAACAACTCTTCAAACCGGTTGTCAAGGCAACTACAGATGTGAAAACAGCAACTGAACGGGCGATATACGGAGATGTCCCTAAAGAAGGTCCTAGAACAGAGAAGCCTCTTCTCCCTGTGTTGGAGAAAATAGCAAAACGAACTAAACAAACGAAACAAGCTGTACAAATACTTCCAAGTGAAATCGCAGGGGAGATGGAACTACAACGACAGCAAGAACAAGAAGAACGAGAAGAACTACAACGACAGCAAGAACAAGAAGAAGAAGAAGAAGAAGAACAAGAAGGCGCAGTTTCCACTTCTCGTGGTGTTTCCTTTAGAGACAAATTCACTCCGACGGGTATAATAGAAATAAAACAATTTCAATTAATGAAACCCAACGATTATATCGCCTTTGGTAATTTTGCTGTCCAAAGCTATTATTCAAGAGAACGTTTTTTGAAGGACGATTATAAAAAGAGTAAAATATCACGACCTGACTGGGTTGATTGGTTGTTTAAAGTGAATCAAAGTATTGATCGTTTAAAAAAGGAAAAACTAGAGTATAAAATGTTTATGAGAGGAATTGAAGATTATGACATACAACAACAAGAAGAAGAAGAAAAGCAACAAGAACAACAAAGAAAAGAGAGAGAAGCAAAAACTAAGAAAAAAACTGGAAAGGGGTATTCACCTATGGATTTTCACTCTAGTGTTGGAAACTCTAGTGTAACATGTCCCGGCAATATTCTTAGCGATATAGCACGATTAGAAATACTTGTAGGAGGAAAACGAGCCGGAAATAACTCACCAGAAATAATCAATGAAGCTGCTGATATCTGTAGGCGATTATTTCAAGGTGGTATCATGGATATTGCAACATATAGAGATTTCATTGAGGAGTTAGCCGAAAATTCTTCAAATTTCTACGGTTATCATAGTGACTAATGTCACTGGAAATCCTACGGATTTTGCGATTAGATAAATAGCAATTGAATAGAGAATGATCATACACTACAACCATGATAAACCAACTAACGTCTACGTGGTAAACTCACGATTACCAAAATACCGAGTATACTATGGAGATGGTCTCGGTAATACTATAATGGGATTATTTTCAAGAATGGCTCCAAAAGTGGCTCCATTTGCAAAACAGGCAGCAATGAAAGCAATTGATGTTATCCGAGATAAGGGTATTAACACTGTTGGTGATCTTGCTAGTAAGGCATTTTCAGCCGCTCGGGATAAACTAACAGCGCTAGTGAAATCACGAAGAAATTTTTCAACAAACCCCAGAAATGCTAGCATTTCTAAAATAACTTCACTGCCATCTACTGCAGTAATGCCTACACAGGTTAGTAAAATAATAAATAACGCCGTGGATAAAAAACTACAGTCGTTAATGACTAACGCCCAGGATAATATAACAGCAAATATGATAGCCGGAAGTGGGCTTCCGGGAAGTGGGCTTCCGGGAAGTGGTTTTAAGAAGATTCGCCGGAAACGTTAGAAATACAAGTATTTCCAGAAATATTTATTTGAACAGGATTTCCAATTATGATAGTTAGTGTAGAAACACTAGTGTCAGAATCACTTGTGATTCTATTTATTTGAATAGGATGCTCAGTTGTTATGGTTATTGTAGAAACACTAGTGTCAGAATCACTTGTGTCAGAAACATTAATGTCAGAATCACAAGTGATTCTACTAACGCTATCTTCATTATCAGATATTTTCATCATCATTATTAAAATACACCCAACTAAATAATTTTTTTATATTATAAAATATTTATAATTTGCTAATTTTGTTAGATTTTTTACTTTTTTTACTCATTTTTCTAGTGTTTTTACTCATTTTTCTAGTGTTTTTATGCAATTCATCGACAAAATTTCATGAAAATCGAGGATGAAAACCCCAGGAATTCATTTAGAGAAAATCGATTTTGATCAGATTTTTTATCATGTAAGGCTAAAAATATGTTGTTTCATCGAATTTTCGATGTTTTTTTTATTGATTTTGTATTGTTTTTTGGCTAATCCGTCGACATAATTTCATGAAAATCGATTTTCTCTAAATGAATTCCTTGGGTTTTCATATGAAACTATTTTAAAATAATTTCAAAATTCTTCAGAATTTTTGATTTAGACCATCGGATATATAATAAAAAATGTTCAAACAGAACCCTGATGTTGCATTTGACATGGAAGCCCCAGTGCTTAAAGATACTTCTGTACGTGATTATCAATTTTTTGCTTATCACGCAGTACAACCTGATCTTCGTGGAAGAATTGAACTTCAGGTTCATGATACTAGTAAATACTTTTTACCCGCTGAAGCCTTTATTGAAGTCGAAGGTGAACTTGTAACAGATGTTGTAGCTAATACACCATATGCAGCTAATATCCAAGTTGGTTTTGTCAATAATGGTATCATGGCATTATTTGAAAGTGCTAGATATCTCATTGATGGAAAAGAAATCGAATCTATTGAACGTGAAGTTGATGTAGCAACAACAATACTAGGGCTAGCAAGATACTCTGACGATTATACAAGATCGGCCGGTCCATCTATGATGTTTGCAAAGGATATTACTGATCACGCTGAGCACATTCCGTATATTAAAATACATACTCCAAGAGCTACTGCAGCTGATCCACAACTTGATACCCCTGAACATAGAGACAGACCAGCTGCTGCCTTTGATATTCTCGGAAGCGTTAATAATAATTTCAATTTAGGGTTTGCAACACGAAAAGGAACATTGCAGGGAGAGCGTCGACGGTTTTCATGTGCGATTCCGCTCCATCACATATTTGGATTTTGTAGAAACGTCAGAAAAGTTATTTATGGAGTAAAGCATACTGTAGCACTAGTGAGAAAGGGTGATGATAATAATGCAATCTGGCGTATTGGCGGTGCTGCGGGTAAAGTAAATTTATCAAAACTATCACTGTGGATGCCAGTGTTGACTCCATCATTGTCAGTAGAACCGCGGTTGCTATCATTTATGGATCAAGGGGGAAAGAGATTATTAAGCTGGTTGACAACGTCCACAGATACCATGGATTCTAATATTGATGGTACATTTACATGGCATTTGGCAGCACGACAGGGTGTTTCAGCTCCACGGCATATATTTGTTGCTCTACAGGATAGAGCGCGATTGGATAATCAAGAACGTTCCCATATGATATTTGATCAGATAGGTGTTAATGAAGTCTCGCTGAAAATAAACGGACAACAAGAACCAGCAGAGGATATACAACTTGATTATAGAAATAATCATATTGCACGAGTTTATCATCGATTGCTATCATTTATGGGACGTGATCAAAATGTAGATACTGGTCTACAAATATCACAATTGGATTTTAAAGGTCTGTATCCGATTTATTACTTTTCCCTAGAACATCTTGACTTGATGAAACAGTCCGTAGTTGATATACACTTCCGAGCTCGTGTAACCCGTCCTGCTGGTATTGCTAATTATAGAGCGGTTGCTGTTATTCTTAGTGATAAATCAATGATACTCGAAGGTGTTGGTGGACGAATGAGACTGGTAGATGCACCAGTGGAAAATCTGTAATTGAATTTAGAATCAACCTGTTTTGTATAATGTCGTATAGTAATATCAATGTTACGTTGACACCTGGTCAACTAAAAAAATTACAATCCAAATCAGCTAAGCAATGTGGAACCACAATAACGCTGAAACCTAATCAAATGAATGGCGGAGGGAATAAACTATCGCTGACGAAAACTCAGGTTAATCATTTTAATAAAGCGCTGAAAGAAAAAAAGGGAACTCAAATTACTTTTTCTAAAGCTGCTATCGCCAATATGGAAAAGACTGGTGGTATATTCCCGTTGTTAGGGTTGATTCCAGGGTTGATTGCCGCAGCAGCCCCAGCGGTAGCGAAGGCAGCAGCGTTAGGAGCTATTGGTACCGCAGCAGGAATGGCATTGAAAAAGGCAACTGGAAAAGGGTATAAAAAAAAAGGAAAGGGTCTAAGACTACCAGGAACCCCGAGTTCATGGTACAGCGGAAAGGGTCTTCGAATTCCAGGAACGATATAGTTCCGAAATCTTCGATTTCCAAACCGATGATTCCTATGTCCAATTTTGATTTAATTGATGCCGCTAAAAAATTAAAAATAAAAAATTTCAGAGGGGTTTTTATGAGAGATCAGTTACCGGCACAACCAAATGATGTTGAAACCGGTATTATTAATTTAGATAACAGCTCCGGACCTGGAACACATTGGGTTTGTTACGCAATTGATCCACGTGGGATTATTTATTTTGACTCATATGGATTAGCGCCGCCAAAAGAATTTATGCGTTATATTAAAACCCTTCCAATGAAGACTTGGTATTCTACGTTACCAACACAAACAATGCTTGATCCACCAATATGTGGTAATGAAGTATTAAACGTACTTGATGCTATATCCAAAAGATTTTCGAAACCACCTCATATAGTAGTAAATGAGTATACTAGCGGTAGAAAATCCATAGGATTTGAATAATAAAAAGATTTCTATAATAATGATTGATATTTGGGGACGACCTTTATCATCGCTGAAGAAACCTGATAGTGGAGTTGAAACCGTTGATAACAAGGATATTAAAAAACTAATCGAAGATGAAATATCCGAAATATTAAACCTAGCAAATATTGATCCTGGTGAAATAGTTGTATTTCAAGATCGTCAGGGTAAATTGAAAAGTAGTAATATCTCTCTTAATGATATTTTGGTTAAACAACGAGACGCAGCAGAGGATACTATCGCGTTATTTTCTGATGGGGGTAAACTCAAACCAGGTGTACTTGTTTCAACAATTACGGATAAATTAGCAACATACGATAACACGGTGAATTCATTAAAATCACTCAATGATAAATATGACGATCATATAGTTGTATTTGATCAGTTTAGTGAAACACAAAGAAATGCAATTGACAAAATTAATAAACCCTTGCTAGAATTTTTAGGAAATCCACCAGTAACCACACCAAAACTCACCGTAATAAAAGATTCTATATTGGAACTAGCAACTCTTCAATCCGAATATGAAAAACACACGAAATTATTTATGACGTTTCGTAAAAACCTCATAGACAAGTTTATTGGGAGCCCATTTGATAAAATTGAAATAACCCTTCCTGATATTAAAAAATCCATCGATGATCTTAAAACATTCAACAATGGAATAAAGGATGATGCAATAAGAATGATAAACGTTGTTGAAAAAGTAAAAATTCCTCATGATAAATCTATCATCAACGTAGTATACACGATTCAATACGGATCATATACGTGGACACCTAAAGATAACATTTTAAACATAACCGCAGCAGTCAAGGGTATTTATCGATTAACAATAGTATCACCAAATCAGTTTAATATATCATCGTCGAGTTCATCTGGAGTCAATAATACAATATCAACGATAATCGACAAGGATACAACTGAAAAATTCACGATAACGCCTACAGATATAGATCTAGTCAAGAGTTCAGTAACGTGGTACGTAGAATTCGTAGTGGATTTAAGTAAACAATTAAATTGATTTAAAAATTCTTTCACGATTCAAAATTACAAAGTAATTTGTAATTGAAAATGCTAACGCTTTTAAAATAAAATGACTCCATCATCGAATCAGTATCGCTATGATCAAGTCAAAGAGTTTCAAACTAAACTCAATTCTCTCTGTGAAGAATATCAAATAAAAATCAAAAAATACAAACGAAGAATAACCACAGTTGATATCACCGTATACTCGGTGTCAGGAGTAATCACTGCTGCTGGAATAATACTATCTTCGGTTACAATGATTGCTCCGGTCGTAGTTCCAATCGCTATTTCCGCAGTGGCTACAATTGCTGGTATATTAACTGGGATCACAAAAAAACTATCATCGTGTAGCCAGAGTAAACTACATGATTATTTAATTAAATATCATATTGCATCTGCCGGTTACTCGCAATTATCCTCGTTGATATCATCGTCATTGGATGACACAACAATATCAGATAGCGAATTTTCAACGATGGTTCAATTGTATAATTCAACAATGCTGAAATTAGAGCAGAATAATAATAATAATAATGTCGTCGCAAGAACTACTTCAACAAATAGTAACAAATACAACACCAGTGAAAACAAGCACGATATCAATAACCTCAACACATCCCGAATTTAGTGTGAATTTTCCAATCCCCGTTCCCGTGAGCGAGATCGCGTTAGCAAAACTACGAGTGTATCATAGCTGGCCTAATATTAGATCGGTAGCATTTGGTGGTCAACAACCGAATAATTCCTTGGTATTCGCGTGGAAAAATCGTGAAGACGGAACTCCAGACTGGAACGTTGTCTCGTTACCAACTGGGTCATACCAAATCGAACAGATCAATGCTGAATTTCAACGCAGAATAAAATCTCTCACCGGAAAAGAATCAAAAATCGCTATAACGGTTCACGAGCCGACGTTATCATCTGCGATCGAGATTAATTCCCCTGGGTATATTGTAGATATTTATCAGAGTTCTATAAGATCAGTGTTAGGATGGCCTGAACTACCACCACCGGATGACTCAGAAAATATTATTATACCACCTGAACCTAAAAAATCCGATTATATCACCGACAAAATAAAACCCATCAATGAAGTCAAGAGTTATCAAGATTTTTCTTCCAAATTTATAGGACAAGACGATAAAGGTAATATGAGATTTTACACCTCCCTAATCAAAGAAAACTTAACAGCGATGAATAATGATTTTTCATTATTGTTAATATCCATCAAATCCGGCTCTCTCATCAAAAACGAGTTTATTAGTGTAGTACAAACAGGTAACAAAATCATCAACGATATGGAAACATTTCATACGCAAATTATTCAACAAGTATTAATGAGTGAAATTTATAAAGAAGTGTTTGCGGAAGAATTCAATATCCCAAAAGAGAATATTCAAACATCTAAAATCCCTGGGTATAACCCGGATAAACTAAAGAAAGAACTTAACGATGCTATTGATATTGGGTTCAAAAGAATCCACGATAATTGGAAAAATTCGAAGAATCCTACAGCAAATATTCTGAAATATAATAATGATCCAGAAGGCGGCGGTAGACATATTGCTCCGAACAATGTGAATATTTCAACGGTGATTGCACTCAATTTAGTATGTGACGTTGTCGAAGGAAATTATCAAATAAATCTCGAACAATCAAATCAAGCTCAGCAAGGATATATTTTATATTCATTTGCACCAACGGCTCCTCCAGGATTTCTAATTATTGAAGACCCAACTAATCTAGTCTATATGCGATGTCATAATAATTTGTTAACGAGAATTAATTTCAAACTCACTGACCAATCTAATAATCTGATTGATTTACGAGGTGAGGTTTTACAAATTAGTTTGTTTGTGAAATCTTAAGGACTTGATCAAATATTTAGTTAGCGCATTAGCAGCCGAGGAGGTGAACGTCAACTAAATGGCGTCTTTTTTTTTTAATTTTATTTTGATGAATGGAGGCTTATATTAAGCATTTTCGAGAAAACCTCAGTTTGCTAAATCGACGCCTGTAAAAGTTGGTCTGTTCACCTCCTCTGCATTTTGTTAGATATTTTCGGTTTCCGTAGAAGCCTTATTTTTGCTTGAAAACCTGGTCTGTTCACCTCTTCTGCTGCTTAATGAGAAACAAAAATGGGCTCTATTTTTCGAGCTAGGCTAATTCTTCTTACCTTTTGTAACATGGGATATTTCATGTTATTGATTCTCAACAAGCGATTTCACAGTGTATCAAATTTCACTATAACATTTTGGACAAACACCTCATTCTTTGTTGAATAACTAGGTTTTATCCGCTGTGCACATGTAAAAAATAACTTTGCCCGATTTTTGGTATAAGATAGCAATCATATGTATCTACACTACATCCATATTAGAAAATACAAATTTTTGAGAAATAAATTTTTCAGGCTAATTTGTGATACAAATAAATAAATGGAAACGTCTTGGTTGCATTCACTCTGTGTATCAATTCATTGCGCAAACAAACTCATCGGATGTCTTAATAATAATAATAATAATAATAATAATAATAATAATAATAATACATATATCGTGATTTTAGGAAGAAAAACATAAGTGCTGCTAATCGCATGTTTTTCTCTGCTCACGTGAAAAGTCCCGTGTCATGTTACGTTATATCATTGTACATAAATATTTAGCATAAATATTACAAGTTTATGGAACACGTGCAGTTATAAATTGCACTCGAAACGATATATTGATATTTTGCTTGGTATATAGTTCCACGGCAACGTGGAACGAATCCCGGCAACGTGGAACGAATTGCCCATTGAAATTAGACACTAAGACACAGTGGTCCCTTTTAAGCGTGCTCTTAAAACTAACCTGTTTCGACTGCAGGGACAAATTTAGCGACCTAATCAGGTTTTGTATCTTATATGTTTTCAGCATGTTTTTATGTTTTCCAATTTCATTGGTTTTGTCATTTGTTGTTCTGTAGTGTAGTCATATAATTATTGATGGTGTAAAGCGCTTAGAGCTTCGAAAGATTAGGCGCTATACAAAGTCCTCATTATTATTATTATTATTATTATTATTATTATTATTATTATTATTAGAGCAAACGCAAAACGTAAATAGGCAATAACGGTAAATAGGTAATATAGGTAAATAGGTAATATAGGTAAATATATATTTGGAGGGTCGTGATACAATGGACATGCAGTTAAGGAAAACACTACGTGTCAATCACATTTTGCTAACAATAATACACAAAAGCTCTCATCTCTGGATCGACTCCTAGAATGATCTAATTAACAACAAGATCCTTTAAGATTGTTCTAATGTTCCAAATTAATTTACTACATTAGGCATGCAATTTGATTGTTAAAACTTTCCTCAGTTAATGCTTAATTTGTCAATCACAACGGCGATTTCGAAAACATTTCCTCAGTGTCCAGATAAATTGTAAACAGTTGGACATTATGTATTATCTTTTGGAAAACATTTTCCCGTAAGGAATGGCTTTTCTTCGAAACTGCTTTGATACAAAAGGCTATACCAGTTTTCCGGTACTCGATAGAAATCGGCGAAGTACTCGATATACATAGGACATAATGAATAGTAATCGCCAAGGTTATAATACCAATCCCTGATGGTTAGCACACCTTCAGATTCATTTTCAGGATTGATTATTATTATGTTATCTTAGAATAGAAAGAATATATTTTTATAGATTAAGAGGCGTCTTTAACACTGTTCTCTTGCTTTTTCCTTTTATATGTGTACTAATAGATATAATGTAAGTTGATGGTGTGTGGATAATTGGCTAGGGCGCTATTATTCTATGGAAGATTACAGCGTTGGTCTTCCACGACAGACTTAGGTATGCATACCTATGCACTGAATTTAATACTAGTCTTATCATTGTCTCTTACCGAAAACATAGAATGTAAAATTAAAGTTATAATAATAAATCTGTAAGGATTTTCTTGACTTTCGTTCATTTATTGCTATACTATTAGTCAACGATGGTTATGGATAATCTGATATTTGCAGAGGCATGGCTTGAGTGTTTGGAGCCCTTGCAAAAGATTCATTTTTACGCCCAACCCTCAACTCTGAAACCCATTATTCCACATACAACCTATTTCAAAGTCCTTTGGCGCCCCCACTAGTCTGGTGCCCGGGGACTTTTGTCCCCGTGACCCGTCACCCCCCCCCCCCCCAGCTACGCCTCTGGATATTTGTGTTTACGCATCAGCTTCTATCTTTTACATTTCAGGATGCCCGCAAAAGACTGATTTAGACCCGCAAACGTCGAGAAAGCATGCTACCAAATAAAATAGTGCGTAATATGGTACATGTACCCCCAAAACGTGAGTGTACGCATATATATTTATATGTTCATACGTTGCATTTCGAATTCCGTAAATTGATTTCTATGAGCTAGATGGAGCATACTGTTGTTTTTTTTCAACAAGTGAGAATTTAAAACAGGTGTACATGAAGGGTTCTAATTCTATTCTCCTAGTATCCTATTTTATTTGCATATATGATACTATGGCCCCAATAATTCTGACGGATTGGCTACGTTAATATTCCGGTGACGACGGCAGAAACTCTCCGTTGAATTTGTGAATAAAGGATTGAGATTTTCTACAGTAAGTCAACAAAAGGTTGGTGGGGAACTTCACATTTTTGATTTCAGTATTATAACGCATCTTCGTTTAAACGAACACTCCCATTTTCTGCCACCGAAACTGAGTCATCGTCATATTCATCTTAAAATTTTACCAAATGTTTTCGTCAAAAGGTTTTCTGTATCAAATCCTTAATTATTTGGGGTTCCATATTTTACTTTTGTCTTTGATTTCCTTTGATTCGGTGTAAATATTACCAGCACATAGGTATTCAAAATGTATTAACTTTATTTCCTCAATATAATCAGGATTTGGAGCATTTTGCAGACATAAAGCGTAGATAAATAGATAGACTGATAATACAAAGTTACATTTAAAAAAAAAGTCAATGAAAAGATATCGCATGAATTTAAACGTTTATTGTTCTGCACATTAATTCTGACATTCTTTAAATTAAAATTTAACAATTGATAACATGGTATATAGAACTCGTCGGTGTGTTTTTCTACACATTTTGTCATCGATGTAATTTTGATTATCTACGGTCAAGAGCAGCAAGGTCTGGGAATAAAGTTTATTGTCTTCAGAAAATACAATCTGCTTATGGCCAGTACAATTCATGTCCTTATAGGTTTCTCTTTCGATTTAATTTTTTTTTTCATGTTGCCTGCATGTCGTGTACCTATCAACAATATGAGTACATAGTCATTGTGTTATGCCGCTAAATAAACCGATCTCTTTAAATTGACATTGGAAGGGTTGTGTTGGCATTAAGTTTGAAACATATCTTATCTTGTATTTAACACATATGAAAAGAATTAATGACTCGCCATCAATGACTATTCATTAATTCTGTGTCTGGTACGTGAACTTTATGTAATGGAAGAAAGTAGGTGTGTATATTATTCCTAAAAAAATCTGCAAGATCCTAAACTGTAATCCCATCACCCCCTGGTTACTTTGCTTGATATCTTGGGAATACCGTACGCAAACGTTGTTATCTCTCTTTACTTTTAAATTTGTTGTATGGTCGATCCAAGTTGCCGTATAACTAACGTTGCGGTCGATTTCGATTATTTTCCTGAAAGATTTGTTATGTATTGATCCTCGTGATAATTAATTGCAAACAATCACCTTTTTCGTATATATTTAGGGAGTCATTCTCTCGTAATCGATGTACTGAAGTCTTTTACATATTTATTATCAATCAGGTTAGGAAAGTTTATTGTCTATTACTTATAACAGGTGAATGATAACGCAACAATTACCGTATGTGCGCTACCATATCACTGTTTAGGCCTAATCAGACTAAATATGTTTTCCAAAGTGAAGAGTAGTTCTTTTTAAAGAAGCAAGTTGGCCTACACAAGTGGAATACTGAGAACGAACTTTAAACGATTATATGCAATGATGTTTTTAAACACATGGAGGTGTAATGCCAGTATCGTAGAAATGAATCTTCAGGCAATGGTTGTGCTTGCTTTTAGAATCAGTATAAAGTTTTATATTTGAAAATTGAAACAATGACCAGTTACGCCCATTATTAATGCTTCTGATATTTGTATCAACGTCTCAGTTTTTAGTTTTGAAAAGGTTTGATGATTATTTGTTTCATTATGGGGAATCATTCTGTGGAGGATATTTCTTAAACCAAGTAGCTGGTCAATTCTGTACAGACATCATTCAGACTGGACTGTATTCACAAGACTTTAGCAGGATATCCTCTTGTATGTGTGTTCAGCAGAGAGAAATGATTCCGTGCGTTAGACTTTAATGTTCATGGATATCAAGGAAACAACAACCTCATCTTAACCACACGCAGTGTTGAATGTTTTCTTTTCTTTCTCAGCTCGGTCATCAGGAGACCTATTACAAATAAGTGTTAGATCCCTTACTTGTTACCATGTGACTATGCTTCAGTGCTAAATGATTAAGGTACTCTATAGAACTTGATTCGGCACGATACAACCTTCAAAATGTTGCTGTGCCGTTAAACCAAGGATACAGATTCAATGCTTCTTTTCACTATCTTGATACATGCTGTCTATGCTATTTGAGAATTGAGCCAGGTCTGCTTTGTTAACGGTACTTAAATATCAGATCTGATAAAGTGGTTGATGACGGTATTGATTACAATAATAATCATGAAAACCTTTATTGTGAAAGGAAAACTATAGTCTTTTTCCGTTGCTTTCTTTTATACTTATGAAAGTATCCCTACCATCACATTAGTAGTAGTAGCAGTTGTTGTCGCTCTTTTTATGATGTTGTTTTTGTAATCGGTATCGCAGAGTCCGTGTAATTTAAAAAAGAATTAATCAATGCATAAGACTGAGAATACTTCAATCACAATCTTTGCAATATCGTTTTGCTTCCAAATTGAAACGCGGCTGCTGATTATCCCATTTGTATAAAAACTGAGTGAGTGGGCCTCATTTCCAACATAGTGAAATTGTTAGATAACTGGTACAACCCACCTGGTAGTTAGATACATTCAAGATACATTCAAGATACGTGACAGTTAGCTACATTAAAGATTCTATACCAGAAACATATACATAATATGATTTATTGATATATATTCTCTTGATAAATCTTTTTATTATATCACCACCATTATTGTTACTATTATGAAAATTATCCCCATTTCAACTAAGAAATATTGTTTACATCAACATTTCTGACTATGCTTTATCAACAAAATCAGTCTGAACAAGCAATTAAAGTTCTAATTCAATGGATTATATAGTAATGTAATATAGATGAGTCGACCAAGTGCAAAAGGATTTGATGTTTTATTTTAAAAACATAACATCAGATAATGTTGATTTATTAACAAAACGATCAGGTATCACAGATATTAGCAATGCATACTGAGAAAAAGTCAAGCATCACAGTTCAGTCTAAAAATCTTCACCCATCATTTCAGATGTTTTCTGTTTTGAAACTGAAGAATCCTACACGATCGGGAAGCTGGCTTGAGTGGCAATACCACACATGTTGTTATAATCTCTAGCCATCATAATGTATCCCTGCATACCCCAGCTTGTGCCCCAACTGAAATATCAAAATAAGTGTATGCTATTAAATAGTTTTATCAAACGTACCGAGTGTTTTTCTAGAAAAGGCGGTGAGTCTGAAATATCGCATTCATTTTATATAAAGAATATCTAAGTGACGTGAGTTTGGACATTTACTGCGTGAAAGTACGAGCTGTTATATCTGGCTGAAGTAAATTTTAAGTAACCTCTCCATCATAAACAAAATTGTTCATCTCGACCTCTGATCCTTGTTGTAATGTAAGTGATCGTTTCTAATGGCAATTTCAAGTAACCAAAATTTGCATATATAAGTGGGATAGGGAATTTCAAGTAACCAAATTTGCATATATTGGTGGGATTCGTAATTTCAAGTATCCACATTTGCTTATGTTAGTGGGATTCGGAATTTCAAGTAACCACATTTGCATATATTAGTGGGATTCCGAGAGATTTTGTACTTATGTCTGAATCTTTGCAAAGGATAAATTTGTTAACATCGATGCAACGGTAATATATAATCATTATAACAGACACATTGGTGGCAGTTCTATCATCGTCATGATTCTTCCGATTCGTAAGAATTTGAAGTATTGGGCTGGAATATAAGCTTTGTTCGAATATGATCATTGTGTTTCTGATGAATTAGTTTCTGTACGTTTGTTCAGTTCGTGTTCGAATGTCCCTGACATTGAAATTTAATCCAAGCATGGCGGAATAATAACTATGTATGGAGAGATTACTTCAAATAACAATATTACATTCGTTATAATCTTGTGATGTCGAAACATTATTGATTTTCTAATACTGATGTAAGCAATTCAGTTCCATTAGTAAACACTAGATCTAGATTGGCAATTATTAATTTCACTAAGTTAAACAGTGACGACAAACGAATCAAAATGAAAATTACTTGTACCTTGGGGAATCCCAATTAGATGTGACTAGGTTATCTAGAAATGTCGTGAAAGTAATGACGTTTTTCACAATGAATAAAGATCCAACTTTAAATGTTTTCCTTGAATGCTAAATTAAGATGCCATGGACATAATCGGAGTAAAATATGAGGAGGGTCTGGATTTGGCTTTCTATTTTGTTATTGCAAAGTTATCAACTTGTCATTGGTGTAATAAAATAAACACAGCTCAGTAACCATGCAAGCAAATAAATAAGCAAAATGATTTATGTTTCAGACTGACCTGTTTTTAACTAGCCAATATTCCTGGCAACTTTCAGTACCGTATCCAACAACAAGAACTCCGTGGTCAAGATTAACTGAGCTGCAGGCACTCTCAGTGTACACACCGGTCTTGTACAGCTGGAATGACAGGTGACTTGCGTCTATGCCAACTGAGATGGGGCCAACAGTTGCTACGGCCGTTTGAAGGTCGGTTTCATTTCCATGTTCGATATCCATACAACTCACTTCAGTGGCTCCTATATTAGCCTTTTTAAACTTGCATGCTCCATCCTGAAAATAAGAACAAAGGAAATAATTATACAGTCTTTCCAGAGTTCCTTTTGCGATCATTAATTTATTTTAATTTGCTTCAGTTGCACAGATGTTCTCACAGCTAATAATATGTGCTTTCAAAGACACACTTGGCGTGTTGAATGGTCGAATACACTCAATATAGGATCCTAAAGCAGCATAACATCATAGTCAGGTGATCTTGACCAAAGACAAGATCGCAGTCAGTACCTCATAATGTGCAGAGAGAGTAGCTTAACTTCGCTATTCCCATACATGTTATAATAGACCTTATGTCATACGACATGTATACTGTTCCACACGATAAAAAAAAAAAACACTACTTATGTATTAAATCTGCTAAATCTGGATTTACGCGACAACAGAAAGATTCGTCATATCGTTGGTTCAGTGCTAATGTGAAGACATTGTGATGTAATTGTTAAATCTTAAATGAAGTAAAAAAATCGATACTATTTTGTGTGAATATGCTTGTAAGCTGAGTTTCGCTGTGTGTGTGCGTGTCTCTGTGTGTGTGTGTAAGAGAGAGAGAGAGAGAGAGAGAGAGAGAGAGAGAGAGAGAGAGAGAGAGAGAGAGAGAGAGAGAGGATACCTTTGCTCTGTACGGATAAGATTCTTCAGTGTCAATACCCTTATTTCGAATAATGTAGTCAAAAGCCTGGTCCATAAGACCTCCCTGGCAACCGTCATTTCCTAGCGATAAAAGGGTATTCAGAGTAATGTACGATGAGAGAAGAGATGAATCTTAGTTAAATAATACTTAGCTTTTACATGCTTTTTCGTCTAAAGCTAAGAAAAGTAAATGTAATCTTTGAGAAAGAGGAATATGAACCAAATTCAAACAGGCACATTAAACAATAAAATATATATCAAGATGAATATTTATGGAAACTGCGTATCTGTCTCAATGTCTTCTAATGGATCTGACAATCTGAGCATCTTTTGTGATTGCAAACATTATCGTTCCTGGTTGTATCTATACATATATATTTTTGCCGTACAAAAAAACAACAACAAACAACAACAGGTTATTCATTTCCTTTCGAATAAAGAATTTTACTTACAATTACCGTAGTCAATAAAAGTAAATTTTTAACTAATTTAACCTGATTAGAATATTCATTGAACTGTTTTGCATACATACATCTGGTGAAACGAACCATTGTATTCTCTGTGCAAGAATTAGAAATAATTGTATTTGTCTAATTATCGACTTCATTATTAACCATGAATCAACCCTGATAATGAGATTTTGGAGAGTCACCTGAAACTGTATGTTAATACTTTAATAGGGATTACTGTTATGTAAAGGATGCATGATTATTTTCTATCTTTTAATCACTGGTTTTGCCCTTATAGATTGTCCTAAAATGATGATCGTCTGTAATTGAGGACAGGTCGGTCGGTCGGTCGAGAGAGAGAGAGAGAGAGAGAGAGAGAGAGAGAGAGAGAGAGAGAGAGATTCAGCTTCAATTGGACGTAGAATCTCGAATAAAGCACAAAGGAAATAGCTCTACACACACCAGACTGCATCGTTAGAAAGAGAGCGCAGTTAGCAACTACGACTTGATGTCCTGAGAGAGAGAGAGAGAGAGAGAGAGAGAGAGAGAGAGAGAGAGAGAGAGAGAGAGAGAGAGAGAGAGAGAGAGATGTCTAAAGTTTTCACCAGCATTTGGAAAGGACAGAAAATACCAGGTTATGCTGTCATGCCGGTAATCTGTGTTCGATCTGTCACTTGATCATATGATCAAATTGTTTGCTATCATTAATGTACAGCTAAATGAATTATTTCTCATAATTTTAAAACTATTTAGAGAGAACGTTATTCATTCAATTACCATTTTTATTGATTAAATTGTATTTTAAATACAGGAGGCTCGTGTTATTTTATTCTATATCTTCGCTCCGTGTTCTGTTATCCCATCCCTATATTTCATATTTTATTTTATTATTTATTAGATCCTTGCTGTAACAACGTAGTTGATCATCTACTAGCTAACGATAACCAAAAACATTAAATGATTTAGCATCCCACGTGACCATAAAGATAAATATGCAAATATCATTATCTCTATCTTACGTATATGTGTTCCTTTTAATCTCTCTCTCTCTCTCTCTCTCTCTCTCTCTCTCTCTCTCTCTCTCTCTCTCTCTCTCTCTCTCTCTCTCTCTCTCTCTCTCTCTCTCCTACATCATAGATTATACGTGGGATATTCCACGAGACGATGACAGGGGCAGTTTTGAGTAGTGCGATGTGCAATATGAGATATTCACATCCGATAAAAAAGTTTACAAATAGATGTAAAAAAAAGAGGTGTGCGCCTGAATCCAAATCATTTACTATTTGCTGCCAAAATAGTTTGAAATTAGTAAACTTTGAAAATTGTATTTTTCTATAATTTAGAATATTTACAATCCTTACCTTCCTTTCGGGAGCAGTCCACGAGGTTTTGTTCAGAAAGAGATACAAGTTTTCCTGTTTTCTTGAAGTGCTGTCCTTCCAGAGACCCGGTGGTTGAGAAAGCCCAGCATGACCCGCATTGGCCCTACATGGGACAAAAATTACCGTTACAAAAAAGCATTCAAGATAGGTTCAAAGCTAACACTAAGAGAATCGTAAAGCTATGGATAGACGACATTTTGAGGTGAAGTAGTGTTTACCCGTGATTTGGATAAATGACCAATGAATCATTGTATCATAGTTATAGTTAAAACGCCTCAATCAAAAGTAAGATTCCATATTATAGAAAATACTAATGTTCGCATATTCCTTGATAACCTATTCTTTGTACTTTGTATTATTTACCTGATATTCCTGATTTATTTTTAAACTTCAATGTGGTCGTTACTATGATCAATACTTAATTATAATCATAAGGAAACTCTTGTCACTCATGAAACACTCCAAATATGCCATTTTGTTAACTACTATCATCACAAAAATGTTCTCTATTTCGCACAGGGACAAGTCGAATGTCTTAAAGTTTCGGAGTTTGGATTATTAAAACACCAATACGTCATGTATCATACATCATTTTAAATATTTATAACAAATACCTTATTCCTTGGGCGAATAACTAGGCCTTGACCGCTCTGCTCGTGCAACAAACATATGAAAATATGAATGATTTAAGCTCACAATCTTATATATTGACATGAATATTACTGAAAATACATTCTGCAACAATCAATTCTTTCAGACTCATTCATGATACAAATTCCTGAATAAGTGGGATTGAAAAACCTAAAAGTGCATTAATTTTAGCTGCACCATTACCATTTCATTTGCGCGCGCGCGAGAGAGAGAGAGAGAGAGAGAGAGAGAGAGAGAGAGAGAGAGAGAGAGAGAGAGAGAGAGAGAGAGAGAGAGAGAGAAAGAATTTCAAGTGAGCAGTAGATAGTGATATGTATTTACCTGGTTTTTAACCCCAGTGACGTAACCCTCGGTCCTCCAATCAACTGATGTTGGAAGGTCAGATAACTTAACGTGACTTGGGGTCATGAACTTTCCGCACTGAAATGTCTTGGTTGCATTTACTCTGTATCCATTCATTGCACTGACAAACTCCTCAGGTGTCTTAATAATAATAATAATAATAATAATAATAATAATAATAATAATAATAATAATAATGATAATAATAATAACGATGATAATAGCAATAATAATAATAATAATAATAATAATAATAATTATTATTATTATTATTACTATTATTATTATTTTTATTATTATTAGAAGAAGAAGAAGAAGAAGAAGAAGAAGAAGAAGAAGAAGAAGAAGAAGAAGAAGAAGAAGAAGAAGAAGAAGAAAAAGAAGAAGGAGAAGAAGAAGAAAAAAGAAGAACACGAGCGTTATCTCACAGAATATCCTTAACATTTCCAGGACACTTAACTGAACCATGTTTGACTTCTAATGAACGAATATGAGCAGCAATATGATGAAAAAGTGTGAATTAAAGTGTCAGAGATGGCTGGTGGCGTGTATGTAAAGTGTAAAGGAGATAAAGCGATGTTGAAGGACATGCTGATAAAATGTTTCTAAATTACTATAACGGTACATTACATCGATACATTTACACAATTAGCAATGTAATTAAACATTTAGAAACTGTATAAAATCAAAGCTTTTAATTTTAAAGATTTTGTTTATCGACGAACAAACTATGAAAATACCATATCAGCATATTCGTTCATTCCGAGCCAGAAACTGTGCACGCCACGATCCGCTTCTATGTTGTGCTGCTGCACGTGCTTCAAGTTTCTCTCCCAAATAATGCGTCTGAAAATGGCAGATTTTAATATTGAACAATATACTGAAGCATTTTGAATTCCTAATTAGTTTCCGCAAATACCGAATGAACCCTATCACAAACTAATCTTTCGATTTAACTAAAATGAGACACGAAATACGCTCCAATTAAAACTCTGTAAAAAATAAGTATTCATCACATTTGGCCACAATTAGTAACATTCTATGTAAATTATATTTAATACATTTTTTTTTTTAGTTTTGTCACAATTAAAGACAGTATGTCTGAGAACATATGTTATCTTGAGACCGCGCTTGTATTGTGTTTTACTTTGAGTATCAGTTACTCTTAGGCCAGACAAGAGATGACGGGGGTTTGACAATAATTTCTTGAGGGCCGGAACCAAAAGGGGGCTCAGGCCTAACAGCTTTTAAATTTTATAAAAGAAATTGTTTGCTTGAAGAAGAGATAGGAGAGGCCCGGGTGTCTCTTACCCCAGGACCCGTGATAGCTTTCTACTGTCCTGGCTGCTCTCATTCTTATAAACATCTCATTGTTATTTTCCTTTGTTAACGCGTATAGTATGCTTCAGAATTAGTTTAAAAGCAATTATGAGACAAAATCTCAAAGTCCATGTTTCTGTTGTGATGGTTTAAATTAAAGATTTGAACAAAATTCACAGTCTTTACTATTATAATTATTCCCTTCAGACATCTATTGGGATTAAACTTTAAATATACATTTAGTGCTTTAAACTATAATCATGATTTTAATTTTCTATATAAACAACATTGAGATTTATTCAATGTTATTACCATAAATCATAAGGAAGCTAGAATTTCAAGATGTGATAAAACTCCAAATTTACCCATATCTTACCTCAGAACCTCTTCCTCTTGGGCATAGTTCTTGACGTACGTGGTTTTGAAGAGCTCCCATTCGCTGCTAAGCTCAACGTTGATTGGTCCAGCTAAACACATAGCCACGAGACCCGCTAATAGAAATACAGGAAGCATCTGGAAATTTGATGAAATTTATTAAACAGTGCTTAGTATCGGTCAAATATTGTACTCATTAAGTCAAAGCTAAAATCGTCAATCTTCGTTGCAGCAGATGCTGTTTTGAAAAGGTTCTTTACATTTAAGTCAACATGGAATAAAAGACCGTTAGCAATATACGTTTAAACTTTTGTAAACAGTATATAATTAACGGTATATATATATATATATATATATATATATATATATATATATATATATATATATATATATATAGTGTAAATAATCTCCTTTGTAAAACGGCGAACTAGATATATATGTTGGGATCAATCTCCACCGTAACGCAGTTTCTTGTGTTGACTTGCTATGTATTTTGTAGATACTGAGGCTGCATCCCATATAAAATTATTCTTAACGGTCAATTCCATAAACGGCTAACATGTTTGAATTTCAGTCAAGTACCGTGTAGCAAAAATGTACTATACATGTAAATAATTTCTCTGAAAATACAAAACAATTTTTATTCTATCTGAAAATATCAAGCTTGGCAAAATAGAGCGGTAAAGGTTAAATATGGCAATGTATGTAAATATTCACATTGATATGTGTTTTGTTTTCTATAATTACAGGGGTCAAAAATTTTGCTTCTCCTAACATTGTTTTCTAATTTCTTCAAAAATAAAAATGTCTCTGAAGAACGTGAAGTTATAAATGTTTAAATCATATCAAGTCCATCAATCTAATATCCTTTGTGTCAGGAAAGTGTATTCTTTGATACGATTAAAAATTTATCAATTCTCAAAGGTTGTGTTTTGATAGGAATAAATGCTGAAGAAATTCTATGTCATATTAGTTTAAGATTTAAAATATTAATATTGCAAATTCTATTTATTATGGTAAACGTACTGAAATAAACGTAAAGGAATCCTTACAAAATATTTGTGAAAAACACGCAGTTTCACTTGCTGAACAAAATTCGATTCTATCGCATTTACGTTTTCGATTATTAAATGTAAATGTACTCACCTTGTCAGGTAGGTAATAGCAATACGCACGACCAATACACTGACCGTATCTACCGCTAAGCTAAGCTTAAATACAACAATGCACATGACCGTCACGTTACCCATGATAGCTGTGACATCTAGTTGGAGTACTCTCGGCCTTTTCTATAATTACAGGGAAAATCCTCGTGAAATGCAGTAGAAAAACTGAAGAAGTTCCGACTGGAACAGTCTGCTGTCAGTCACTTGCTTTGCGCTGGTCGTGTGGAAAGTCCCTTGTTTTGTCATGTTATTACTGATTATAATTTATTTATCTACAAATGAATAATTTATAGAACACATGCACCACAAATGACCTTTCCACGCAAATCAACAAAGAGAGATAACTTTTGACCATATACATGGCCGTGATAAAATGAGAAAATTAGCATTATTAAATGTTTCGTAGTGTAGTAAATACTCAACTATATGAGTTGGATAAATATGACATCGCCACAGTAGCGATAACACTTTTATCGCCATAGTGGCGATGCCATATTTATCGCCACAGTGGCGATACTACTTTTCTCGACATAGTAAATATTTAACTTTTAGCTGCTTTTCCCATTTTAGTAATATATCGCCTTATGTATACATGTATTGTTCAGACTTGTATTTAATTATGTAGACCGACTTTATTTTTTTCCCTCTGCTCTCTCTCTCTCTCTCTCTCTCTCTCTCTCTCTCTCTCTCTCTCTCTCTCAACATCACGATTACAAACCTAAAATGGGTGTACAGTAGACCCTCGGGCGTACATGTATGCAATGACGAAATGCCTAAAAACGAAGTCAAAACAGCAATTGATAGATTGTAAGCACTACCACTTTTATAATAATTTTTCCACATGAATCATGAAAACTGTAAGTAACTGAACTTACCTGACGTGTTGCTATGTGGCAAGATTGTATACATGTAAACGGTACACATTTATAGAAAGAATAAAGTCGTGAATAAA
Organism: Unio delphinus; assembly: GCA_029339505.1. Taxonomy (NCBI): domain Eukaryota; kingdom Metazoa; phylum Mollusca; class Bivalvia; order Unionida; family Unionidae; genus Unio; species Unio delphinus. The sequence continues at coordinate 5,293,908 of JAQISU010001253.1, read as the reverse complement.
TATAGTTATTCCTTTTTATTAAGTAGGAATGCTTAATCTCATCAAACTCGTGCTTGAAAATCGGTCATTGGTTAGAGTTGATTGCTATTCGAAATTTGGTGACAATTAAAACAATGGATATAGAGTCTGTAGTGCTTGCTGCAAGATGGCAAGACCAAACAACATTTTACGCTTGAATGTAGAAGTAAGCGAATTTCGGAACTAAAAATACAGAAGAAGTCACGATCATTATGAATGTATTTGATACAATACGCTTTGAAATCTGTAAGACAAAACCGTTGTTTTGCTCCTAGATTCTTTGCCACAAGCCGAACATAAATGTGTTAGCAAAAATACAATTCTCTTACATATGTTTTCATTAACATTTTTTTGACAAAAGTGCATAATTTGAAACATGATGCGTACAAGCTAAAACGTAGCTGTCACAAAATTATTTTTTTTCTCTCTCTCTCTCTCTCTCTCTCTCTCTCTCTCTCTCTCTCTCTCTCTCTCTCTCTCTCCGGAAATAAAGTTCAAATAAAATCCAATAGCAGTGCAGGTACGATATGTATCGTGATCTGTGTGCAGTAATATAATCGAGGGAAGAAAATATGTTCAGAAGAGAGTTCAGCTTGAAACAAACGAAATTCAAATGACTAGAATACGAACAGTGTTAAAATCTTATACTTATATGATACATGTAAGTATCAATATGCCCACACAAACAATTAGAACGCAGGAAACATTGACATAATTGTTGAAGTTATTATTTAATCTTTTAATTTCAACAAGTAGCTCTTACATCGATAATCAACGTGAACACGTGTCAATGAAAATATGTAGGTATTTAACTAGCACTGTATTGACATATATGTTCAGTGCATAAGCTGTAATTTTGTAATTCGCATTGAAAATTCTTGTTTTCATTATTTATTACATATGTTTGTCTAAAATATATACAACGCATTTGTTCTTCAGCCATGTTAGCTTAGATACGTAACGTTTTGCTTTGATGTAAACTGGTATGCTTTCATGTATATATTGTAGATCAAGAACGCAGTAATTTCTGTCAATTATACCTTGATTTTATAGTACATAAAACCTTTCATCTGTTGATATATTTCCATACCGACCAAATTCTAAAACAAGATTATATATTGTCCTGTTGTAGAAAGTGTAAGATCTGTTTTAAATGAAAATTCCTCAAATGTTGGAAATTACAGAGCATAATAAATCAGTTTGCTAGATGTTCCTAGGGAATCACTCCATGACTATCACCTGCTCCTATAATCTTTGTATAATTAGACTACGAGGTACTACGACATTGCGTTAGCATACATATGAATGTCTTGATACTTCTAGCATACATATGAATGTCTTGATACTTCTAGCATACATATGAATGTCTTGATACTTCTAGCATACATATGAATGTCTTGATACTTCTAGTATACATTTGAATGTCTTGATATTTCTAGTATACATATGAAATGAATGTCTTGATACTTCTAGTATACATATGAATGCCTTGATACTTCTAGCATACATATGAATGTCTTGATACTTCTAGCATACATATGAATGTCTTGATACTTCTAGTATACATTTGAATGTCTTGATATTTCTAGTATACATATGAAATGAATGTCTTGATACTTCTAGTATACATTTGAATGTCTTGATATTTCTAGTATACATATGAAATGAATGTCTTGATACTTCTAGCATACATATGAATGTCTTGATACTTCTAGCATACATATGAATGTCTTGATACTTCTAGTATACATTTGAATGTCTTGATATTTCTAGTATACATATGAAATGAATGTCTTGATATTTCTAGTATACATATGAATGCCTTGATACTTCTAGCATACATATGAATGTCTTGATACTTCTAGCATACATATGAAATGAATGTCTTGATACTTCTAGCATACATATGAATGTCTTGATACTTCTAGTATACATATGAAATGAATGTCTTGATATTTCTAGTATACATTTGAATGTCTTGATATTTCTAGTATACATATGAAATGAATGTCTTGATACTTCTAGCATACATTTGACATGGCTTTCAATTTTCATTTTATAAACTATACTTGAGTCAACATCACTTTTAAAAAGAAAATTATATTTCAGAGATTAAAGAATAATGATGTAATAGAATAGCTGACTAATACTGAATCATTCGTAAATTTTGTATAATATGAAGTATTATACTGCTATATGTAGGTATTACAACTGCAATGTTTGCACTAATAAAAAGACATATTAGTGCCACGAACATCTCGTTCTTTTAATAAAATACAACTAGCAAATTTAGGGTAAATTTTGCCACGAGTGCAAAGGAAAGTTCTTTATGCACATATTTAATGTTACATACACCTGCCTAATATAAAACCTTATAAGAAAAAAACTTACATGAGTGAGGTCTAAAAGCTTCATATCTTTGGATAGGTATAATAACGCCAAACATAAGAATGTAATTCACTTGACCTGACATGTCAGTGGAAATTCATATAATAAAAAGTTTATGAGCCCAACCTCCAAATTTATATATGCCCTTTTTAAGTTTGAAGGCAGTTTTTGAAAACACATGATGCTCACAGTGCAAACACAAGCCATTTCTCTGCGTGATAATTTGAAAAAGCATTGTGTACTTAATAGCTTGATGCAATTCAAAATAGTTGTCATCCAGACCGTTTTTAAAAAATAGATATTCAACTTGCCTTGAGGCAACGTGTCTTCTGCAATGAGTGTCAAGCTCTGTTTTGTAACTGACTATTGATATTGTCACTGACTAATTACTGTGCAGTGACTACGTGAGGTGTACATTGACGGGTGTATTGTGGGCTATAGAATGTACTGTTTAACATTACTTCAGATGTGTACCTATAAAATGGAGCATCTATCGTCAATGGGAGGTTTTCTCTTCCTTTATATCAACAAAAACTTGTACAAAATATATATAATTTAATAATAGGTATTGGAAGATACATGAAAAATAGCTGGGAACTTGTTTCCTCTTTTATTGTTTCTTTAATTTTTCCCTCAACTATTTTAATTTAAAACAACATGCATTGTTCCTCGTGATACATATTCCAGTAAAACAATGTGTGACAAATTAATTAAATGTTCCGAAACCTTGTTAAACCATATTGAACTTCTACTTTGATCATGGAGGCCAATATTCAACTTCTGAGTCCATAACAGACCTATAGGTGTTAGAAACAAAAGTCTCACCGGAAATCAAGGTAAGATAATGATTATATACTTTTTTGGGGAGGTACGAACGTTCTTTGAAAAGACCGTATTTGCAGGCCAACGAACAAATTCACAAAAACATTGTCTATGACTGCATGGCATTTCCAGGCTAAGTACTTGAATAGTGTCTATGACTGCATGGCGTCTCCAGGCCGTGTACTTGAATAATGTCTATTTCTATCTATATGTCTATGTGAGATACTACTAAGATCATTTATTAAAAACGGAGCGATGTACCAGTCTCGAGAATGTGGAATTAATTTTGTGGGATTTATTTTTACTGGTGCAATGATTCTACCAGACATTTGGTCCTTATTGTGCACTAAAGTAAATGAGCTTGACTCGTAATTTTGCAAACTGTAGCTATACAGTATAGCTTATTTTTAAGATGATGACTCAACCAAAATGCCGTGTTACGTATTACATTTATGAATATTGACCGCATATAACAATTAGTTTTCTTTTTTTCTTTCGCAAGCGTTGATTAACTACGTCGCTAAAATACAGTTTGCTCCGAATGCATGCATTGAACCATCTTTAAGAACGTTGATTGGTCCCTAGTCGTTTGTTGTTTTAGTTTTTTTCGTTCATAATGGCAAGAAACGTGGCTTTTCAAGAACGAGGGTAAACGAGAAGGCTAAATGTTGATGAACTACCGTATGATGTAATCGGTATACTATGACATTTTTCTACCTTCTAACTTCGCTAACTTTGAACTTCATTGCTATGTGATTGCAATTAAAACTAGCGTATGGGCAAGAACGAAGCAAAACGAAAACTAATCACCGTTAATTTTGGGGCGCTTAATGAATGTGAGTGTTTAGAAGGTAAAGTTACATTTACTAATGAACACTTTAATTCCCAACTTCAATGTAAACAGAACTACACAACTGTGCTCCGAGCATACTTCAGATTTCGACATTTAAGATTATTACAACTAACGCATATTTACTGCAGGGTAGAAAGCGGTATTATGGGTTACTTCCGTCTAGTGGATTTTATATGTAAGGGTTATATGTAAGGGTTATTGAACACAGTGGTGAAAAAAAGGGTTAATTCTCTGGATTGGATTAATGACATGCGTTGGTACGTCACTGTCTTTTGACGGTTTGGAATGGACTACCTTACATGGGTAAGATGATGCACCTACTACAACACTGTGAATGAAATAAACTCCACTTTTCAGCACATGATAGCCAGTATAATTGGTGGAGGAAACTCGCGGAAACTCATCTAGTTGCACAGTTATTGATGGATTACCAACACACACACACACACACACACACACACACACACACACACACACACACATTAGTACGCCATGGGCTTGGGGTTATTTTTAAGTTTCCATCCACAGGGCTTTAGACAGACACTTACTTGACCTTATTAGGCTCTGTTCATAACGTTACGTCCATTTCCAAATAGGTAGGTGCGTAATCGTTTTGAAATAATGTCTCGCCCAAGAGAAGTTTTCTAAAAAATGCATATGGCTAACTGCCACCCCTTTGGATTGTAACTTTTTCCCATGCATTGACTGCATATCACTATAACCGTTGCCATTGTCTAGTATAAAAATCTTTAGAAATGTACACCAGCCGGTATATATTTTGACATTTGCTAGCTGTCTTGACACTGTATAACCCGTCTTGCTGTGCCATAAAACATTAAATGAAACCAAACAATACTATATATCTACAACTCTCAATACTATCAGTTTAAGGAAATGTTTTGCCACCGACAGACCATTGAATAGACCAAAGTTAATCTACTCTTGCATGCGTTGATATCTTGCCATTTCGGAACTATGACGTTTTTTTCACTGACTGAATTCGGGTTACTTTCTGTACAATGTTGGAAGCAATCGATATTACGATATGCAGATTGAAAAGAACAAATTCAATCTTTAACGTGTACGCCTGCTTTGTCGTCAAACTAATAGGTAAAATTCAAACTTTAGCCATTCTAAGGTTTTCAAATCATTATTTTTAAGATATGCTGTTTTAAAAATATTTTTGAAATTGGACGTTTAACACTAATCTACTTTGATGTTGTTTTTTTTTTTTTTTTTTTTTTTTGGGGGGGGGTCTTTTTTTGCTTTTTTGTGCGGAGAGGGATTGCTGCTGCTGTGTTAAACGTTTAACTTCTATATCGACTGTTTGATTTCATCCCAAGTTTGTATGGACTCCCGTGGTTACATTGTTATTTTCATAGCAATTTGTGGTAGATAGAAGTACATTATTATACAGTAATGTAATATATTGCACACAAACAAACGTATATCATCAAGCGAAATTATGAATATTATTTTCAGATCTTGAACGTACTTACATCCCCGTCCCATCTTGTTGCTTTGCAAAAAAAGAAGAGGTCAACAAGTCAGCAAAGCGTTAAAGATTCCCGATAAATCTCAATTGTTTCTATGTAAAAATTATGTGCGTGTGTGTAAAATGGGGGGGGGGGGGGGAATAAAGGAACTTTACGTTTCGTTTTTTTTTGTTTATATCAGAAGTGTTGATATGAGATGAGGTTCCTTTATCATCCCTACAGTGAGAAGAAAGTATATAGACTAATTTGAACTTATATATAGTCTGATTCACGCATTCTTCGTTTTTAACAAGTTATTTTCCTTGTTTTGAAATCACGACTGGTACCTATCACATGATCTCTCATAGACATAACAGCTGTTGACATTTAAAACAGTATTACATTTTCTTCAACAACCATTTTCATAATTAGACGATAATTTTTGGTCAATAGTGTCCCATTTTGAAATTTTCCTCTTTTCACAAACAGAACGTGTCAAGTTACGTCTGCACTTGTTGACAACTTCTGGTATTTGCCCTATACTTGTATTACTAGTTCAGGGACAGAATAGAGAACAAATCAAGAGATAACTGCGATCGTATCAGACTAGTAAACAACACAGCCCCATGTACCGATCTGAACGTCGGAATGAAATCTCGGGCATGTCCCGTTTTTAGACTCTCCTATCTGGAGCAGGAAGGGCAAAAAATCTTGTATAACCAGGACTAACAACTCTTTAATCAAGGAGTAAATAATTCTTTCAAAACAAATGTCAACATTTATGCAAGTGGATGAAAATATTCGCTCCCATTTTATTTTGTTTTGTACAGGCCCTGTATTTACGAAATCATCTGAGCAGAGACCGTTTCGTGAAAGTCAGAACCTCTTACAAAATGGAAAAATTATATTTATAATATTTTAATATAATTTGAATTTGGCGTAAATATACGTGTTCAATTTGTAAGAGCATGCCAACATATTGATATCTCTTTAGCCACTTCGAGAGATGGTATAGAAAAAAAACCATGAGTTTGGTTTGCGTACCAAGGTAGTTTAAAGTCTTAGCGACCAGGTGAATTGATGTTTCGTCGCACACATAACCAGTCAGCTATTAAAATTTAATGAACTGTACAAATAATTCTGAGGATAGAGTGAGGAGATGCGAGATGGATGGAGAATGCGTAAGGCAAGAGTGGGATGGGTCGATGATGCATATGGATGACAATAATTTGTGTAATTAGTCACATTCTTGTATCACAACCTGCTATGGCTGAATTTTATTATCCATAGTGTTTTCAAAGTTTGAGTACCAGTAGCAAAAGAAGATATTAATTAAGATATTAATTAATACATTAATTACACTTTACTTGGATGTTTTTGTTAACTAATTTCAGCAAAATGAGGAGGAAAAGTATATATTTGTTTCTATGTTAGCAGTAGCATGCAAACCGAAATTTGCTTCTTGTTTCTAAATCTGAGAAATAAAGAGAGAAATGAACCTAGTTGCTCATTGAGTTATATTATATTGTTCATTTAAGGTTATACAATATTGGTCATTTCAATTTATATTATATTGTTCATTTAAGGTTATATAATATTGGTCATTTCAATTTATATAATATTGGTCATTTAACGTTATATTGTATTGGTCATTTAGTTATATTATATTGGTCATTTAAAGTTATATTATATTGGTCATTTGGTTATATTATATTAGTCATTGAGCTATATTATATTGGTCATTTAGTTATATTAAATTGGTCATGTGTTACGTCTATTGGATTTAAATTATTTATTTTTGAATGTTAAATCCAAATTTGTCATTTTGCCTTTGATATTCATTAATTGGGAGATTTTTCTGGTAAATTCAGGCTGACCTAGACTCTAACTGTAAACAAGTTTTGACCTTGGCTTGTTGACCTGATTCCTGACCCTGCTTTAGACATTGTCAACAAGCTTCTAAAACTATTGGTTAATTTCTAAGACAATTACGTGACTTGGTGAAGGTAGACTCTTCCTCTGACCTTCTATCAATTTCTAGAAAATCACGTGATCCCTTGTTTACATATTAAAAACGGGTATTTAAATCATTGTACTGGAAGAGAGATTCAGTAGAATCTGTTTTTTTTAAAAAGTTAAGTTGTGTATTTATGTTTGAGTGTTAATTTTAATTATCTTGTTCTGGACATTGTGTCATTTCGTCATAGAAAGAGGAATTATTTGGAAAATAACCTGAATTCATAATTTCATTTGGATGATAATAAAACAAGAACTGCATCACGTGACATTGTCAGCCATTTTGGATTACATCGTCAAGATTCGAACCTGGAACTATTAGAAAATTTATTTATCAGGACTCTTGCAATTCCATTAGTGGATTATTTTGTGAATTGTATATTTCTTGGATTTGATTCTCTAAAACCGTAAGTTTATTTATTTTATGAAAATAATTGTACTTAATAAATTCATTGTTAAAGTTTTATAAGCTTGTTAGTTTTCACTCTTTCTGTGTTGCTGCTTATTCGAGCCTAAGCACGTAACACATGTAAAGTTATCTTGTGTTGGTCATTTAGTTATATTATTTTTATATTATATTGGTCATTTAAAGTTGTATTATTGATCATTTAAAGTTATTTAATATTGATCATTTAAATTCATATTATACAGGTCATTCAAAGTTATCTTAAAAGGTCATTTAAAGTTATGTTAAACTGGTCATTTAAATTTATATTATATTGGTCATTTAAAGATAAATTATATTGGTAATTTAGATATATGATATAAGTCATTTCGTTATATTATATTATTGTCATTTAAAGTTATATCATATTGGTCATTTAAAGTGATATTATGTTGGTCGTTTGATTATATTATATTGGTCATTTAGTGGTAGTATATTGATCATTCAGTTATATTATTTTGATCGTTTAGATTTATATTATATTGGTCCTTTAATTATATTATATTGTTCATAGAGCTATATTGTATGGGTAATTTAAAGATATATAATATTGGTCATTTAAAGTTCTATTGGTCATTTAAAGTTACATTATATTTTTCATTTATATTTATATTTTCTTGGTCATTTAAAGTTATATTATATTGGTCATTTAAAGTGATATTATATTGGTCAGTTAGTTATATTATATTGTTTATTTAAAATTGTATTATATTGGTCAGTTGGTTCTCTTATATAAATCATATAGTTATATTATATTGTTCATTAATAGTTATATTATATTTGGTCAGTTATATTATATTGGTCATTTCTAGTTATAGTATATTGGTCAGTGAGTTACATTATATTGGTCATTTAATTATATTATATTGGTCATTTATGGTTATATTATATTGGTCAGTTAGTTGTATTATATTGGTCATTTATATTTATATTATATTGGCAGTTGGTTATTTTTGTCATTATATTATATTGGTAATTTATAGTTATATTATATTGGTCAGTTAATTATATTATATTGGTCATTTAGTTATATTAAACTGGTCATTTTTAGTTATATTTTATTGGTCAGTTATGTATATTAGTCATATAAAGGTGAATCTTGAAAGTTTCGTTGAATTACTAAAATTGAAAAACTTAATTCATGGTAATATTATGCTATGATGGAAAGAATGATATTCTTACAAGCGTTCCCTCATTTGATAATTTTATAAAGATATTGTTCCTTTAGCAAGAAAATGGTCCACACTATTTAAAATGCACGAGAGGGGCTGGCGGAAGTAACTATGTCCTGTTAACAATAGTATAATAAGAATTTTAGATTGCATTACTCCTACTCATTTGGAATGGATCACATGCATCATAAGAAAAATTCATATCTAGCTAATGTCGACAAGACCGTTGCATGTCCTGCTTCTTTATGTTGTATTATTTTCAGATAGACAATGTGCTTTCAGTAAGAATAGATGGAATTCAGAATAAGATGGATGGATGTTTCGAACGACAGTGTACGAGATATTAATCCATCCACACATCCATTTTCTTTTGTTCAATAATAGCTAGGCTTAGACATTTTCAACATCCATATAATTATTGACAAAATTGTATGAGCAGAGAAAAGCTGAAACCTATTTTGACATTCCCGTTAGGTCGTGAAATAAAATACAGTTTTAGATACGAACACTAAGTTATGTAGAACAACAGAAATGTAGCGGCTTATATGGTTTTCTCTACATCCAAGTTTGCATCAAGGGTCTTTACTGAGAAATAAGACAGTGATGAACATATTTAGTAGTTTCAAGTTATCTAATTTTTAATGGTGTGGTGTTTCCATGGGTTTACTTTGGGCATTGAATTTACCTCTCAAGACAGAACTCATTCAGATTAAATCTCTGATCTGGATAAACTGAACCATAGTTAATTGTTTATCTAGCTAGATAATTTCATATTATTAATCAGGTACCAAAATCCAACTAATGACAAGGTGACACGAATCGAACAAGTAGCGTAGTGGTGATGTTGTTATCCAACCAAGTAACCTATTATACAATGTATGCATAGCCTTTCCCCGTTAAAACTGCATCTGTATGTCAAATTAGGTACACCTTTTCGAGTTCTTTGAGTTAGGAGAAGAATTTATTCTTAGCTTAAGTATTCACGTCATTGAGATTATGACATCATAACGTTAGCGACTCTAGGTAAGAAAAGAAGAAACAAAACTCATATTTGAGCAGACTGATCTCTCGTCCGTCTGTAAACAAACGTAAACAAACTGGGGTCTCTATTCGTTCTTGAGGCAGTTTTAATGTATTACGAAAACAAGAATGTTGTCTAGGGAATATTTTGGAACAGAAATAAGAATCAGCCTTAGCTTTCATATACTAATTCTTAAAGAGTATTAGCGTCTTAAATTTGGTTGACAGAGGGCTCACGACAGTTTTGGCAGCACTGTATTTTGACATATTATGTGCTCATGTCCCCAAAGTGGGTTACCTCCTTTGTTGACTATATAATGGCACTGAAGAAAATGGTACGGATTGATAACTGCATTACAGGTAGTTATTATTATTATTCGCCTTTTAATAATATGTTTTCTTAGCTACATATAATGTTGAATTTATTTTTGAACGTAATAAAATTATGTAATTATTAGGAATAAATCTCAGACATTTCCATAACAAAGAAAGTGATCATATTGTTCCAACGCTCCATAATATACTTTCTGATTTATTGCAATATTTTTGAAACGTGCATGCATCTTTATGCAGTTTGATGTCAGCCATCTAATTTAAAGGATGACACGTTTGTCTGGATAATGCGTTGTTAAATATATGTATCACCACCAGTCTATTTGAAATGAAGATCTTTCACATATAATATAATTTTCTAGATTAACGTATTTATGCAGTTATGCAATTGATCTCACATTCAATCCGCTTCGGTTATTTAAACTTTGCATGGGCATCATTAGACACTGAAAGACGCCCTACAAATATTCCATCAAATTAACATGTTCTGACTTAATGACAAGTTTAAGATATAATGACTGAAAAGATTGCTATAAATTGCAAGTGTTCTTCTTTTGGCTCAACGTATGATTGATGCATTGTAGTTCTATTGGTATTTAGCATGTTTTATGAGGTGGTGGTGGTGGTGGTTTTGTCTTTCCAGAAATATCAAATTTGGTTTATATAGCATTGAAAACAGGAATCTGAGTAAGACTGCTTTTACGTCAGATGTTTCAATTAATTGAAGGCCTCTTATTTATTCATCTCTCTCTCTCTCTCTCTCTCTCTCTCTCTCTCTCTCTCTCTCTCTCTCTCTCTCTCCTCTGCGTGTGTGTGCGTCTGTGTTGTAATGCAAATCTGTACAAACACTTGAAGTGCATTTACCTGTAATTTAATATTTGCAAATATATCTCGAAGATGGAAAAAACGTCTCGTTGCAGATTCACTTTTTTGAAGCGGCATGTCGTTCTTGAAAGATAATTCGTTATTTATGTTGTAAATGTGATCAATCAATAATTTCTCTCCATAGATCTCTATTGATTTTCGTACTATTTTTGATCAAATATTGAGCACGTGTTAACAAAAAATGTAGATATTTAACTAACACTGTTTAGACATATAAATTCAGTGCAAAACATGTAATTTTGTAATTCATATTGAAAGATCTGAATTTTATATGAAAGGTTTATTTATTGACCGAAGTGGTGAAAATAAAGGTTAATTGGCTGGATAGATTAATGGTCGTCCGAGAGTTATGGGTTAATACGTCATTGTCTTTTGAATGTATATGTGTAGTTAAGTCTCCTTGCGATTCTGAAGCAATAAACGATGCGTGAGAAAAGAAGGATCGAGCGAAGGGTTATGCTCGCTGTTTCATGTTTTCAGAGATTTCGCCATATTGTTTTGATATAACGTCAGTCTCCTGCGATATGGGTAAGATACGGCTTCAAGTGGATTGACGTTCGTAGTAAGATACCCATTGAAATGGACTACCTTACATGGGTAAGATAATGCACCTGCTACAAGACTGTGAATGAAATTAACGCCATATTCCATCACATGATAGCCAGTATAACTGGTGGAGGAAACTCGCGGAAACTCATCTAGTCGCGCAGTTATTGATGGATTACCATGAAATCTGGTAAATATTTATATCATCAACATAGCTACGTATGACGATAAAATACGTTTCCCCCGCATTGTTCATGGAGTTGTACGTTTTGACTTGCCGCTAAATCCAATCCATGACAGAACAATGTGAACGGAACTAGACTTACACTTTCCATAGGACTGGTGTGAAACTTGAAAGATACCATTGCTGTCATTGGAAAATATGCACAATGACAAACCACGATGACTACTTATTTTGTCAGAATTATCGATGGTTGTAGTGTATAGCCAGACTCATGGGTACGCACAGCTTGAAATGCTAATGGAAGACTTAGTATATATTACAATTATCAGAAAATGTTATGTTGACTAATCTTTGTGCTCGTATTATATTCAGATGAGTTAGCGCAGTTTGGTTTAGCTTATCGGATACAATATCTGTCAACATTTAGTAAACTCAGCTAGTCTCGTAATTATTGACAGATTTCTGAAATACCGGGTACAGATTATCATTACTACATGTACGTTATCATATACTGCCATTTGTTGTAAGAGTTATCGCCCATTTTTATTTATTAATTAGTTATTAATATTCGACTGCAGTAAATCTTACCGTTATTCATGGTTTTCAGTGATGATTATAAGGATCAGAAGAAGAAGATGCGAGTACTGGATCAATACTACACTTTCATTAGTTTTTCAAGAGAAATTACCATTTTTAAATGAAGCGAGAGGTAGCTGGTACATTTCACACACCATCATGACGAGGTATGTGCGGCATGCGGTAAAACCGTCAATTCTAATGTTTGTACAGCAGCAACAACAACTACAAACTTTTTAGTGAGTAACTTTTTTATATGTTCATCAGATTCTATACCTTAAATGGGAAAATGCAAATCACCTCACATGTTTTAATGATTACATTGTCACCCTTTAATTCAGAGTCTGATAAATTACAACGAAACCTGTTGAGTTGTAAACATTTATTATCTACATAAAGGGATAAGTACAAAATAAATTTATTGCAAAGCCGAGTGTTTCATCTCATGTTTGAACATGCACTCAGGCAGTTCAAGAAACGAATGTATTTCTCCGTTTAACAAAAGTTAGAACATGGACACAATAAAACATTAACAAAACAGATCGAATTGCCTTCACAAGTCAATAAAACTACACTGTAGGGAAACTGGATTTAGTGGCGATGCCGCACATGTTGTGTTTGTTTCTGGCCATCATGATGTAGCCCTGCATACCCCAGCTTGTACCCCAGCTGTAAAATAAAAAATATATAAGTAAATGTATGTATGTATGTATGTATGTATGTATGTATGTATGTATGTACATGTATGCATGTATGTATTGTGCGTGAGCGCGTGCGTGCGTGTGTATGTGTGTGTTTATATTCTGTTGTGGCCTTTTGTGCTATATCAACAACTAAAACACTTTACAAAACTTAATATGCGTTTAAGGCTTGTCTCGAGCAATGTCTAACTACGGCTTAATTGGGTTCAAATACAATTAAAAAAATTGCATACATCTTATTTTTTTTAAGCAGTCAGACAAATCAACACTAAATATATTACAACATATCGCCACCAAGATAACACATTCTGTTAAGTAATAAAAACGCAATTCTGCCGCTAGCCTAGAGAAACATTATTTGTAGGCTTTTGGTTTTACGTTTCAAACAAATACTAATTGTGCATTTTCTATGCAAAATGACACGAATAATTATACGACAAAAGTATTTTTTTGTTTTAAAAAACCCGAAATAAGATGATTATAAAACCTAATTTACGTTATCTTTGGTCGTTACCAAAAATACACAATAATCAAATATTTGGAGACAAATGATGAATTATGCGTGCACGCGGACAGATAGAATCACAAATGTTTTCAAAACGTTTTCAATAGCTTAGAGAATAGAAATAAAGGAAAAGAATGCAATCGTCAAAAATATGTATATGTACAAATCGATCAACATTAATACAGGCAAAAACAGAAAGGCAGGACAATAACAGCCCACAAGAACACAACACATAATTCGGACTGACCTATTCTTAACTAGCCAATAGTCCTTGCCACCTTGAGTTCCATATCCCACAGCTAGGACTCCGTGGTCCAGAGCTTGAGGATCACATTGTGGCTCACTGTAGATTCCATGCTTGTACAGCTGGAAAGAAGTATGGCTGGCGTCTATGGCAACTGAAATGGGGCCTACCGTTGCAACGGCTTTCTGAAGGTCGGCTTCGCTCCCGCCTTGAATGTCCTTACAACTAGTTTCGGTGGCGCCAACATTCGCCTTATTGAACTTGCACTTTAGGGTCTGAAAGATATAACTATATAAACTCAAGGCTACGTTACTCAATATCCATCGACCTTTCGATATAAAGCATATATTTTTTGTCGAATCGTATCCTCTTACTATTAAGAAATGTTTCCTCAGAGCTGCCCAACACCGTCCATACCGGACATCTGTCAATATATTTGATATATGGGACATCATGCTACAGGCCTGCGGCATGATGCCCCAGTCCTAGAGGTCACTACAACTGCCACACTACAGAGATCGATATAACTCAAATTGTTAAAGCTACAAATTGTTAAGTTTTATAAGCACACACACACACACACCGTCTCTTGTTTCATCTTTTATTACAAAAATGCCAAAATGCTCAAACCCACAAAATCATTTCAAACATGCGTGTACATTTACCGCATGATAGTTTATGTGGAGTATTAGAATCAAGCAGGGTTTCCTTGGAACATTTCATTTTTAATTCCCGGCAAACACCAACAAATAACCTTAATATTGTCGACCCGGTTTTACATATATAACTGACTATTTACCAACCGTGTTTAAATATGTAATTTAGCTAATTACCAGCCGTATTTATTTACGTAATTTAGTCAATAAACAACCGTGTTTACTAACGTAATTTAGCCAGCAAAATACCAAATGTTGATTTAGAAAAGTTGTATTTACGAAATTTTGGCAATTACCAACCATATTTATCCAAAGACCTACCATATGTACCTATGTTTAAAAAATGTACTATATGAAGAATTTGAGTATGAAATACAACGTGCATGTGTGTGTGTGTGTGTGTGTGTGTGTGTGTGTGTGTGAGTGTGTGTGTGTGTGAGAGAGAGAGAGAGAGAGAGAGAGAGAGAGAGAGAGAGAGAGAGAGAGAGAGAGAGAGTACCTGAGCTTTGTATGGATAAGATGCTTCAGTGTCGACGCCATGGTTTGTAATGATGTACTCAAAAGCCTGGTCCATCCAGCCTCCCTGGCATCCCAAATTACCTGGTCATAAAAATTAATCATATGCACTAAGAACGGAATGCCATGCTTAATTTTTGTTAGTTCTTTTAAACCGTTAAAGATCATCGGATACTTGACAATAATGTCAATTTATATGACCATTTAGGTGGAGAAAAAAAATCTAATTGTTTAGCAAACAAAATGTATATAACTAGCGCTGAGGCAATGTTAATAGCTGGAGTCAGTTGTTCTGTGGGCACTCGTGGCAGATGCTCCTCACCCCAGCCCCCACAGTCATGGGACACCCTTGTTTGCCATGGAAAAAATTACATGTGCTCAAACAAAATATATTTAGGTCTAACCCGACTGATACAGAGCAATAATAATTCACGCATGTAAAAGACAGTTTAAGGATTGATTCGGTGTGTATTTGTAGATCTTTAAGGCCTCCTCAATCTTATATGCCTCGCTTCCTCTTACCCTCCCGAAGCCTGCTTTCGGCCCCAACTAATATAACTAGTATATTCCAAAAGAAGAAATTAAAAATAAAGAATTATTTCGCTCTCCATACATCCCGCATGTCAGGCTAACAACTCAGAACTGGAGTTGTCGCCACTATATTGAAAGCGATCGTCCACTAAAAGTTGTAACTACACGTTATTATTAAATGTCTACAAAATAACTGTAAAATAAAGTACCTTCCTTCCCTGAACAGTCTACAAGATTCTGTTCCGAAAGGGACACCAGCTGTTTTGTCTTATTAAAATGCTGTCCCTCGAGGGATCCGGTTGCTGAAAAGGCCCAACAGGATCCACACTGACCCTGTTGTGATACAAAAACATGTTATCATTCAGTATCTCAATGCAGTATATACTGAACAGTAACTGAACAAGATGTGAAATATTTTCTTAGTGAATAACATTCTAAGCCTCTCGCTCCAAAAGGACCATTCAAGCAATTGATACAGTGTATGCTTTCAACTATTTCATGATGCTGTTAAAACCCTAATACTTCCATTCAAACAACGTTCCCTCTAAGCTGCGCGCGCGCAGCTGTCAGGCATCCCCGCGCAGCTGAATTGTCAATTTTTGCTTAATCCAACCTTAAATGTTGCTCGTCTCCGTAATGCTTGCGCAGTGCAGCGACCACTGCGCGCACACCTACCATTCGCTTAGATGGAACGTTGCCTCCGTTACGTGCAATAAAGAGTATATATCAAATCATCTGAAGAACACTGAACCATAATGGTCTTGAATATCATTGGGTTACATTCAAACCAAAAAATATCGACGTTTCGTCACATTGAGCCATTTAATTTTTCCATAGAAATGAAAAAGCCGACAGGTATATGTTGTATGCTTCCAAGTTACTATGGAACTCAGTAACAGATGGGTTTGTCTTCATCCCAAGTTTGGCCTTTCAATCATCCCAATTCCCTATCCCCAATTCCCAGTTCTTCTTTCCTGTCAGATAATTTGTCCGCCACGTACTAATGTTGTTCTTATTATTAGATGCACGGAATTTTGTCGAATGTTTTATTCACCACGTTTGGAGGACTCACGAGAAAGAACGTAATTACGAGCGAGGTCCGTGATTGAATTACGAGCTGGCACTCCTTAATTCTAAACTAAATATTTAAACATTGTTTAAACTGAACATCTTCATTATTTGCAAAACTTGGGAAATCAGTAAGTCAACTTTGGAGGACAGTTAAACCCGTCAGTAATACTATGTATGTGTGTTATTTTACATTTCTCAGTTACTTTATATAGCACGTAAAAATACAGAAAGGTCATATGAAACCAAGTGTGCTTTAAGATTTTTCTTTGCAGTCAGTTTGACCCTTACCAATATTAAGTAATTGCTTATTTCTGACTATGCAGGAATACCTATCAGCAAAGAATAATAATCCCTACTCAACATATGCAAATAGCTTCAAATGGAAAATAAAACGTCAAGAATATTACTTCACGTTATTCCTTCAGAAGTCTTGTAAACTGATACACATTAAACACACGCTTCGTTTCCACTATTTGTGCAAATTCTTCTTCATCTTCCTAACTGAACTAAATTATTTGTACATAAAAATGGTTTTTAACATTTTACGAAATTTCATCTGAATGACTTACAATATCACTGCTAACTTGAAAGCATAAGTAATTCATCAAGATGTGCTGTGGATGAGGGAATTGTCAATTTGTTTTGTGTAGAATAACAGGCTAAGCGATGAGAACTTGCTAGTTTTTTTCTGATTGCTTAAAATTTAATTATATTCTATTATTCATTATCCCCTCGTGACATATTGACTCTAATTGCTCAACTTAATCAACATTTGACCTTTCCATGGAAAAATGAAATGGCTTATTGTGATGAAGCTTTTTTTATACGAGCGAGAAGCTTAGAAAGTTATTCTTTTTGTTGTGTGTGGAATAATTAACTTGGCGATGAGAATTTGCTAGTTTTATTTGATTGCTTAAAGTTTAATTATATTCCATTATTCATATTGAGTCGAATTGCTGAACTTAATCAACCTTTGTCCTGCTTACGAAATATTAACAGTCAGATATGAATATGTGTACATGCAAAAAAGTAAAAATCCCAGCGTAGTCGTAATAAAGAACATTTAACATAAAAAGAAAGGTCAGCGACGCAAATATAATATTTGTATTCATTTGTAACGCAATTATTTACACGTACCAACGTGACGCAGACAAGCAGTATATCTTTATGAAATCGGAGTCCTATCTGAATGAATGTACAAAGGAGAGCAAGGAAGAATGCTGTGTAATCCAACTATTCTGCTACGTCACGAAAAGCACCGCATTCTAGAATTCCCTAAGTGTGTCATGTAGGAAAGGAACAGACGCGATTGACGCTATTTCTTGATACTGATATAGGTCAATGTCGCCATATCAACATGCGATAGTACAGGAGGTGATAAATTAAAATTCTTAAACGTGTTGTAGTAAAAGCACATGGTGTAAAGGAATCGTGGATTAGTTTATCTACAGAAGGACTTAATAAATTCAGGTCAGGTCACACCGGAAAAAAGTAATGCCTTTCGAAATCAAATACAATGAAAACACCATACAAAATCGTATTTTGATTAGAATAGGATAACATGATATAAAGTAATATAAACTTTACTCTGATCTCGACATTCACTGTATTCAGCTATAAATTCAACATTAAGCTACCAAATTATATGTGAGAAATTACCTGTATTCGACTACAAATTCAACGTTAAGCTACTAAATTATATGTGAGAAATTACCTGTATTCGACTACAAATTCAACGTTAAGCTATCAAATTATATGTAAGAAATCACCTGGTTCTTGATTGGTGTGACGTAGCCCTTCGTCCTCCAATCGACCGTTGCAGGAAGGTCAGATAACTGTAAGGTACTCGGGAATGTAAACTTTCCACAAGTTTTCTTGGTTGAATCGTACTTGTATCCATTCATGGTGCTGACAAACTCTTCGGTAGTCTGAATATTATTCATGACAGAGATTATATAGCATTACTACTACTACTACTACTACTAATAATAATAATAATAATAATACATCTTTAGAAAGCAGTGATGCTAACTAGCAGTTTCTCGATAACAAAAAATCCCGCTAGTTACTTTCATTAGAGATTTTATTCTGCGGTTATAAATATACAAAATATTTAAAAAGGTAGAAAGAGGTGGCTAAATTTGCATACAATTATGCAATTTCGCTCCCATTGTATACAACTCAGTAGCAAAGTAAACAATGTTAGAGAAAGGAACTTTAACACGGACTTATCTTTTAACATAAGTCTGAAGATATGTGGCATCGACTGCTTTTATTGCAAAGGCATACCATACCAGATGATTCTTTCATTATTAAGTTTTATTGTTTTAATTAAACTTTTATTTCCTTTTACACTTAACTCCTTCTATATACCTCCGAGAAGAAACCCATGAAACACTCCTCGGGCATATAATTATGATACTGACAACTAAGAACCAAATTTAAAGCGATTAGACGGAGAAAGAGTTACTGAGTACGGAATTTAAGACATTTTCAATATTCCTAAGCGTTTGGCAACACGATGGTTTCGTCTTGAACTAGAAATTATACGTTTAACATAAAAGTAACTTTGAGAAGAAAACCGGCATAAATTATCGGCAATTGGCAAATATGTGAACTCAAAGTACTAAGGAAAGATTCAAACCACACACAAACACACACACGAAAAACTGACCATATCGGCGTATTCGTTCATTCCGAGCCAGTAAGTGTGCACGCCACGGTCCGCTTCCAGGTTATGCTGCTGGACACGCTTTAGGTTCTCTTCCCAAATAAAGCGCCTAAAAACGTAACAAAACTGTTGTCAAGAATTTAAAAATTATCCATTATTTGGCAACGTTAACGTTCAATTTGTAACATTCAAATGAAAATAAAGGCTGCAGCATTAGAGACTCTTCAGACCCCTCCCACCTCATACCACTCCCTTTGTTACTAGTGACTTTGATATAAGACATCAAAATTCAAATAAAAAGGTTGTTTTTAAATTTGTTGTTAGAATCCTGTTATAGAACATAAAAGGCGGGTCACTGTAATTTACTTTAATGGATATAATGCATTAGAACATACACTATATGTCATTGTAACCTACTATAAATGAATATAATGCATTAGAACATACACTATATGTCATTGTAACCTACTATAAATGAATATAATGCATTAGAACATACACTATATGTCATTGTAACCTACTATAAATGAGTATAATGCGTTCCTCAGTTCACGTGTTTGTTCAATCGAAAGAACCATTGAAAGTCAGCTAAATGCTATATCTTCAACCTTCATGTCTGAACATGAAAATAGATTATTGTGACATTGTCATGCTAAAGCATATTACTTACTGGAGAGAAATCCTCGATGTAAATGCAGAAATATTAGATGAATGCAGAAAGCCATCGTTTATGAGCATTGAGTTCAGTGTAAACATTGCATGTATAGGGACAATAACGACAAAGAAAACTGCAACACATTCGGAGGAATTATACAGGGCGAGAGGGCGAGACAAACCTAATGCCCATAAATGTCTTACCTTACTAGACCTTCCTTTTGGACATACTGCTTGTTGTAGGTTGTCTTGTATAGCTCCCACTCATCGTCCAGCTCAAAGTTAAATGATAGCCCTAGGGCCACAAACCCAGCCAATAGAAAAACGCGTAACATCTAAACGAAGAAATTGATAAACAATAATAATGCTGTGCAAGATCAATAACCTATGAATTTAAAAATAAAGCTATAAAAAATAAATAACATAAATAAATAAAAAAGTAAATAAATTAAAAAACACGTATAACAAATTAACTTGCAAAATCCGCTCTCCTATAGATATGATTGAGAATATTTCTACGTCGATATGATTCGTCTTTGGCTTTGAATACTTGACTCGATTTATTAAATACATTTACACCTATCGCTAGAGTTCATATATATATATATATATATATATATATATATATATATATATATATATATATATATATATATATATATATACACACACTCATAACCATTAGCACATTTTATACAAGGTTGTTGATATTGACATTTTTTCTTAAATGCTATTAATTTTGCATTGTATGTATCCTTCAACTTTCATTAAAAACTTTTGAACAATGAATGCTGAAGTTATGATTAAATTAGTTGATTGTCTACGTAACATATATTAAAACTCAACAAACTTATTTTGTTATTTTCTTTCCAAAACAGACGTATTTGCAGGCATGCAGATGAAACATGTGAGAGAACCACTATTGGTTAAACGAGTTTTAATAAACAAATAACTCAAAATTATACATTCTCAGTTACGTGTTTTTTTTTCTATCAAAAAATTAGATTTGTGGTTTATGAAAATTTTACTAGGTAAACTTTAAATATGTAAATATTCCTGAATACTTTTACTTATCAGCAATAACCATAATATATTATAGGTACACACAAGAATTACATTTAAATACAATGCAAATATTTTTATGTGGTCATATGAAATTAGTTGGTGTATCTGAAATAACGCATCCTTACCTTGTCCAGCAGATCGCAGTTCGGTAGTGGGACAGCAAACTAATGATTTCTTGGCAGCCGCTCGGTTTATAACTTGTGTCGTCACGTGATGGTCATGGTACCTGTCAGATTAGAGATACGCGTGTCAGCTGCCTATCATATGCAATCTAAAGTCACGAGGGTAGTTCACAGATACACCACTTATAATTTTGGTGGACCGCTCCGATGGCCTAAGTGATTAGAACTTCCGCCTCCGACTTATAAAAATGGTACTAACAGCTGCCTCGCTGTGCGTTACTAGGTTGGTGTTAGTACCGGTCGACTTGGTATAAAGAAAATGAATCTGGGTGGCAAACTCACCAATTGTTGACATTACAAAACACTATCTACAAAGCAGATATCGTAGCGATATAGATTAAAAAACTGGTTAAGCTAAATTACAAATCTAACACATAAACACACACACACACACACACACACACACACACACACACACACACACACACAAACATTAGTAGGCCATTAGTTTTGGGGGTATTTTTAAGTTTCCTTCCACAGGGCTTCAGATAGACGCTTACTTGCCCTTATTATGCTCTGTTCATAACGTTACGTCCTTTGCCTAATAGGTGGGTGCGTAATCGCATTGAAATAAGTTCTCGCCCACGGGAAATGTACTACAAATTGTACAGGGCTAACTACCACCCCTTTGGATAGTAACCTTTCCCATGTATTGACGACATATCACTATAATTGTTTCCATTGTCTAGTGCGAATATAGATCTTTAGAAATGTAGACCAGCTGGTATATATTGTTACATTTTCTAACGGCCTTGACACTGTATAACACGTCTTGCTGTGTCATAAAACATTAAATGAAACCAAACCATACTATATAACGATAGCTCTCAATAATATCAGTTTAAGAAAATCTTTCGCCACTGATAGACCATTGAATAGCAAACAAAGTTATTTTACTATTGCATGCGTTCATATATGTTGCCATTTCGAAATAATGACGTTTTTACACTAACTGATTCGGAGTTTACTGTGTGTACTATGTATGAAGCAACTATTATTACGATATGCAGATAGAAATGAACAAAATAAATCTTTAAAGTGTTCGCCTGCTTTGTCGTCAAACCAATACGTAAAATTCAAACTATAGCCATTATAAGATTTCCAGAGTTTCTATTGTTTTAAAAAAAGTATATGCTGTTTTGAAATTGGACGTTTAAAAAACTAAGTCGCTTTGATGCATTAATTTTTCCCTTTTGTGGAGAGAGACGGTTGCTGTTCCTTTGCTGAAAGTTTAATTTCTATGTCGACTGCCTGAATACATCACAATTTTATATGGACTCTCGTGGTTACATTGCTATTTTCATAGCATTTAGTGGTATAAATATTTACATTAGTATACCGTACTCTAAATTGTTGCACACAAACAAACGTATATCATCAATCGAAATTATGAATATTGTTTTCAGTTCTTAAAAGTACTCTCATCCCTGTTCCATTTTGTTGCTATGAAAAGTAAGAAGACGTCAGCAAGTCAGCAAAGCGTTAAAGATTCCCAATAAGTTTCAATTGTGTCTATTAAAGGGTGTGTGTGTGTGTGTGTGTGTGTGTGTGTGTGTGTGTGTTGTTAAATGGGGCGAAATAAGAGCACTTCACTTTGACTTTTTGTTATCGGCAGTTCCTTTCTCATTCCCAGGAAAGTATATAGACTAATTTTAACTTATATATGGTTTGAATCACGAGTTTTTTTTATCAAGTTATTTTTCTTGTTTTTAAACAACGACTGGTATCTATCACATGTTTTCTCATGGACATAATAGCTGTTGATATTTCAAACAGTATTACATTTTCTTCAACACCCATTTTCATAATTATACGATTATTTTTGACTAATGGTGTCCCATTTTGAAATTCTCCTATTTTTACAAACTCATTTTGTCAAGTTACGTCTGCATTTGTTGACAACTTCTGGTATATGCTCCCATACTTGTATTGATATTACTAGTTCACGGACAGAATATAGAACAAATCAAGAGATAAGTGCGACCATATCAGACTACTAAACAACACGTCCCCCTGTACCGATCTAAACGTCGGATGAAATATCGGGCATGTCCCGTTTTAGACTCTCCTATCTACTGGGGGATGGAGCAGAAACGGCCAAAAATGGGTATAACCAGGGCTAACAACTCTTTCATCAAGGGGTAAAATAATTCTTTCAAAACAAATGTCAACATTTATGCAAATGGAAGAAATTATTCTCTCATATTTTTTTTTTGTTTTATACAGTCCCTTTAGTCACGTAACCGTCTGACCAGAGATTCTTTCGTGAGAGGTAGAGACTGGGACAAAATGGAAAAATTATATTCATAATATTTTAATATAATTTGAATTTGGCGTAAATATACGTGTTCAATTTGTAAGATCATGCCAACATATTGATATCTGTTGAATCACTTCGAGAGAAGGTATATACAAAATACCATGAGTTTGGTTTGCGTATCAAAGTAGATTTGAGACTTAGTGACCAGGTAACTAGTTTCGTCGACTCAGAAAGTATGAGTCTGCTAATTTAGAAAATAAATCGAAATGTACAAATAATTCTGAAGATATATTGAGATGTGAGATGGACAGAGAATGCGTAAGGGAGGAGTGGGATGGGTAGATGATGGATAAGGGAGACTATAATGTGTGCATAGTTTAGTAATCACATAATGTATACAAATAAAACATTCTTGCCTCACAACCTGCTTTGATTGATTTTTGTTTTCCATAGTTGTTGTTTTCTTTTCAAATGTTGAGTACCAGTAGCTAAAATCGATATTAATTACGATATTAATTACACCTTACTTGGATGTTTCTGTTAGCTATGTTTAGCAAAATCAGAAGGAAACATATATTTATTTTTCTATTTTAGTAGTAGAAGCAAACCGAAATTTGTTTCGTTCCATAAATCTGTGAAATAAAAGAGAGAAATTAAACTGAATGCAGAGATCTCTGTCAACCAAACATCAGCTTAAAACATCAGTAACAATATATCCAAAATATCTTAAAATTACAAAGCTCTTTTTAAAATCTTTGATTACTAACATACGTCACAAAATGTTTTAGAAACTTTGCACGACTAATATGTGATTCAGACGTAGGGTTTTATTTTTTGGTGTGAACCAAACGGTATCATTTTTAATAACAGCGTAATAATTCAGATTGAAAAAATACAGTTTCTTTCATTATAACTCTATTTAAATTTTAAGGTAAAGAACATTTCTAAAACTAAACGTTGTGTTCATTTACTAATCGCAGTAGAACTTTACTTAGCAACTGTTCTTGTTTACGTGGATATGGTGTGCAAGCAAGTACGTCACTGATGTTTAGGCAAATAGAAAACCTTAAAATATTCAAGACCTAAATGGACGACCTTCAACATATTATATTGGTCATTTAAAGTCATATTATTTTGCTCATTTATAGTTATATAATATTGGTAATTTAAAGTTATATTATATTGATCATTTAAAGTTACATTCTATTGGGCATATACATTTAAATTTTATAGGTCGTTTAGTTATTATATTGGTCAATTCAAGTTATATTATATTGGTCATTTAGTTATATTATACTGGTCATTTAGTTATATTATACTTGTCATTTAGTTATATTATATTGGTCTTAGCTAGAAACGGATTCCTCCTATGATATAGGGGATCTATCCCTAATGAGAAAGGGTAGATCATTGGTAGATCATTGGTCTACACTGAGAAAAAAGACAGTGATGAACATAGTAGTTTCAAGTTATCTATTTTTCATTGTTGTGGTGTCTCCATGGGTTTACTTTGGGAATTGAATTTACCTCTCAAGACAGAACTCATTCAGATTAAATTTCTGATATGGATAAACTGAACCATAGTTAATCGTTTACCTAGCTAGAAAATATCATAAGATAATTTGTTATTTATATTGTAAATGTGAGCAATTGTTATTCTGAGAATACATGGCTTTTGTACACTTTCTCTTCATCGATCTCTGTTGATTTTCGTATGACTATTGATCAAATATTGAGCACGTGCCAAAGAAAACATGTAGGTATTTAACTAACACTGTCTTGACATATACGTTCAGTGCATAAGCTGTAATTTTGTAATTCATATTGAAAATTCTTGTTTTCATTATTTATTACATATATTTGTCTAAAATATATACAACGCATTTGTTCTTCAGCCATGTTAGCTTAGATACGTAACGTTTTTGCTGTGATGAAAACTGGCTATGTTTTCATGTATATATTGTAGATCAAGAACACTGTAATTTCTGTCAATTATACCATGATTATATAGTACATAAAACGTATAATAATAATAATAATAATAATAATAATAATAATAATAATAATAATAATAATAATAATGAGGACTATGTATAGCGCCTAATCTTTAAAAGCTCTAAGCGCTTTATCATCTGTTAATATATTTCCATAGCGACCCAATTCTAAAGCAAGATTCTATATCATCCTGTTGTAGAAAGTGTAAGATTTGTTTTAAAATACAATTCCTCAAATGTAGAAAAGTAAAGACCTAATTCAGAATTGCTTTTTGTACACGACATAATAAATCAGTTTGCTAGATGTTGCCTGGGAATCACTCAATGACTGTATCACCTGCTCATATAATCTTTGTTTAATTAGACCACGAGGTACTACGACATTGCGTTGACTTAGCATGCATTTGAATGTCCTGATACATCTAGCATACATTTGACATGGCTTTCAATTTTCACTATTATAAACTATACTTGTGTCAACATCACGTTTAAAAGGAAAATTATATTTCAGAGATTAAGCAATAATAATGTAATAGAATAGGTGACGAACACTGAATCATTCGTAATGTTTGTTTTATCTATCTATCTATCTATCTATCTATCTATCTATCTATCTATCTATCTATCTATCTATCTATCTATCTATCTATCTATCTATTTATCTATCTATCTATATATATATATATATATATATATATATATATATATATTAAAACTGCAATTTTTTAAATTGTGTTTCCGAAGGTGGCATTGCGCACTTAGGTGAGATTCGTTTCCACCTTTTTAAATACCTGGTAAGGGTAGTTTACCTTGAACTAGTGTAGGCTGATTTTTCGAGCACATGGGAGCTGCCATTATGGTCAGCGGTGTGTTTATATTTATATCATGTATTTTCGTCTCCAATATTAATTTCTGTTATCAAACAAATATCAGTACAAACAACAAATAATCTTATCAGGTGGCAACCTCTAGTAAATCGATGAACATTTCTTTCCATCTTCCGGGTCCAGCAAAGGTCTTTAATATTCTGAAGTGTGATGACATCGACCCTTATTTCTAGTATCCGAACTTAAACTACATATTTCTGTTCTGCAAATTTATTTAAAATTATATTATAAAGTAATGCAATCTGAAAAAAAAGCTAGTTAAAAAATTTATTTTGTGAAATTACTTTCATCGAGTTATTCAGTCTGCGGTAGAATGGGCTACTTCCGTCTAGTGGATTTTATTTGTAAGGTTTTTGTTACCGCAATGGTGCAACTAAAGGTTAATTCGCTGGATTGTATTAGTGACATGGTTTCCCGAGATTTATGCGTTGGTACGTCACTGTGTTATGAATGTAAATGTGTAGCTTTTAAGTCTCCTTGCGATTCTGAAGATTTAAACGACGCGTGAGAAAAGTAGAATCGAGCGGAGGGTTGTGGTCGCCGTTGCACTCCTTGTATTGATTGAAATACCCGTTAAGGTGATTTCATGTTTCCAGAGATTTCGCAGTACTTTGTTGGGAAAACTGCAGACACCTGTGGTATGGGTAAGATACGGATTGAAGTTGATTGAGTTATATAGTAAAATACCCCTAGAAATGAACTACCTTACATGGGTAAGATAATGCACCTGCTATAAGACTGTGAATGAAATTAACCACATTTATCAGCACATGATAGCCAGTATAACTGGTGGAGGAAACTCGCGGAAACTCATCTAGTTGCACATTTATTGATGGATTCCCATTAAATCTGGTAAATATTTATATCATCAACATAGATACGTATATGACGATAAAATACGTTTCCCAGTCATCGTTCATTGGTCTTTTGTACATGCTGTTAAATGCAATGCATGACAGAACAATGTGAACGGAACTAGATTTTATCGCCATTTACTTTACAATCATCAGAAAATGTTATGTTGACTAATCATTGTGCTCGTATTATATTCCGATTAGTTCGCCCACTTTGTTTTAGCTTAGAGGATACAATATCTGACAACATTTGGTAAACTCATCTAGTCTTGCTGTTTTTGACAGATTTATGAAATATCAGGTACATATTATTATAACTACATGAAGGTTATCATATACTGCCATACTTTGTAAGGGTTATCGCCAATTTTGAATTTACAAAAAGGTGCCATATTCGACTACAGTAAAACTTACCGTTATTCGAGGTTTTCATTGATGATAATAAAGATCATCACAAAAAGATGCGAATACTTGATCAATATCACACTTCCATTACTTTTTCAAGAGAAATAGCCCTTATTGAATGAAGCGGGAGGTAGCTGGTACATTACATACCCCATTATTTTGAGATATGGGTGGGATGCGTTAAAAGTGCGGATACACTATTTATTTGTTTTATAATTTACCTTCGGTGCCAAGAGAGAGAGAGAGAGAGAGAGAGAGAGAGAGAGAGAGAGAGAGAGAGAGAGAGAGATTCTAGTAATAAAGTTCATTTTCACCTTCTAATATTGCTAAATAAGATAAATATGATTCCATACCAAACCTATTAATATAACAAGAATTTACAAAATAGATCTTACATTTTGCTTTAGTATTCCTTGATATGAAAAAAAACCTATAAAAATGAAAAGTTTTGAATGATAATAATTAAATTCGTTTCGTTTTTTAAAGATAGTAATATCAACATATATGACATTTATATATAGAATCTATGTTGGGGTTTGGACCGAGACAATAAATTCCCAGCCTAGGGGCTAATATTATTTGTCTCCCCACGAGGCTTGTCCGAGTGGGGAGACATATAATGTAACCTCGCGGCTGGGATTTCCTTGTCTCTGTCCAAACCCGAACGTAGATTATTTTTCTCACCCAATATTATCCTTTAAAGTAAAAATAACTCTTTAAAAGTGTTTACATGTGGCTCATGAATACAAATAAGCTAATGAGGGCTGTGGTGTGACATTTGCTTCCTAAGTACACAGTTCATAAGCGTGAGCAAAGAAAAATAACAACAGGAAACGCCGCATAGTAGTGAGGTATTATCACATTTAAAATATGGATGTAATATGAAATTAACAATAAATAGTTAAAATTTATTAGAAAGAAACTGTTTCCTTTCATCATTTCCAATTTTGAGTACCCCACACTCCCGTATAAAAGACCCTCGTCACCCTACATATATGCGGATCCCAGAGAATAACAATGTGTTAACTTTCAAGCTCACGGATTCTTTGAAAATTTATATTTCTGTCTTGGAAATATGGCAAGTGATGCAGTGAAATTTGCTTATGGATTAGTGTGTTGAGGGATAAATGATTCCTTCTGGCTGGTAAGTGTATTATTTGTCAATAAATACTGCAGGTATATTTAGCTGGAGCACAACGGAGATGCTAACAAAATTATAATAGAGCATGTTTAACATAACACATTTCTGGCTGTTGCTAAGTTTTCCGTTGTTGTTTAGAGAGTTGGGATGCTCTGAAGTGTATTGGTATATAGTCTTATGTGCATGGATCAGTGTTTTCTGACATAATTCATTTCAAACACCATTGAGATTTTTATCCTATCTGTAGCACAGTAAATTTTCAGATCAGATTCATTAAATGTAGCTAACAGTATATACAATGTTTCACGCGAAGTGTTTACAACTAATTCAGTTGCTTTAGCTACATTTAATGATCTGAAAATGTACTGTGCTAGTCCTGCATATAGGATAAACTTGACCATGCTAGTTTGAACGAACTAACATAATATCAAAACCTCGAAATAGTATGCGTGTGTGTATTTGTCTCTATGAAAATGTTTTTGTTTTGGTGTGTTTTTAAGACAGATTGACCTTAAGTAACTATGTTTTGGTTATATATTATTTGTGGCTGTTGTTGCTGTTGTTGTTCTTTTATTTGAGAATAACTATGGCATAGCAGAAGACAAGAAGGTGGGGTTTTTTTGGTTAAAAAAGTTCTCTGCTCGTGGACACCATGACTGAGACGACTGGTCTGAGATGACTAGACTGAGATAAGAAAAGTAAGGTTAGCAAAATAGCTAGATTTCTCTGTCGCTTGGTTGAGAAAAAACTGTCTCATGTATTTAGAATTATAAACTAAAGCTAATATAAAATACAATTCTTATGTTTGTAAAAGCAGCAACAACAACTGCAAAATTTCTTAGCGAGTAACCTTTATAATATGTTGATAAGATTATATACCTGGAATGGGAAAATGCAAATAACTTCACATGTTTTAATGACTTGCATTGTCACTGTTAAATTCAGAATCTGAAAAATTACAATGAATCGTACTGAGCTGTAAACGTTTATTATCTATATAAAAGGATATGTACACAAATAAAATTATCGTAGAACAGAGTTTTTCATCTCATGTTTGCACATGCACCCAGAGAGTTCAAGAAATGAATGTATATCTCCGTTTAACAAAATTTAGAACACACACACAAAACAGATCGAATTGCCTTCTCGAGTAAATGATACTATACTATAGGGAAACTGGATTTAGTGGCGATGCCGCACATGTTGTGTTTATTTCTTGCCATCATAATGTAGCCCTGCATACCCCAGCTTGTACCCCAGCTGTAAAATAAAAAATATATAAGTAAATGTATGTATGTATGTATGTATGTATGTATGTATGTATGTATGTATGTATGTATGTATGTATGTATGTATGTATGTATGTATGTATGTGTGTGTGTGTGTGTGTGTGTGTGTGTGTGTGTGTGTGTGTTTTCATATTCTATCGCGGCCTTAATTAATGAAGACATAATTATGCCGCTAGCCTAGAGAAACATAGTTCGAGGCTTTTGTTTTTTTACTTTTCAAACAAATGCTAAGTGAGCATTTTATATGTAAACTGTCTCGAATAATTACAAAAAGAAAGTCATTTTTTAAACAGAAATAAGATGATTATGAAACCTAGTATACGTTATCGTTGTTCTTTACCAGAAATGCACACTAATCAAATACCTGGCGAAAAATGATAAATTATGCGTGCACGAGCGGATAGATAAAATCAAAAGTTTTTGAAAAAAGTGTTCAATAGCTCAGGGAAAACAAATAAAGGAAACGAAACACACAATCAACAAAAATATGCATATGTACAAATCGATCGACTGTCAGGCAAAAAACAGAAAGGCAGGACAATAAAAGCCCACAAGAAGGCAACACATAATTAGGACAGACCTGTTCTTAACCAGCCAATAATCCTGACCCCCCTGAGTTCCGTATCCCACAGCTAGGACTCCGTGGTCCAGAGCCTGAGGATCACATTGTGGCTCACTGTAGACTCCACGCTTGTACAGCTGGAAAGAAGTATGGCTGGCGTCTATCCAACTGAAATGGGGCCTACCGTTGCTACGGCTTTCTGAAGGTCGGCTTCGCTCCCGCCTTGAATGTCCTTACAACTAGTTTCGGTGGCGCCAACATTCGCCTTATTGAACTTGCACTTTAGAGTCTGAAATATATAATTATATAAACTCAAGGCTACGTTACTCAATATCCTTACGATGCAAAGCAAATAGTTTGGGTGGAATCGTATCCTCTTACTATTTAGTAATGCTTTTTCAAAGCTGCCCACCATCGTCCATACCGGACATCTGCCAATATATTTGATATTATCAGACGCGTGTGTGTCTGTGTGTGTGTGTGTGTGTGTGTGATTTAGATTCTTAACTTCGCTATATGAATTTTTCAGTCATATCGCTACGACATCTGCAGTGTGACACTTTGTTACGATGTCACGGGTTCCAACCACTGCCATGGCATAACAAAGACATAACAATGGTGCTAGCAGCTGTCTCGCATGGCGATTACCATTAAAACGTTAGTGTTAAGACTGCTCAGCCTGGCGTCAGGATGATGGACAATTGCTGGACGTCACTAACACTGCCGCACTACATATATACATATATGCACACACACAAACCGTCTCTTATTTCATCTTTTATTACAAAAATGCCAAAATGCTCTTACCCACAAAATCATTTGGGACATGCGTGTACATTTACCGCATGGTTGCTATTATGGAATATTAGAACAAATCAGTCATTCCTTGCAACATTTCATTTTTAATATCCGGCACATGCAGACAAAACAATCTTAGTGGTGTCGACCCGGTTTTAGATACATAATTGATTATTTACCAACCGTGTTTACTTATGTAATTTATCTAATTACCAGCCGTATTTAATTTCGTAATTTAGCCAATAAAGAACGGTGTTAAATTTAGTAATTTAGCTAGCAAAATACCAAAGATGTTGATTAAAAAAACAAAAAACATTTCACGAAATTTGCAATTACCAACCATATTTAGCCAATGACCAACCATATCTACCTATGTTTCTATTTAAAAGTAAGGTACTGTATGAAGAATTTAAGTTCGGAAATACAACGTGCATGTGTGTGTATGAGAGAGAGAGAGAGAGAGAGAGAGAGAGAGAGAGAGAGAGAGAGAGAGAGAGAGAGAGAGAGAGTACCTGAGCTTTGTAGGGATAAGATGTTTCAGTATCGATGCCCTTATTGGTGATGATGTACTCAAAAGCCTGGTCCATCCAGCCTCCCTGGCATCCCAAATTACCTGGTCATAAAAATGTATCATATGCACTATGAACAGCATTCCATGCTTCTTGTTTGTTAGTTCTATCAAAGCGTTCAAGAGCATCGTGTACTTGAAAATAATGTCAATTTATATGACCATTTAGAGAAAGTACAATCCAATTGTTTAGAAAGCAAAAGTTATATAACTAGCTCTACGGCCGTGTTATCGGTTGGAATGAGTGGATCTATGGGCACACGTGGCAGATGCTCCGCACCCAACCCCCACAGTCATGCGACACCCTTGTATGCCGTGTTGAAATTTACATGTGTTCAAA
The DNA here is from genome assembly GCA_029339505.1 of Unio delphinus. NCBI lineage: Eukaryota > Metazoa > Mollusca > Bivalvia > Unionida > Unionidae > Unio > Unio delphinus. The sequence goes on along the minus strand of JAQISU010001253.1, from coordinate 5,261,281 downwards.
CAAAACATACGAGGTCTAACCCGACTAATACTGAGGAATAATAATTCCATGCATGTAAAAGACAGTTTAAGGATTGCTTCTGTGTGTATTTGTAGATTAAGGCCTCCTCCATCTTACTGGCCTTGCTTCCTCCTCCCCTCCCAAAGCCTTCCTTCCTTCCGCCCGAACCAATCTAAATAGTATATTCCAAAAGAATAAATTAAAAATAAAGAATTAATTCTCTTTCCATACATCCCACATGTCAGGCTAATAACTCAGAATGGGAGTTGTCGCCACTATATAGAAAGCGATCTTATACTACAAGTGATTTCCGAGACGTGTTTAATCAGAAATATTATTAATGTACGTATGTATGCCTGCATGTATACGTGTGTCTGTCTGTCTGTCTTCGTGTCTAAGTTATTAGTATATGCCTAGAAAATGACTGTAAAATAAAGTACCTTCCTTCCCTGAGCAGTCTACAAGATTCTGTTCCGAAAGGGACACCAACATTTTAGTCTTATTGAAATGCTGTCCCTCGAGGGATCCGGTTGCTGAAAAGGCCCAACAGGATCCACACTGACCCTGTTGTGATACAAAAACATGTTATCATTCAGTATCTCAATGCAGTATATACACAGCCACTGAACAAGATATTTCTTAGTGATTAACATTCTTACCCTCTCGATTCAAAAGGACCATTCAAGCCATTGATACAGTGTATGCTCTCAACTATTGCATAATGCCGTAAATCCCTAATACTCCGTTCAAACAACGATCCTTCTAAGCTGAGCAAGTTAGCGCGCGCATATGTTCAGGCATCCCCGCGCAGCTGAATTGTCAATTTTTGCTCAATCCAACGCGTTAAATTTAGCTCGTCTCCGTAATGCTTGCACAGTGCAGCGAGCACTGCGCGAACACCTACCATTCGCTTAGTGGGAACGTTGCCTCCGTTACGTGCAAAAAAGAGTATATATTAAATCATCTGAAGAACACGGAACGATAATGGTCTTAAATATCATTGGATTACATTCAAACCAGAAAATATCGACGTTTCGTCACTTTAAGCCATTTCATTTTTCCATCGAAATGAAAAAGCCGACAGGTATATGTTGTATGCTTCCAAGTTACTATGGAACTCAGCAACATATGGGTTTGTCTTCATCCCAAGTTTGACCTTCCAATCATCCCAATTCCCTAGATGAGAGCCAGTCACCAGACGAGTCTTGTTTTCATCTAGTAAACTCCTTTTATTATCAGGTCCTCTTTAAATAAAACGGGCCTGCCTATCTTCTTTCCTGTCAGATAATTTGTCCGCCATGTAGTAATGTTGTTATTATTATTAGATGCACGGAATTTTGTCGAATGTTTTATTCACCACGTTTGGAGGACTCACGAGAAATAACGTAATTACGAGCGAGGTCCGTGATTGAATTACGAGCTGGCACTCCTTAATTCTAAACTGAATATTTTGAACATTGTTTAAACTGAACATCTTCATTATTTTCAAAACTTGGGAAATCAGTAAGTCAACTTTGGAGGGCAGTTAAATCCGTGAATAATACTATGTATGTGTGTTATTTTACATTTCTCAGTTACTTTATATAGCACGAAAAAATACAGAAAAGTCATATGAAACAAATTGTACTTCAAGGTTTTTATTTGCAGTCTGTTTGACCCTTACTAATATTAAACATCTGGTTCATTCTGACTATGCAGGAATACTTATCAGCAAAGAATAATAATCCTCACTCAACATATGCAAATAGCTTCAAATGGAAAATAAAACGTGAACAATATTACTTCACGTTATTCCTTCAGAAGTCTTGTAAACTGATACACATTAAACACACGTTTCGTTTCTACTATATGTGCTTCTTCATCTTCGTGACTGAAGTAAATCATTTGTAAATAAAAATAGTTTTTAATATTTTACGAAATTTCATCTGAATGACTTACAATATCATGGTTAACTTGAAATCATAAGTAATTCATCTATATGTGCTGTGGATGAGGGAATTGTCAATTTGTTGTGGGTAGAATACCAAGCTAAGCGATCAGAACTTGCTAGTTTTTTCTGATTGCTTAAAATTTAATTATATTATATTATTCATTATCCCCACGTAACATATTGACTCTAATTGCACAACTTAATCAACATTTGACCTTTCCATGGAAAAATGAAATGGCTTATTGTGATGAAGCTTATTTTATACGAGCGAGAAGCTTAGAAAGTTATTCTTTTTGTTGTGTGTGGAATAATTAACTTGGCGATGAGAAGTTGCTAGTTTTATTTGATTGCTTAAAGTTTAATTATATTCCATTATTCATATTGAGTCGAATTGCTGAACTTAATCAACCTTTGTCCTGCTTACGAAATATTAACAGTCAGATATGAATATGTGTACATGCAAAAAAGTAAAAATCCCAGCGTAGTCGTAATAAAGAACATTTAACATAAAAAGAAAGGTCAGCGACGCAAATATAATATTTGCATTCATTTGTAACGCATTTATTTACATGTAGCAACGTGACGCAGACAAGCAGTATATCTTTATGAAATCGGAGTCCTATCTGAATGAATGTTCAAAGGAGAGCAAGGAAGAATGCTGTGTAATCCAACTATTCTGCTACGTCACGAAAAGCACCGCATTCTAGAATTCCCTAAGTGTGTCATGTAGGAAAGGAACAGACGCGATAGACGCTATTGCTTGATATTGATATAGGTCATTGTCGCCATATCAGCATGCGATAGTATAGGAGGTGATAAATTAAAATTCTTAAACGTGTTATAGTAAAAGCACATGGTGTATAGGTATCCTGGATTAGTTTATCTACAGAAAGACTTAATAAATTCAGGTCAGGTCACACCGGAAAAAGGTAATGCCTTTCGCAATGAAATACAATGAAAACACCATACAAAATCGTACTTTGATTAGAATAGGATAACATGATATAAAGTAATATAAACTTTACTCTGATCTCGACATTCACTGTATTCAGCTATAAATTCAACATTAAGCTACCAAATTATATATGAGAAATTACCTGTATTCGACTACAAATTCAACGTTAAGCTACTAAATTATATGTGAGAAATTATCTGTATTCGACTACAAATTCAAAGTTAAGCTTTCAAATTATATGTAAGAAATCACCTGGTTCTTGATTGGCGTGACGTAGCCCTTCGTCCTCCAATCGACCGTTGCAGGAAGGTCAGATAACTGTAAGGTACTCGGAAATGTAAACTTTCCACAAGTTTTCTTGGTTGAATCGTACTTGTATCCATTCATTGTGCTGACAAACTCTTCGGTAGTCTGAATATTATTCATGACAGAGATTTAATAGCACTAATTTTACTACTACTACTACTACTACTACTACTACTACTACTACTACTACTACTACTACTACTACTACTAATAATAATACATCTTTAGAAAGCAGTGATGCTAACTAGCAGTTTCTCGATAACAAAAAATCCCGCTAGTTACTTTCATTAGAGATTTTATTCTGCGGTTATAAATATACAAAATATTTAAAAAGGTAGACTGAGGTGGCTAAAATTGCATACAATTATGCAATTTCGCTCACACTGTATACAACTCAGTAGCAAAGTAAACAATGTTAGAGAAAGGAACTTTAACACGGACTTATCTTTTAACATGTCTGAAGATATGTGGCATCGACTGCTTTTATTGCAAAGGTATACCATACCAGATGATTCTTTCATTATGAAGTTTTATTGTTTTAATTAAACTTGTATTTCCTTTTACGCTTGACTCCTTCCATATACCCCCGAGGAGAAACCCATGAAACACTCCTCGGGCATATAATTATGATACTGACAACTAAGAACCAAATTTAAAGCGATTAGACGGAGAAAGAGTTACTAAGTACGGAATTTAAGACATTTTCAATATTCCTAAGCGTTTGGCAACACGATGGTTTCGTCTTGAACTAGAAATTATACGTTTAACATAAAATGTAACTTTGAGAAGAAAACCGGCATAAATTATCGGCAATTGGCAAATATGTGAACTCAAAGTACTAAGGAAAGATTCAAACCACACACAAACACACACACACACACACGAAAAACTGACCATATCGGCGTATTCGTTCATTCCGAGCCAGTAAGTGTGCACGCCACGGTCCGCTTCCAGGTTATGCTGCTGGACACGCTTTAAGTTCTCTTCCCAAATAAAGCGCCTAAAAACGTAGCAAAACTGTTGTCAAGAATTTAAAAATTATCCATTATTTGGCAACGTTAACGTTCAATTTGTAACATTCAAATGAAACTAAACGCTGCCGCATTAGAGACTCTTCAGACCCCTCCCACCCCATACCACTCCCTTTGTTACTAGTGACTTTGATATAAGACATCAAAATTCAAATAAAAAGGTTGTTTTTAAATTTGTTGTTAGAATCCTGTTATAGAACATGAAAGGCGGGTCACTGTAATTTACTTTAATGGATATAATGCATTAGAACATACACTATATGTCATTGTAACCTACTATAAATGAATATAATGCATTAGAACATACACTATATGTCATTGTAACCTACTATAAATGAGTATAATGCGTTCCTCAGTTCACATGTTTGTTCAATCGAAAGAACCATTGAAAGTCAGCTAAATGCTATATCTTCAACCTTCATGTCTGAACATGAAAATAGGTTATTGTGACCTTGTCGTGCTAAAGCATATTACTCACTGGAGAGAAATCCTCGATGTAAATGCAGAAATATTAGATGAATGCAGAAAGCCATAGTTTATGAGCATTGAGTTCAGTGTAAACATTGCATGTATAGGGACAATAACGACAAAGAAAACTGCAACACATTCGGAGGAATTATACAGGGCGAGAGGGCGAGACAAACCTAATGCCCATAAATGTCTTACCTTACTAGACCTTCCTTTTGGACATACTGCTTGTTGTAGGTTGTCTTGTATAGCTCCCACTCATCGTCCAGCTCCACGTTAAATGATAGCCCTAGGGCCACAAACCCAGTCAATAGAAAAACGCGTAACATCTAAACGAAGAAATTGATAAACAATAATTATGCTGTGCAAGATCAATAACATATGAATTTAACAATAAAGCTATAAAAAATAAAATAAAATAAAATAAATAAATAAACACGTATAGCAAATTAACTTGCAAAACCTGCTCCCCGTTAGATATGACTGAGAATATTTATATGTCGAACTGATTCGTCTTTGGCTTTGAATAGTTAGACTCTTTTTTATTACATACATGTACACTTATCGCTAGAGTTCATATATACACTCCTGATGATTAGCACATTATATACATGGTTGTTGATATTGACATTTTTTTCTGAAATACTGTTAATGCTGCATTATATGCATGCTTCAACTTTCATTAAAAACTTTTGAACAATGTATTTGCAGGCATGCAGATGAAAGAGGTTAGAGAACCACTTTAACCGCATCGGTGGCCTAGTGGTTAGAGCGTCCGCCCCGGAAGCGGGAGGTCGTCGGTTCGATCCCCGGCCGAGTCATACCAAAGACTTACAAAAATGGTACTAACAGCTGCCTCGCTTGACGCTCAGCATAAAGAGGTTAGTGTTAGGACTGGTCGGCCTGGTGTCAGGATAATGTGACTGGGTGAGACATCATGCTACATGTCTGCGGCATGATGTCTCAGTGCTAGACATCACTATAAAAAATGCCTCACTGCAGACATCGTAGCGATATAACTGAAAAATTGTTAAAGCTACGTTAAAAATCCTAATCAAACAAAACAAAAGAGAACCACTTTTGGTTTAGCGAGTTTTAATAACCAAATAACCAAAACAGTTCTCAGTTCACGTATTTGTTTTTCTATCGAAAATTTATATTCGTGTTGTATGAATTATACTAGATAATATTTGAAAATTTGTAAATATTCCTGAATACTTTTATACTTATCAGCAATAACCTTACTATATTATAGGTACAAACAAGAATTACAAATAATTACAATGCAAATTTGTTATGTGGTAATATGAATTTAGTTTATGTTACTGCAATTACACATCCTTACCTTGTCCAACAGATTGCCGTTCAGTAGTGGTGGCAGCAAACTAATGATTTGTTGACAGCCGCTCGGTTTATAACTTGTGTCGGCACGTGATGGTCGTCATATGTATCAGATTAGAGATAGGCGTGACAGCTGCCTCTCATATGCGAGGTAAAGTCACGAGGGTAGTTCACACATATACCACTTATAATTTTGGTGGACAGCTCCGGTGGCCAAAGTGATTAGAGCGTCCTCCTCTGATGCAAATGGTCGCAGTTTCGAACCCGGCAAGTTCATGCCAAAGACTAATAAAAATGGTACTATGCTGTTTAAAAACATTTATGAAATTGATCGCTTAAAAAACTAAGCCGCTTTGATGTTTTATATTTTCCTTTTTGTGGGTAGAGGGGGATGCTGTTGCTTTTTTAAAGTTTAATTTCTGTGTCGACTTCCTGATAATATCCCAAATTATGGGGACTCCCGTGATTACATTGTTATTTTCGTAGCAATTAGTGGTATAAATATTTACATAAGTATACCGTACTGTAAATATTTGCACACAAACAAACGTATATCATCAGGCGAAATTATGAATATTGCTTCCAGTTCTTAAAAGTACTCACATCCCCGTTCCATTTTGTTGCTATGCAAGGTAAGAAGACGTCAGCAAGTCAGCAAAGCGTTAAAGATTCCCAATAAATTTTAATTGTTTCTAGGTAAAAAGTGTATGTGTGTGTGCGTGCGTGCGTGCGTGCGTGCGTGTGTGTGTGTGTGTGTGTGTGTGTTTGCAAATTGTGGCGAGATAAGGGCACTTTACTTTGAGTTCTTTCATATCAGAAGGGTTCATATGGAGTGGGCTTCCTTTAGCATCCCAACAGTGAGAAGAAAGTCTATAGACTAAATTTAACTTATATATGGTCTGATTCACGAGTTGTTCGTCTTTTTATCAAGTTATTTTCCTTGTTTTGAAATCACAACTGGTACCTATCACGTGTTCTCTCATAGACATAACAGCTGTTGACATTTTAAACAATATTACATTTTCTTCAACAACCTTATTCATAATTAAACGATTATTTTTGGCCATAGTGCATCATTTTGAAATTCTCCTTTTTTACAAACCAATTTTGTCAAGTTATGTCTGCATTTGTTGACAACTTCTGGTATTTGCCCACATACTGGTATTGACATTCCTAGTTCACGGACAGAAAAGAGGACAAGTCAAGCGATGAGTGCGATCGTATCAGACTACTTACTACACACCATTGCCCCATATACCTATCTGATCGTCGGATGAAATCTCGGTCATGTCCCGTTTAATGACTCTCTAATCTACTGGGGGAGGGAGCAGAAACAGCACCAACAACAAAAACAACTTGTATAACCAGGGGTAACAACTCTCTAATCAAGGGGGAAAATAATTCTTTCAAAACAAATGTCAACATTTATGCAGTTGGATAAAAATATGATTTCACATTTGTTTTGTTTTATACAGTCCCTTTATTCAGGAAACCGTCTGACCAGAGATTGTTTCATGAAAGTCAGAACCTGTTACAAAATGGGAAAATTATCATATTTATAACATTTTAATATAATGTGAATTTGGCGTAAAACTACGTGTTAAATTTGCTATAAAATGCAAACATATTGATATCTATGGAGCCACTTGGAGAGAAGGTATGTAAATTCCATTGTCATAGATGTCATGAGTTTGGTTTGATTACCAAGGTAGTTTTGAGACTAAGAGAACAGGTGACTTGATGTTTCAAAGCACAAAGTACCAGTCAGCTAGGGGAGGAGTAGGATGGATAGGTGTTGGAGAGGGGAGGAGTAGGATGGATAGGTGTTGGATAGGGGAGGAGTAGGATGGATAGGTGTTTGATAGGGGAGGAGTAGGATGGATAGGTGTTGGATAGGGGAGGAGTAGGATGGATAGGTGTTGGATAGGGGAAGAGTAGGATGGATAGGTGATGCATAGGGGAGGAGTAGGATGGATAGGTGATGGATAGGGGAGGAGTAGGATGGATAGGTGTTGGATAGGGGAGGAGTAGGATGGATTTGTGTTGGATAGGGGAGGAGTAGGATGGATAGGTGTTGGATAGGGGAGGAGTAGGATGGATAGGTGTTTGATAGGGGAGGAGTAGGATGGATAGGTGTTGGATAGGGGAGGAGTAGGATGGATAGGTGATGGATAGGGGAGGAGTAGGATGGATAGGTGATGGATAGGGGAGGAGTAGGATGGATAGGGGAGGAGTAGGATGGATAGGTGATGCATAGGGGAGGAGTAGGATGGATAGGTGATGCATAGGGGAGGAGTAGGATGGATAGGTGTTGGATAGTGGAGGAGTAGGATGGATAGGTGTTGGATAGGGGAGGAGTAGGATGGATAGGTGTTGGATAGGGGAGGAGTAGGATGAATAGGTGTTGGATAGGGGAGGAGTAGGATGGATAGGTGTTGGATAGGGGAGGAGTAGGATGGATAGGTGTTGGATAGGGGAGGAGTAGGATGGATAGGTGTTGGATAGGGGAGGAGTAGGATGGATAGGTGTTGGATAGGGGAGGAGTAGGATGGATAGGTGTTGGATAGGGGAGGAGTAGGATGGATAGGTGATGCATAGGGGAGGAGTAGGATGGATAGGTGATGGATAGGGGAGGAGTAGGATGGATAGGTGTTGGATAGGGTAGGAGTAGGATGGATAGGTGTTGGATAAGGGAGGAGTAGGATGGATAGGTGTTGGATAGGGGAGGAGTAGGATGGATAGGTGTTGGATAGGGGAGGAGTAGGATGAATAGGTGTTGGATAGGGGAGGAGTAGGATGGATAGGTGTTGGATAGGCGAGGAGTAGGATGGATAGGTGTTGGATAGGGGAGGAGTAGGATGGATAGGTGTTGGATAGGGGAGGAGTAGGATGGATAGGTGTTGGATAGGGGAGGAGTAGGATGGATAGGTGTTGGATAGGGGAGGAGTAGGATGGATAGGTGATGCATAGGGGAGGAGTAGGATGGATAGGTGATTGATAGGGGAGGAGTAGGATGGATAGGTGTTGGATAGGGTAGGAGTAGGATGGATAGGTGTTGGATAGGGGAGGAGTAAGATGGATAGGTGTTGGATAGGGGAGGAGTAGGATGGATAGGTGTTGGATAGGGGAGGAGTAGGATGGATAGGTGATGCATAGGGGAGGAGTAGGATGGATAGGTGATGGATAGGGGAGGAGTAGGATGGATAGGTGTTGGATAGGGGAGGAGTAGGATGGATTTGTGTTGGATAGGGGAGGAGTAGGATGGATAGGTGTTGGATAGGGGAGGAGTAGGATGGATAGGTGTTGGATAGGGGAGGAGTAGGATGGATAGGTGTTGGATAGGGGAGGAGTAGGATGGATAGGTGTTGGATAGGGGAGGAGTAGGATGGATAGGTGATGCATAGGGGAGGAGTAGGATGGATAGGTGATGGATAGGGGAGGAGTAGGATGGATAGGTGTTGGATAGGGGAGGAGTAGGATGGATTTGTGTTGGATAGGGGAGGAGTAGGATGGATAGGTGTTGGATAGGGGAGTAGTAGGATGGATAGGTGTTGGATAGGGGAGGAGTAGGATGAATAGGTGTTGGATAGGGGAGGAGTAGGATGCATAGGTGTTGGATAGGGGAGGAGTAGGATGGATAGGTGTTGGATAGGGGAGGAGTAGGATGAATAGGTGTTGGATAGGGGAGGAGTAGGATGGATAGGTGTTGGATAGGGGAGGAGTAGGATGGATAGGTGTTGGATAGGGGAGGAGTAGGATGGATAGGTGTTGGATAGGGGAGGAGTAGGATGGATAGGTGTTGGATAGGGGAGGAGTAGGATGGATAGGTGTTGGATAGGGGAGGAGTAGGATGGATAGGTGATGCATAGGGGAGGAGTAGGATGGATAGGTGATGGATAGGGGAGGAGTAGGATGGATAGGTGTTGGATAGGGGAGGAGTAGGATGGATAGGTGTTGGATAGGGGAGGAGTAGGATGGATAGGTGTTGGATAGGGGAGGAATAGGATGGATAGGTGTTGGATAGGGGAGGAGTAGGATGGATAGGTGATGCATAGGGGAGGAGTAGGATGGATAGGTGATGGATAGGGGAGGAGTAGGATGGATAGGTGTTGGATAGGGGAGGAGTAGGATGGATTTGTGTTGGATAGGGGAAGAGTAGGATGGATAGGTGTTGGATAGGGGAGGAGTAGGATGGATAGGTGTTGGATAGGGGAGGAGTAGGATGGATAGGTGTTGGATAGGGGAGGAGTAGGATGGATAGGTGATGCATAGGGGAGGAGTAGGATGGATAGGTGATGGATAGGGGAGGAGTAGGATGGATAGGTGTTGGATAGGGTAGGAGTAGGATGGATAGGTGTTGGATAGGGGAGGAGTAGGATGGATAGGTGTTGGATAGGGGAGGAGTAGGATGGATAGGTGTTGGATAGGGGAGGAGTAGGATGGATAGTTGATGCATAGGGGAGGAGTAGGATGGATAGGTGATGGATAGGGGAGGAGTAGGATGGATAGGTGTTGGATAGGGGAGGAGTAGGATGGATTTGTGTTGGATAGGGGAGGAGTAGGATGGATAGGTGTTGGATAGGGGAGGAGTAGGATGGATAGGTGTTTGATAGGGGAGGAGTAGGATGGATAGGTGATGGATAGGGGAGGAGTATAATGGATAGGTGTTGGATAGGGTAGGAGTAGGATGGATAGGTGTTGGATAGGGGAGGAGTAGGATGGATAGGTGTTGGATAGGGGAGGAGTAGGATGGATAGGTGATGCATAGGGGAGGAGTAGGATGGATAGGTGATGGATAGGGGAGGAGTAGGATGGATAGGTGTTGGATAGGGAGGAGTAGGATGGATAGGTGTTGGATAGGGGATGGAGTAGGATGGATAGGTGTTGGATAGGGGAGGAGTAGGATGGATAGGTGTTGGATAGGGGAGGAGTAGGATGGATAGGTGATGCATAGGGGAGGAGTAGGATGGATAGGTGATGGATAGGGGAGGAGTAGGATGGATAGGTGTTGGATAGGGTAGGAGTAGGATGGATAGGTGTTGGATAGGGGAGGAGTAGGATGGATAGGTGTTGGATAGGGGAGGAGTAGGATGGATAGGTGTTGGATAGGGGAGGTGTAGGATGAATAGGTGTTGGATAGGGGAGGAGTAGGATGGATAGGTGTTGGATAGGGGAGGAGTAGGATGGATAGGTGTTGGATAGGGGAGGAGTAGGATGAATAGGTGTTGGATAGGGGAGGAGTAGGATGGATAGGTGTTGGATAGGGGAGGAGTAGGATGGATAGGTGATGCATAGGGGAGGAGTAGGATGGATAGGTGATGGATAGGGGAGGAGTAGGATGGATAGGTGTTGGATAGGGTAGGAGTAGGATGGATAGGTGTTGGATAGGGGAGGAGTAGGATGGATAGGTGTTGGATAGGGGAGGAGTAGGATGGATAGGTGTTGGATAGTGGAGGAGTAGGATGAATAGGTGTTGGATAGGGGAGGAGTAGGATGGATAGGTGTTGGATAGGCGAGGAGTAGGATGGATAGGTGTTGGATAGGGGAGGAGTAGGATGGATAGGTGTTGGATAGGGGAGGAGTAGGATGGATAGGTGTTGGATAGGGGAGAGTAGGATGGATAGGTGTTGGATAGGGGAGGAGTAGGATGGATGGGTGATGCATAGGGGAGGAGTAGGATGGATAGGTGATGGATAGGGGAGGAGTAGGATGGATAGGTGTTGGATAGGGTAGGAGTAGGATTGATAGGTGTTGGATAGGGGAGGAGTAGGATGGATAGGTGTTGGATAGGGGAGGAGTAGGATGGATAGGTGTTGGATAGGGGAGGAGTAGGATGGATAGGTGATGCATAGGGGAGGAGTAGGATGGATAGGTGATGGATAGGGGAGGAGTAGGATGGATAGGTGTTGGATAGGGGAGGAGTAGGATGGATTTGTGTTGGATAGGGGAGGAGTAGGATGGATAGGTGTTGGATAGGGGAGGAGTAGGATGGATATGTGTTTGATAGGGGAGGAGTAGGATGGATAGGTGTTGGATAGGGGAGGAGTAGGATGGATAGGTGTTGGATAGGGGAGGAGTAGGATGGCTAGGTGATGCATAGGGGAGGAGTAGGATGGATAGGTGATGGATAGGGGAGGAGTAGGATGGATAGGTGTTGGATAGGGGAGGAGTAGGATGGATTTGTGTTGGATAGGGGAGGAGTAGGATGGATAGGTGTTAGATAGGGGAGTAGTAGGATGGATAGGTGTTGGATAGGGGAGGAGTAGGATGAATAGGTGTTGGATAGGGGAGGAGTAGGATGGATAGGTGTTGGATAGGGGCGGAGTAGGATGGATAGGTGTTGGATAGGGGAGGAGTAGGATGAATAGGTGTTGGATAGGGGAGGAGTAGGATGGATAGGTGTTGGATAGGGGAGGAGTAGGATGGATAGGTGTTGGATAGGGGAGGAGTAGGATGGATAGGTGTTGGATAGGGGAGGAGTAGGATGGATAGGTGTTGGATAGGGGAGGAGTAGGATGGATAGGTGTTCAATAGGGGAGGAGTAGGATGGATAGGTGATGCATAGGGGAGGAGTAGGATGGATAGGTGATGGATAGGGGAGGAGTAGGATGGATAGGTGTTGGATAGGGTAGGAGTAGGATGGATAGGTGTTGGATAGGGGAGGAGTAGGATGGATAGGTGTTGGATAGGGGAGGAGTAGGATGGATAGGTGTTGGATAGGGGAGGAGTAGGATGGATAGGTGATGCATAGGGGAGGAGTAGGATGGATAGGTGATGGATAGGGGAGGAGTAGGATGGATAGGTGTTGGATAGGGGAGGAGTAGGATGGATTTGTGTTGGATAGGGGAGGAGTAGGATGGATAGGTGTTGGATAGGGGAGGAGTAGGATGGATAGGTGTTTGATAGGGGAGGAGTAGGATGATTAGGTGTTGGATAGGGGAGGAGTAGGATGGATAGGTGTTGGATAGGGGAGGAGTAGGATGGATAGGTGTTGGATAGGGGAGGAGTAGGATGGATAGGTGTTGGATAGGGGAGGAGTAGGATGGATAGGTGTTGGATAGGGGAGGAGTAGGATGGATAGGTGTTGGATAGGGGAGGAGTAGGATGGATAGGTGTTGGATAGGGGAGGAGTAGGATGAATAGGTGTTGGATAGGGGAGGAGTAGGATGGATAGGTGTTGGATAGGGGAGGAGTAGGATGGATAGGTGTTGGATAGGGGAGGAGTAGGATGGATAGGTGTTGGATAGGGGAGGAGTAGGATGGATAGGTGTTGGATAGGAGAGGAGTAGGATGGATAGGTGTTGGATAGGGGAGGAGTAGGATGGATAGGTGATGCATAGGGGAGGAGTAGGATGGATAGGTGATGGATAGGGGAGGAGTAGGATGGATAGGTGTTGGATAGGGTAGGAGTGGGATGGATAGGTGTTGGATAGGGGAGGAGTAGGATGGATAGGTGTTGGATAGGGGAGGAGTAGGATGGATAGGTGTTGGATCGGGGAGGAGTAGGATGGATGCATAGGATGGATAGGTGATGCATAGGGGAGGAGTAGGATGGATAGGTGATGGATAGGGGAGGAGTAGGATGGATAGGTGTTGGATAGGGGAGGAGTAGGATGGATTTGTGTTGGATAGGGGAGGAGTAGGATGGATAGGTGTTGGATAGGGGATGAGTAGGATGGATAGGTGTTTGATAGGGGAGGAGTAGGATGGATAGGTGTTGGATAGGGGAGGAGTAGGATGGATAGGTGTTGGATAGGGGAGGAGTAGGATGGATAGGTGATGCATAGGGGAGGAGTAGGATGGATAGGTGATGGATAGGGGAGGAGTAGGATGGATAGGTGTTGGATAGGGGAGGAGTAGGATGGATATGTGTTGGATAGGGGAGGAGTAGGATGGATAGGTGTTGGATAGGGGAGGAGTAGGATGGATAGGTGTTTGATAGGGGAGGAGTAGGATGGATAGGTGTTGGATAGGGGAGGAGTAGGATGGATAGGTGATGGATAGGGGAGGAGTAGGATGGATAGGTGATGGATAGGGGAGGAGTAGGATGGATAGGGGAGGAGTAGGATGGATAGGTGATGCATAGGGGAGGAGTAGGATGGATAGGTGATGCATAGGGGAGGAGTAGGATGGATAGGTGTTGGATAGGGGAGGAGTAGGATGGATAGGTGTTGGATAGGGGAGGAGTAGAATGGATAGGTGATGCATAGGGGAGGAGTGGGTTGGATAGGTGATGCATAGTGGAGGAGTAGGATGGATAGGTGATGCATAGGGGAGGAGTAGGATTTATAGGTGATGCATAGGGGAGGAGTAGGATGGATAAGTGTTGGATAGGGGAGGAGTAGAATGGATAGGTGATGCATAGGGGAGGAGTGGGATGGATAGGTGATGCATAGGGGAGGAGTAGGATGGATAGGTGATGCATAGGGGAGGAGTGGGATGGATAGGTGATGCATAGGGGAGGAGTAGGATGGATGGGTGTTGGATAGTGGAGGAGTAGAATGGATAGGTGATGCATAGGGGAGGAGTGGGATGGATAGGTGATGCATAGGGGAGGAGTAGGATGGATAGGTGATGATAGGGGAGACTATAATGTTCGTTTAGGTTGATTCGTCACATAATGCATAAAAAGCAGTCTAGCCTCGCAAACTGCTATGATTGATTTATGTTTTTTATAGTGGTTTTTTTCTATTCTAATTTTGAGTACCAGTAGCTAAAATAAGTATTAATTAAGATATCGATGAATCATATTATATTGATCACTTAAAGATATAATATACTGGATATAATATTCTGGTCATTTAAAGTTATATTCTATTGGTAATTCAATGTCATATTATAGTGATATTATATTGGTCATTTGTGGATATTATATTGATCATTTAGTTATATTATATTGGGCATTAGTTATATTATATTGGGCATTAGTTATATTTTATTGGTCGTTTAGTCTTATTACATTGTCATTTAGTTATATTATCTTGGTCATTTAAAGTTATATTATATTGGTCATTTAAAATTAAACTATATTGGTCATTAATAGTTATACTATATTGGTCATTTAAAATTATATTACATTGGTCACTTAAAGTTATATAATACTGGTCATTTAACGTTATATAATATTGGTTATTTAAAGTTATGCTACATTGGTCATTTCGTTATATTATATTGGTCTTTTAAAGTTAAATTATATTTGTCATTAATAGTTATACTATACTATTCATTTATAGTCATTATATTGATCATTTAAAGTTATATTATATTGGTCATTTAAAGTTATATTATACTGGTCATTTAAAGTTATCTTATATTGGTCATTTAAAGGAGATCAGAAATAAAAAAAGTTCCTTTTATTTATGTAATTCTCCGCAAAGCTGAATTAGACTGTAATGTTTATAATTTAATATCATTGGCGGGTAGTGATTATATTGAAAGATACCACGATTCCGTAAATTACCGAGTTTTTCTGAGTTTCGATCCGACAACAGATCACGTGGTCCCGTGACGAAATACTAGCCATTCCTCGAATACAAACAATACATTGCAGGGAAAACAGACAGGAGGAGACTAAATATGGACTGCACATTCAAAAGTTGAACCTTCTTCTGATATATGATCATATCTTTATATGTTGAAGTATGTTTTAACAATGTGTTTAAGACATGGCAGCAGAAAAGTACAGCAGAAAGATGGTGCTCATATTTCATATTTTGGAATTAAAAAACCAAAACAATGTAATTTTAAAATAAATACTGATGCATTGTATGCTGTGAAAAAATGCGATGATGATTAAGTGATGGTAACCAATGCAATAAATTCATTGAACAAGGATGAGGTTCAATCGTATTATATGTAACTAACATATTCATTACCTACCCAGAACACACAAGTCTACCTAACGACTGATATCTTGTGAAATATACATCCATGAGAGATAATTCTGAATTATGGGCGAAGAGACTTTGATCAAGGACCGACTTGTGTATGAGACAATATCCTTTACTTGGCAGGTGTGAAGGGCATTGCGAACGGTTTTCATCGGACGTAATTAAAGCATTAGTTTTTCACACACACACAAAAACACCCCACAAAAAATCTGGAAATCGTAATTAATTAATTTAAACATTAAGAGTCTCCCTTCTTATGATTCAGTTCCAGTGTATTTTCCATCCATGTTACAGTTAGCCTATTGACAAATCTGATAGTATATACATGTCTCGTTAAATTAGATTATGTACTGTACTTGTCAGTGCTGAAAGAAATGTTTCAAGATTAGGCCCCGTGCTACTAGCACTGATAGAAATTCCACAAACCCGAACAGTTCATATCTGTTAACTCTTAATCTGGGATAAAAATGAAACAAACTCCCAATTTGGGGAGTATTTACTCACCTTCCTCCCTGTCTCGTAATATCTCCTAAATTTTCGCAGAGAACTCCGATTATTTCAATATGTCTGCCAATTTGTATTTCTCAGAAGAAGAAAAACCATACATAAATAGATATCAAGTGTGCAGTCCACAGATGCCATATTCTGTTGTATCACTTGTGAATATTGTAGTGACGAAATAATTAATATCACACGACAATTTTTGTCTTAAGTAAATAGATTAAGATAAAACATTATTCGCGTAAATTTTAGATTTTGTAAACCTCACACCAAAGTACTGTAGTAAAAAAATAGCAATTAATTTAAAACCCATGAATGATCACGAAGAATGTTGCGTAATTTCCTATGCAAGCAAAATCTCTATTTTCGCCAAAAAAAACTCGGCCAGTTAACATCTGATATTCCTCTACTTCATATGTAAAGTTTCATTACCATGATAAAATTAAAAGAAAGAATAAAACAAAAAATACGACGCAGTATTTGTGCCCGTATAAAACTAATTCAGAATAGATATTTGATTCAGTAATCAGTGTTACATGTCTCAACACTTAAACGAAAGGAAAAATAGGTGGAATATAAAATGTGGGAAAACAGTTGCCACATACATGTACGGTAAAGTTTGACTGCAGATTTGAACTGTTAAAAGAAGTCATTGGCATCAAAATTACAACAAAATTGGGCATCGTTTTTTTTTGCCAATGAATTTCTTGTGCTTACATACACACTCTGTAGCACATTTCTTCTTCGAATTATGTCAGAGGGCCAGTCCTTTTCACAAGATAAGTGCAATGATAAGGATTAATTCTTAATGTGTTACACTGCCATTATATTTGTGTATTTAATTCAAACCTCTAGCTATTATGCTGACCAGAATATGAAAAAGGGTCTTGTCCTGGGGGATAATAGAGCGTATCAAGGGAGAAATGGCGTGTCGCATGGGCGCTTGCACATTGGGACACGTGGGCTGGGTCAATAGTCACTTCCCCCAATTTCTACGTTTAACAGACATAGACTGAAAGGTTTTGGTTGTTTTTAAAAATACATTTTTAATATTTTTAAGATTTCTGAACATGGGATCAGAAAATTTTTTTTAAGCAAAGATTCCATTGATTCGAGTCAGATCTCAATTTCATATACGACAGTGGTGACTTGATTTCGATTGTGATCTTGAAAATACATTTACCCATTTTAGCAGCACGTTCAGTTGTCGGGCTGTCATATTTTTATTAGCACTGATGGCATAGATTAAAGAAATGTGAATTATTGTTTGTGGTCAATTAACTCAAATGTTTGACACTTTTCCCCATGATTTAAAATATCCAATGGTATGTCTGGAACAGTTTCAACTTTTAGTCTAGGCCTAGCATTCACGTATCCTAGAGCTGCTATTTTTCAGGATCCCTCTCGTAACATTCCTTTGAGAAATGTAATGAGCACGGAGTACTGTATGGTGTTGCAGTGAAATCAACTCGCTTGTAATGATGTATTCATACTTTCTTTATGCCTTTATCATTTGGAAAAAAAAAAAATGTTGTCCACAGCCTTTTCTTAATGTGCTATTTACACCCGTAAGCAATGCGAAACGGCCAGTCGGGATACTGGAGTCATTAAAATGACGTCACATCACGAGAGTAACCGAATAGGTGCGGACATTCTGCATATGAGGTCCCGGAAATTCAGCTCCTAGAACATTTGCCAGTATTTAAATATTGGCATTACGGTCGCATATGATACTTCAGAATAAGATGTTGTTATTATTATTCTATATTTGCAATGGCTCTGGTCTCCTCTGAAGTTATATTGTATTGGTTATTTAGATATATTGTATTGGTCATTTAGTTAAATTATAACGGTCATTTAGTTCAATTATATTGGTAATTTAAATTCATATTATAGTGGTTACTTAAAGTTATATTATACTGGTCATTTAAAGTTATAAAATATTGGTAATATAAAGTTATATTAAATTGGTCATTTAGTTATATTAAGTTAGTCATTTAGCTATATTGTATTGGTCATTTAGTTATATTATATTGGACATTTAAAATTATAGAATATTGGTTAAAGTTATATTACATTGTAGTTCAAAGTTATATTATATTTGTCACTTAGTTGTATTATCATGGAAATCTAAGGTATGTTATATTGGTCATTTAATTATCTTATATTGGTTATTTAGTTATATTATATTGGTGATTCAGTTATATGGTATTGGTTAGTTAGTTGTATTTTAATGGTCATTAAAATTATATAATATTGGTTTTTAAAGTTATATTATATTGCTAATTCAAAGTCATATTATATTGGTCATTTAGTTAAATTATATTCGACATTTAAGGTATATTTTATGGGTAATTAAGTTATATTATATTGATCATTTAGAGTTATATTATATTGGTCATTTAGTTATACTATATTGGTCATTTAAAGTTGTTATATTGGTCATTTAGTTATATTATATTGGTCATTTAACGTTGTTATATTGGTCATTTAGTTATATTATATTGGTAATTTAAAGTTATATTATATTGGTACTTCAAATTTATATTATATTGGTCATTTAGTTATACTATATTGGTCATTTAAAGTTATATTATATTGATCATTCAGTTATATTATGTTGGTCATTTAAAGTTGTTATATTGGTCATTTAGTTATATTATATTGGTCATCTAAAGTTGTTATATTGGTCATTTAGTTATATTATATTGGTCATTCAGTTATATCATATTGGTCATTTAAAGTTATATTATATTGGTCATTTAGTTATATTATAGTGGTCTTTTTTAAATATTATATTTGTCATTTTTTAATATGATATTGTTCATTTAGTTATATTATATTGGTCATTTAAAGTTGTTATAATGGTCATTTAGTTATATTATATTGGTCATTCAGTTATATCATATTGGTCATATAAAGTTTTATTATATTGGTCATTTAGTTATATTATATTGGTCATTTAAAGTTATATTATATTGGTCATTTAGTTATATTATATTGGTCATTCAGTTATATTATGTTGGTCATTTAAAGTTGTTATATTGGTCATTTAGTTATATTATATTGGTCATTTAAAGTTGTTATATTGGTCATTTAGTTATATTATATTGGTCATTCAGTTATATTATAGTGGTCTTTTTTAAATATTATATTTGTCATTTTTTTAATATGATATTGTTCATTTAGTTATATTATATTGGTCATTTAAAGTTATATTATATTGGTCATTTAGTTAAATTATATTGGTCATTCAGTTATATTATGTTGGTCATTTAAAGTTGTTATATTGGTCATTTAGTTATATTATATTGGTCATTTAAAGTTGTTATATTGGTCATTTAGTTATATTATATTGGTCATTTAAAGTTGTTATATTGGTCATTTAGTTATTTTATATTGGTCATTTAAAGTTATATTATATTGGTACTTCAAATTTATATTATATTGGCCATTTAGTTATACTATATTGGTCATTTAAAGTTATATTATATTGGTCATTTAGTTAAATTATATTGGTCATTCAGTTATATTATGTTGGTCATTTAAAGTTGTTACATTGGTCATTTAGTTATATTTTATTGGTCATTTAAAGTTGTTATATTGGTCATTTAGTTATATTATATTGTTCATTTAGATATATTATTTTGGTCTTTTAAAGTTATATTATATTAGTGATTTAGTTATATTATATTGGTCATTTAGTTTGATTATATTGGTCTTTTAGTTATATTAAATTGATCCTTTAAAGATATATTAAATTGTTCATTCATTTATATTATGTTGGTCATTCAGTTATATTGTACTGGTCATTTAAAATAATATAATATTGGTCATTTAATTCTATTGTATACGTTATTTAAATTTATATTATATTGGTCATTTAGTTATCTTAAATTGATCATTTAAGCATATGAAATATTGGTCATTCGGTTATATTAAAATGATCATTTAGTTCGATTGTATTGATCTTTTAAAGTTATATTATATTGGTCATTTAATTATATTATATTGGTCATTAGTTATATTATATTGATCATTCAGTTTTATTATATTGGTCATTTAGTTATGCTATATGGGTCATTTAGTTATATTTTCTTGTTCATTTAAAATTATATAATATTGGTTACTTAAAGTTATATTATAATGGTCATTTAAAATTATATTTTATGAGTCATTTATAGTTATATAATATTGCTTATTTAAAGTTATATTATATTGGTCATTATGTTTTATTTTATTGGTCATTTAACATTATATATTTTTGGTTATTTGAAGTTATATCTTACTGGTCATTTCATGTTATATTATATTGGTAATTAAGTTCTATTATATTGGTCATTCAAAGGTATATAATATTAGGCGTTTCAAATTCTATTGTATTGGATGTTTAAAGTTATGTTATATTTGTGATTTATTTATATTATATTGCTTATTTTAAGTTATATTCTAATGGTCATTTAGTTATATTAAATTCGTCATTTATTGTTATGCAATATTGGTCAATTAACGGTATATTATATTGGTCATTTAGTTATATTATATTGGGTCCTTTAGTTATATTATATTGGTCATTTAGTTATATTAAATTGGTCATTTAGTTTATTATATTGGTCATTTATAGTTATATTATATTGGTCATTTACAGTTATATAATATTAGTCACTTCGTTATATTATATTGGTCATTTAGCAATATTATATTGATCATATATTTTTATTATATTGGTTTGTTTGATTAATTGTTAACGGCGCACCAGCACACTTAGGCTATTTAGCGCCATACAATAGGTTGTATTTATTCATGTTTAAAATACTAAAAGGTTTTATATCGACCAGCGTCATAGAATACCAAATAGTTCAAAGTAAAATAGTAAGATGTTGGTAACAGTAAAATATGAAGCTTCCCAATCAACGTTATTATATTGGTCATTTAAAGTTGTATTATATTAAGTTATATTGTATTGGTCATTTAAATTTATATTATACTGTTCATTAAATGTTATATTATATTTGTCATTGAGTTATCTCGTATAGGTCATTTAGTTTTTTATATTGGTCATTTGAAACTATATTATATTGTTCTTTTAGTAATATTTCATTGGTCATGTAGTTATATCTTATTGGTTATTTAAAGTTATATTTGTTTGGTCATCTAAAGTAATGTTATATTGGTCAATTATGTATATTATATTGTTTATTTATTTATATTATTTTGATCAATTATGTATATTATATTGGTTATTTATTTATATTATTTTGATCAATTATGTATATTATATTGGTCATTTAGTAAATTAATCATTTAGGTATCTTATATTGGTCTTTTAAAGTTATAGTATTCATTTATAGTTATATTATATTTGTTATTAAAGTTATATGATATTGGTCATTTATAGTAATATTTTATTGCTCATTTAAAGTTATATAACATTGGTCATTTTTAGTTATATTATATCGGTCATTTCGTTATATTATATTGGTCATTTAAAGTTACATTATATTAGTCATTTAGAGTTATATTTTATTGGTCAGTTAGGTATATTAGTCATATAAAGGTGCATCTTGAATGTTTCATTGAATTACTAAAATTGCAAAACGTAGTTCATGGTAATACTATGCTATGTTTTATTACACTCCCTCATTTGATAATTGTATAACGATATTGTTCCTTTAGCAAGAAAATCGTCCACACTATTTAAAATGCATTGGAGGGGCTGACGTGAATAACTAGTACTTTAGCATTGTATTTTTAACAACAGTATACAAAGAATGTCAAATTTGGTGACATACTTGGCATTTCCTATCTTATCAATACAGTCATTGATTATTGGTAATGTAATTGAATCTGTCTTTGTCACACTATTCACCTTCCTATAATCAGTACACATATGTAAAGTTTTATCTGATTTTGAAACAAACTCCGGTCACTTTTTCTGGGCTCTATTAAGTCAGTCTCCAACAACTACTGAATTTCTTTTTTCAAATATTCCTGTTTCAATTAATAACTGTTTGTGTTCGTTTCTTTTTTTTATTTTCAAATGTGAATGATTTTGGTTCCGATCACTCATAATATCTGAATTCCAAAGGTTTGTCACTCCAATATCAGTATAATTCGATGATAATTCTTCTCTTCAATCTTTACTATGACACGTACAACTAAATTAATTGCATGTTTACCCTAGTTATCTTTCAATTAGCCCATTTAGCATGTTTCTAGGATGGTTTTGTTGTTGTCTCTAAGGAGTATTTATGATATAATTTAAATCATTTACTTTCGTGTCGACTATGTAGTGACCATACTACTTGGCCTGAAGAGGATTTTGTGGTATGGGCAGGAGAGCCAGAACTCTATCAGCAGGCTCAAAAATACTTTCCTTCTAATTGTGATCATATCTTTACTTATCTTTACTTATTACTTTATTATCGATTTAGCAGACGGTAGATTTGCTCTTTGAACCTCACTTGTCTTTGACAACTTATGCTTAAAAATAGAAAAAAAATCAAGAAGATTTATGTCAGTATCTTCATTACAAAGGAGTTTCTCTTTCAACAACGTCAATGGATAATAGTGTTGTGCAGTTAAAACAAAATATCCACTTCATGAACTTCGTTACGAGCTCTGACATCAGGATGTAAGTTTACCAATCGCTGCTATACCTCCCCATAATCCTTTTGGCCCATAATAAATCGATTCCATTATAATAATAATTGGTTGATTATTACCAACCCCGAATACTAGTTTAACATTCATTGCGGATCTTACCAGCTAATTAGCTAATGACTCTAAAAGATTTGTTCAATATAACATTTAGCGCAATAATCAACTTCACATCTGGAATATGTCGTTGTAGCAAATCGTAATTTTTCTATGCTACATCATGAACGTTACACGCTTGTTCGACGGCACTTATTGTATACTCTCCCTTGTCACAGAATTAGGCGAAAATTGAATTTATTTTCTTCTTGATTTACAAACTAATCTCACCATTTTCTTTGTTTCGTCGTACATGCATTGCCTGGGGTGAATAAGTGGTTTTTCCCAAGGTAAGCGGCGTGTAACGATTTGCATGTGCCTGATTTTGAATTACATGAAATCCGGAACATTTGTTTCACGTAGTGCACGGTAATCTTGCCGTGATTTCTGCTCACCTATTTGAGGGTATATAAGGCAGAATATTTTTGATCAATATTACGGGACCTAAAGTATCTAATCACAGGATAGATAAGCTCGTCTTTCAATCTCCAGCCAAAGGGGTGAGTGTTAAATTTATATTTCGTTTTATTGTGAATTTTATTCAGTTTATCATTTTCATATAATGATGCCTTTATTGCAATGCAGATTTTAAACGTGAATATTTGGAATTACTAGTCACTATTAGACTTTAAATGCAATAGCGTGATCTAAGGTTTAGATTATTTTTTGAGACAACTATTATTAGTCTGGTTTCTTTATTGTAGCTGATAACGCATCTATAAACATCTCTGATAACGTCGGCTGATAACATCTCTGATATCGTAGCTGAAATTGTTGCTGATTTATTGTGCAATCGAATTGAAGTATCTGACTGTCTGTCTGTCAGATTGTCTGTCCGTCTACATCTGTCGTGACGTGTAAATATCCGGAAAGCTAGAAGTCCGAGTGTCGGAGCTGTCTAGAGTTGTAAACATCCGGGGCTGCATCTAGGGTATTGAGGAACGTTAGTTCTAGTAGATGTTGTATGCTGTCTGTACGTATAACTGTGGTGGATCCGTGAAGGGCAAGTGACCGATAAAAGTATTGAGTCAACCCTAGGTTTTCGGGGAAACTGGGCGGCGATTCAACTGTGGGTGAATCGTACGGTTATACAGGGTCGAGACACATGTGTGTGTTGCAATTGTAGTACAATTGAATACATTGTTGTATTTACATGGTTACTTCAAATCACAATAGTATTTCAAGGGATTGCATGAATCTCAATAAAAGCTAGCAACTTGATTGAATACATGTATATGTTCGTGCTAGTTGTCGCAATCCATACGTGCGATAGTATAGTTTGATGTTTGTGTTTATTATATTGATTTATACTTGTGTTAATATAACTTTTATAAAGGTTCTTTGGATCTGTGTATAGTCCAAGAGATTCCTTTGTATCTGTGTTTTATTTTGTATTAATATTTCATTTATTCATGTATTGTGAATGGTTGTGAGTGTAATTGTGGGTTGAACGCATGAGTTATTGTGTTGATAAATCATTATTTTTCTTTAATAATTTATTTCATAAATTTATATTTTCTTTCACATATTGTGTTTCTGTTGTTCATTTAATCCACCATCCTCTCGGTAACAATTCTGTTACATCCCTGTTTTGGTGATCTCTCGTTCGTCTAATATCAAGTCGGGTTTCAGGACCGCAATAATTACATGCAGGCAGATGATTTCTCTTGAGTCTTTAGCCCATGGAGCTCCTGGTAATTTTCCTAATTAAAAGCAGCGATATCACAACCTATTCTTTTTATTTGTCTAGAGAGACAAATTAGTATATGTTGTACCAAATTTCACACAGTTGCATGTAAGTGCTCACTGTTTATTGTTTGTTATTGTTTTTGTTAATCCACATGATCTGCATCTAACACAATATAAATTCATATTAATTATTATTTTTCAACAACATTTACGTCATTGATTTCTCAGCTATACGAAACTAAGAGCCAGTCAAACATCATCCAGTGCTACCAAATTCTATTTAGCATTTAACATTGGCCCATCTGGGTGTGGTAAGACGCAATTATTACTTAAGCTATTAATGAGATGACTTAAATGGGATAAATTAAATTTAGTCGGACCATCCGTGGATGGCCAAAGATGCTACGATGTGTTCAAAGATTATACCGAAAACGCACAATTGTTGAATGAAGATGGTGATGATATCATTGATTTTATCACCAATATTGATGAAGCCCAATCTGTAGGTGACCTCGATGGATTTAATAATAATCTCGTGGTTTATGTCTATGTAATTAATGCTGGACAAATAATTGAATCCAGCTCGGATATTTTCTCCAGTCAAACATAAAAATACAGATGTTATTTATGTTACTCAGCGATATACACAATACTTAAAGTGACCAGAGATAACTGTAATATTATTGTTGTAATTATTGGAGTTGTTGCACGCACTCTGCGAAATATTCATCAGACTTGGTGTTCAGGAGATATGGATATAAATAAATTTAAAAATGTCTTTTCACGTACGTAACCTACCCACCACGGATTTACATGTAATAAATGTACACGATCCTATATCAAGATATTCTATGTCTTAATAAAATCTTCGGCTAAGCATCCATTATGTCTTTTCATAAGTATTTTTATAATTCTGTTTAATCTTAAGTTCTTAATTATCATTTCGAATTCGTTGTATAGTTCAGTTATACGATATTCTCTCGTTGCATCTATAAATCTTTTTAAATTCATTTACTGATTAACGTTCGGGATTAAGACACATTATAATAATGCTCAAATTCAAATTATTTATCTTAACTGAAACCTAAACAGCAGCAGAGAGGATGCGACCTCACTGAAACGTCCGGGTGGCTAAACAAAACAAGAACACACATTTTACCAAAAAAAAAACTAATAACTACAAACGATGAAGGAAAAAAAATGAGCTAACCCAATTAGAGAAACTCCCGGTCAGTTAGAAGCTTCGGAATGATGTTTCTAATGTAATATATTTTAAAATTTTCCTCAGCTTGTACCGCAGCTGTAAAATAAATACATGCATAGATAAATGTATGTATGTATGTATGTATGTATGTATGTATGTATGTATGTATGTATGTATGTATGTATGTATGTATGTATGTATGTATGTATGTATGTATGTATGTATGTATGTATGTATGTGCTTAGCATGCCCAACCTTGTATATATTATTCTGACTAATTTCCTATAAATTAGAGGCGATTAAGTGATGAATGAATATAGTGACAAAATGGATACCAACGATACCCACGGTACTCGGGATTCTTATAGTGGTATACAGTGCTCTTCGCAATTAGAACGCTGTGATCTTGCAGAAACGAGAAAAATCTTGCAAATTGGACAAACAGTCATTCAATCGAGAGTTATCAAGTAATCTTGACATAACGTCTCTTCGTTATATTCGTAGATCTTTGCATGATATTGGTAAGCCATACAGGTTATCCTTCTGGCCGACTGGTGGAGAAAACATTTATTTTATATTGCTCCAGTAAAACAAAAAAATAGCAGACGACATATATGCAATATTTCATTTTCTTGAGGGAGATGGTAACTCTAGCGAAGTCAAGGCATGTATGTCTAGGTATAGAAAAAGAAAACGTAGACTAGACAGTTTGAGTTGCTTAAATAATCTACAATTAACTAGCTAAAACTTTGGCCAGTCGTGTGAGATGTATCAGTCAAAAGGTAATACATCAACAGGCGATCTTGGAAATAAAAGTCAAGGTGAGAGAGTTGAAACCTGCGCTCCAATATTGCAATATGAAAAATTTATTGATCTGAAACAATTTGTACAGATGAAATATACATTCATTGTGCAATTATTATGGAAAAAATGAAGAGGATCGAAAAGGACAACGTGAATTTGGATGAGCTGATGCAAGGTAAGGATGGTTAAATTAAAAGACTCGAATCTAACTGATCTACATGCAATGACAGATGTAATAAAGAGTCAGGAGATGAATATCGAAAAGCTACAAGCTGTAAACGAAAAAATAAATTGAGACAGTAAGTGTGCACAGATGCGTGGAATTCAGCTCCAACTTACAAATTCTTTACATTCATCTTTAAATGCATCTGGTACACCAAATACAGTTCCGAATTTACATTAAAATTATGTTTAACTAAATTGAGTATCGAGATTAAATGATAATCGATACTAAAACACTTACATTGTTCTGCGGATCACTTTTGCGTACAGGGACTATAAACTAATGATCTTTGAGGACCGCTCGGCATATAACCGTTGTCGGTTTTGTGATTCTACCCTCAGAAGTAGAAATAGGCATGGCATGTCTGCTGCCGATCATTTGCCGATATAAAGTCTTACAAATACCCTACTTTTCATTTTAGTAGTATCCGGAAAATACTCCTTGATAAATTAGTAGTTTAATTTAGTTTATTGAATAGTTCACACCATCGTCATTGAAATTTATCAAGAAAACCTGGAATTTAGTATTGTGGATAGATAACGCTGTGGGGCCCTAGATAGCGCATGGTAACATAAGCTGTATACCTCCACTGTCCGGTTCCGACAGGAATCAGGGACTGTAGTCGCACGGAAGGTCTGCGGTTTTCATGGGATTTTTAGCTTTCTCCCACAGAGATTTTGAAATGCTTAGTGCCGTAATTTCGCTCGGTTCCAAAATAGTACTATCGTTAAAACGTTTGGTCCATACATAATCGCATCTTGTACACCGGAAAAGTTTCAACAGCTATTTAGCCAGTGACACTTTTCCTTTATATTGTTGTCAAGACTCTATAACCTACTGAATATCCGGTGCGAATATAAACTTCTTGCAAGGTAATTTAGTCTGTATGTCAGTTTAAAACTTCTTACTGCATCGGCACTGAATTACGTGTATTGAATGATGTTAAACTCTAAAACATACAAAACCAAACCATATATCAATAACTGTCAATAAGACCATTTTTAAAACATGTAACACTGACAGACTGTTGATTAGTAAATAAATTTATTTTGCTGCTGTATACATTTTTATAAGCTGACATTTTTGGAAGTAGGATTTTATCACTCCTAAATCTCGCTTCAATCTATCCGCTATGATAGGAAACAATCGTTTTTTTAGGTATGCATACAGATCGTTTAAGGTCTACAGAATACGTTGTCAATTATTCTAAGGTTTTCAAGCCATTAATTTTGTTTTAAATACATACAGTTTTAAAGCAATTTTGAATGTGATTTTGATAACTAAGTATGCAGGTTCCCTTGGTTACACAATAATTTTAGTTGGTGTCCCTTTGACACCTCATTATTTTTACAGTAAATAGTGGTGCAGATATGTGCAATATTATACGGGTTGTGGTACAATACAAACGTATATCTACATGCGATGTTATGAATACTATTTTTAGTTATTAAACGAGTACTTAGATCCTCTTGCCATACAATGTAACACGAATTTAGCAATGCTTTGGTAAATTTTGTTTTCTGTAAAGCTTAAAGATTCCCAATACATCTCCATCGCTTCCTTGTAAAATGTTTGTGTTCGTATGAATGTGCGGGGTGGATTCGTGTGGCGAAATAAGGTCCATTCACTTGAAATTTATTGATTCTACGCGAGAAGGGTTTATATTGGTCGGGGTTACTTTCTCATCCTTAATAGACGAAAGCCTATATACAGTGATCCTAAATTCAATATCGTTCTGATTCCGGGGTAGGCTCTTAATATATATATATATATATATATATATATATATATATATATATATATATATATATATATATATATATATATATATATATATATATATATATATATATATATATATATATATATATATATATTCATGTTTTCATAATAACGATTCGCGAAAAGAAATTGGCATGTCATCACTGCATGTGTTGACAACTTGCAGCGCCGGATTAAGCACCGTGGAGGCCCATAGGCAGTCAAACTTTTGGGGCCCCAGACCGACGGTCACGGTCTCATGGGGGCCCCTGATGGAGCCCATAAAAGTCGTGGGGCCCATAGGCAGTTGCCTACTCTGCCTAATAGGTAATCCGGGACTGACAACTTGTGATATTTGCTCACATGCTTTTAAGTTTCCAGCTATCGGACAGAAAACAGGACAAGTCGAGAGATAAAAACGATCGTGACAGAGAGCTAAATAACACCGCTCCCCATATCGTGCTGAATATTGGTAAAATATCAGGCACATCAATGACATTTTTGATGATTACTCCATTTAATGGCATATATGGCTTAAATTAAATGCTTATCACCCTAGAGTAATTTGATGTATGGGTGGGGTACACAAAAGTCCAATGATGAATAGGAATAATAACTTTTTAATCAAGGGGTTATAAAACAACTTTGGAACCAAATGCCTACATTTGTGCATACGGTTTTATTATATACGACTCAGCACAAACTGTTACATTAAATATAGGATCTGTTTTCAAATTGAAAATTCATATTTAGAAGATCCTAGGATGATTACCATTGGCGAATATGTACGTGTTAAATTTATTAGAGCATGGCACAATGTTCACATCTCTAGCACCACTTGCAGAATGGTATATAAATTCTATATTTTGAATATGAGTTGGTTAGTGTACACAGGTAGTTTTGTGTCTCTTAGTGTACACGTGACTTCCTGATAAGATGTAGAAAAAGTACCAGTCTGCTTCTAAATCAATGGATATATTTTGAGTATGTGCTCTTAAAGGAGACTATAAATAAAACTTTTAATTTTATGTATGTAATTCTCTATAATTTAAACTAGACTGTAATGTTTATAAATTAAATATCGTAGGCCGGTAGTGAATATATTGCGCGGAAGATGCCACAATTGCGTAAATTTCTGATTTGTTTAGAGTTTTGATGAACCGACAAATCACATGGTCCCGTGACGCATCATTAGCTATTCTTCGAATACAAGCAGAAAAATGTTGAGCGAGAAAGACAGGAGGAGACCAGATATGTGCTGCACATTCACAAGTTGAATCTCCTTCTAAGATATGCTCATAATTATATCTGTTGAATTGTGTGTTAACAATGTCTTTAAGACTTGACATCAGAAAAGCACAACAGTAAAGAGGTGTACATATTTCATATTTTGAAATTTCAAATAAGCCATGTAATATGAAAATAGCAGCAGAAGAGGGCGAACATACCATTTTGATGGAACGTCATTTTTTGAACAATAACGCTTCCTACGAAAATAAAAAATATAAGTTCAATAACGCCAAACGTAAGCAGTTAACATACCGAGAGTTTTTCAAACTTAATTATATCGATATCCCTGACTATTTTTCAGATTATGTGAATGGACCCCATTAAATACAGCTAAAATATTACAGTTGTCTCTGATCACTTTAGATATTTGTGTATATCACTTGATAAGAGATTATATCGTCCGTATTATCGCAAGGCATTCTTTCTCAGTTCTTGAATAATTATGCGCCCTAAGGAATAGCTCACATAAGTCAAAGGATGGTCGTATTTATTGTCATTGTACTGCCTCAAAATAGCTAAATGCTCACATCATTTTCATCCGTTTGCAGTACAAATGGGCGTTTAAAAACAGGGATGATCAAGATAGGCGCCATTTCAAGTACATTTTTAAAGTCACTAAATTATTTAGCAGCTGTTTCATATCATGTAGCACCATTTAGATGTTCCTTGCTAATCAAAATACAAAGCGGAGCTCAGAGCTGAGCGAAATTCTTGATGAATTGTCTACAATAGCTAAGCATTCATGGAAAGGACTGGACCTCTTTCTGTGTTGTAGGATTGAGAAGTTAACCAAAAAACATTGACTTTCGCGTCGTCTGGTTTAATTTATATTCCACCAACAATGTAACCAAGGTAAATATGGTATTCTTTCCAATGTCACTCTTGGTGGAAGGTTTAACTGTCAGATTATTTTCTCGCCATATCTCCAGTACTGCTCGTAAATCATGAAGGTGGTCATCCCTGATCTCACTTAAAAAATAATGATGTCATCAAAGTAAGATGCAACATCACGTATTTTGGACAGCAACAAGTCAATCATGCGCGAAAATGTAGCAGGTGAATTTTTCATCCCGAAAGGCATAAAAGTATATTGATATAGTCCAAAGGGTGTCACAAATCAGATTTCTCCTGCGCTACTTTAGGTAAAGGTACCTTCCACTAAAATTTGGTCATGTCGAGTTTGCTAACATGTTTTGCATTTCCCAACTTCTCGAAAAGTTCATCTATTCTTGGTGTAGAATAATAATCAATGAGTGTAAAGTTGTTCAATGTTACGTAATACATGTATACATAAAGTCACAGAATTCCATCTTTCTTTTGAACAAGTAAAATTAGTGAAATCCATGGGCTTGTTGACAGTCTTATCAATTCTTGCTGTAACATTTCGTCTACTATAATTCTGATATCAACCCGTTCTGCATCTGGATATATCTTCGTCAGAAAAAAGCCTATCCAAATGCACGTCGTCTAGTCCATGGGAACAGACCCCACATTTATTTTGTTTTATTTCACTTTCCTCTGCTTCTTCTTTCCGCGCCGTTGCCTGCATCCTTGTTACTGCCATGGCCCCTTTTTCTACCCAGCAGCGCTTGTGCTTCTATGTCAGATAACAGTCCAAACTGGACATGATTCTTGTAGTATGGCGTGTCTAATTCTACTTTCGCTAATGTCGCCTGAAAAGGTGGTCCTATGGTCTTTTCTTCGTGTACTATTACACCTATAAGCAACGTAAAACGGCATTGTCTTTTACTCTGGTAACTGCCACTCAGGATGCTGGAGTCGCTATTATGACGTGACATCACAGTAGTTAATGGGGACTACCTAGCGTCAATGGGAAAATCCTATGTTAAACAGCTTGGGGTACATCTAGCGTCAAGGGGAATTTAACATGGTGGGGACTATCTAGCGTCAAGGGGAATTTAACATTGTGGGTCTATCTAGCGTCAAGGGGAATTGAACATGGTGGGTCTATCTAGCGTCAAGGGGAATTTAACATTGTGGGTCTATCTAGCGTCAAGGGGAATTTAACATTGTGGGACTATATAGCGTCAAGGGAAATATAACATGGGAAATAAAACAAGGAAAAAGGGGTGGCAATGAAAGCTACTATCTTTTCGAGACTTATGAGTGGCCCTGAAAAGGACCGTGATATGTAATGTTAACAGTATTTTGTTAACATAGAGGACATCTCACAGATCTTCTTCTCTTCCTTAAACTTCTCCTTACTGTGGGTCCATAGAAGAGAACTCTCTTCAAACAACCTTGTCTTTCCACATAGACTCTTCTCTTCCAATAGGCTGTCTCCGTCCTATCAATGACACTCCATGATGATCTGACATACATGGGTATGTCAGTCCTAAACAGCATACTTGACACAAGGGTTGACGATTCAACATTAGTCCACATCTTCTGATGAGAACAGGTGAATCGAATGCCGTGTACTGCGGTTATTTATAGGGGAAGAGCGGATTGAAACGGATTGAGTGTATCCACCAATCCAAACGTGCGTTACAAAAGTCAGTCACAACCATCCAATCGGAAGAGAGCAGTCTGTGACGTCACCTTTTCTATATAGAGGTACTAGCGCCTGTGCACAGTCCATCGATTCAAGAGAGTTGTCAATCATGGCGGACAGTAAGAAGACAATGAATTGGAGTGAGCCAGGAGTAGAGACAGCAAGTCATGGACCAACAGTGACTACTAAAGTCATGTCAAATCTACATCCAGAAGAAGTGGATTTTAACTGGGATATTGTGGATTTTTTAACATCGCAAGAATTTATTCCGGAACCTTCGTTGACTTCTGTATCTTCTTATGGACACGTCGATGATTTTAAACAAAGACAAAAAGAAGCATTGGAGCAATTTTTACAACAACAGAAAGTAGAAGAACAAGCTTTTCTTATTCAACAGCAGGAAGAAGAAGCAAGAAGAAAACACCAGGAAGAAACAGTAGCATCAGCAGCAGCATCAGCGGAGAAGAAAGAAGACCAAGGACAGAAAGAAAATAGTGAAAATCAAACGGTCACGACGGTACTTTTAGATATTTTAGCTGAGTTAAGGAGTCTGAAACAAATGTATCAGACTTCTTTATCACGACCGAAGAGAAAAAGACCTTCTCGAGCGAAACAACCCGATCTCTCTGTGACTACGTCTACTTTACCACCGTTAGTGATTTCTACCAAATCATTGACAGGAACCACCAGTCCCGAAGTAGGTCTTGGCCGTGGCAAAGGCTTAAGACAGCTCAAGAGGATTTCGTCCCGTTTCTGAGTTTGTTTTGTTTTAAACACACAAAACACCAACGGTCCTTTTCAGGACCACTCCAATTATTTCGAAAAGAAATACTATGTCAATTGCCTATTTCAATGAAAACTCAAAAGTCCTTTATTTTTTAAAAAACCCATGATGTACGTGTGAGTGAATGAATGTGTGAGTGTAGGTTCTTATACTATCAAATCAAAACCAAGAGACACTTACGTTTTTTCTCTTTAGTTTATTCTAGTACAAACGTTACAATTCAATACCACAACATAACATAACACAAGACCATTTTTATAAAGTTCATAAGTTTTCTTCTTTTTCACTCTTTCTGTTTTTTCATTTTCTTTACTGTCACAGCTTTTTTTTCTTCCTCTTCACTTTCGTTTCGTCTTCTTTTCTTGTCTTTGTGATCGTGTCGGGATTCTTCCTTGGGGGAGGGTACCTCTTCCTCCTCTTCCTCCTGTTCAGAATTCCTTTCTCCCTCCTTCTCTTGTTCCTGTTGTTTCTTAGGGCATTTTGGAGACCAATGTCCTTTCTCTTTACAATAATAACAGGTATCTTGACTTTTGTCTCTATTGTAGCCTTTTCTGTTTTTGTCACGGTCTGAACATTCTGTAGCCCAATGTCCTTTCTTCTTACAGATATAGCAAGTATCTTGACTTTTATCTCGATAGGAAGGAGAGTAGGCTGTCGGCTGGTCTGAAGAATACTTTCGTATGACCGCACGTAAACCTCTGATGAGAAGTTCCACTTGTGTAGGTTCTTCCATCGTTCTGGTCAATGTGAGAGTGAAATGAATACTGAATCGTTAGACACTAGCCTTTATATATGCACGGATCGGACATGAATATATAGGGGTTATGATCTTTAAAAGGTAGTCATTTGACTTTTTGCAGACAAGATGAAAAGGTCACATCATGCTGTGGAGAAAGGAAAAGACAGTAAGAGACAGAAACGTAATGTATCGCCTAGTACAGTAGCTGAAGTCTTGGCTCAAATTCATGCCAGTGATTTTGAAGATGACATGAGTGAGCCCGAATTTACACCTAAGCAATCGACGTCCAAGCAAAGTACACCACCCTTAGTTAACCCTGAAAATTACTATCACATTCGAGAGACAGAAAAGCGTTCCTCTCGAAAATTTAGAACAAGGGCTTACACGTATGCCGTAAAGTTTAAAGATTTCAAGTCCAATGTACCTTTGGAGAATACAGATGGGTTCATTACTGAGGTGTGGGATTCTGTGTTAACTGCACTGAAACAGCAATGTCAAGCCAAAGAAGACGATCGCTTGAGACTTTCTATTCATCACGATAATTTAAAGTCTCCCGTTTGGATCGAATTTACTAGTCCATCAGAATTAACACCTTCCAAAGTCATTGACAAAATTCAACATGTGCAACAATCCAACGACAAGTTTCACATTGACGATGGAAAAGCCACACTGTTCATGACCCACGTGTCTCTTCCCCAGGGGACAGGACGACGCAAAAAAGTATTATTGGTCGACAACCTTCGCAGCACCAAACTAAGTCTCGTCCAAATTAACAATCCTCAAGACCAGATGTGTTTAGCCCGTGCTGTCGTCGTGGGACGAACGTATGCCAACAAGAAC
This sequence comes from Unio delphinus, assembly GCA_029339505.1. Classification (NCBI taxonomy): domain Eukaryota; kingdom Metazoa; phylum Mollusca; class Bivalvia; order Unionida; family Unionidae; genus Unio; species Unio delphinus. The sequence continues at coordinate 5,226,254 of JAQISU010001253.1, read as the reverse complement.
GACACGGTAGAATGGAAAAGAGCCTGGAAAACTATTCAACAATCGGACCGAGCCAAACAACGAAATGAAGCAGAACTCCTGTTACAGCAAGCGGGGATATCCAAAGACACTCCTTGTGGCATTCCAGAAATGCAACAATTACAAGACGTCTTGTCTCCACGTTACACTTTGAAAGTACACCCTCAAGAAGTGCGTGGACCTCTTTTGTTTCGAGGCCACGATTTCAAAGACGGAAAATACATTCACGTCTATCATCACAATGGTCATTTTGATACCATTACCAGTATCACTGCATTCCAGGGATACGGTTACTACTGTGAAAAATGTGACTATGGTTATAACAATCGAGAACAACACAAACATTGTGGATCAAAATGTGAGGGATGTTTAGCCTCACAACCTTGTCTGGACCAAGGAAAAGAAAGAGTGCATTGCCCTGTGTGTCAGCGCACTTTTGTCAGTCCTACCTGTTACCAACAACATTTGAAGATGCAAGGTTCACAGCAGAAAAACACTTGTCAACTTCTGAGATTGTGCCCTACTTGTGGACAAGGCATACGTACCAATAGTGCCAAGTTTCACGTTTGTCGAGGGAAGAAACGATGTCACATTTGTCACCAAATCGTGGACTTGGAACACGAATGCTTCATTCAAAAATACCAACCCCATTCAGAAGATACCCAGAAGAAAGGGAATTTTATCTTTTTTGATTTCGAATGCATGCAAGAGACCGGTATTCACATTCCCAATTTCTGCGTAGCTCACCGTGCGTGCGAGCAGTGCATCCAAGAACCTATCTTTAGTTATTGCCCTCACTGCAACAAGATTCCTGGAGGACGTGAAAAAATCTTTCGAGGGTCAAACACGTTAGCCAAGTTTGCCCGATGGATCTTAAACCCCATTGACGAAACGTGGAGTACAGAAGACATCGAACGTTACGGCAATTGTCATTGCCATGCTACGGTCATGGCTCACAATTTTTCGGGATACGATGGGCAATTTCTGCTCAGATACTATGCGGAACAATGTACCGAACAACCTCAAGTGACTTTGAACGGAGCTAAAATCATTTCTATGCAAGTAGGACAAGTACAGTTTAAAGATTCGATGTGTTACTTGGCCATGCCATTGAGTCGCATGCCTAAAACGTTTGGAATGACAGAATTGGCTAAAGGTTATTTTCCACACTTTTTCAATACCGAAGCCAATCAACATGCCGTTCTGCCCCATTTGCCGGAGGCTCACTATTACGACCCTGACAACATGCGTACCGAACAACGAGAAGCTTTCTTCGCTTGGTACCAGACTCATGCCTCAGACCCTTTTGACTTTCAAGAAGAAATGTTAAAGTACTGTCGATCTGACGTGGACATTTTACGACGTTGCTGTGGAAAATTTCGAGAATTGTTCATGGAGTACGGAGGGATCGATCCTTTGAAAGAAGCTTGTACCATCGCCAAAGCGTGTTCTTTAGTGTACCGAAAACGCTTTATGCCTGAAAATACTCTAGCGGTCATCAGTCCTCAAACGACGAACTTTGTTAAACGTCAATACTCGGTCAAAGCCCTGCGCTGGCTCCATTACTTGTGCGACAAGGAAGACAAATGGATCCAACACGCTCGCAACGGAGGAGGCGAAAAGATTATTGGAACGTATTCAGTGGATGGTTGGAACTTAGAAAACCCTCAGATCGTGTACGAGTTTAACGGATGCTTATTTCACGGATGTCCTATGTGCTACCCTCAGCGTGACATCAAAAATCAGTTTTTACAACGAACTATGGAAGATTTGTACCAGACCACGTGTCAACGACGTTTGAAGTTAGAACAACAAGGATACCAGGTAGTGGAAATGTGGGAACACGAGTACGATCAGCGTTTGAAAACCGATCCCGAGTTTAAACGCATCGTAGAAAGTTACAAGTGGGTGGACCCATTGAACCCCCGGGATAGTTTGTACGGAGGACGAACGAATGCCACTTGTTTGCTGTACCAGGCGGACGAGGAGAAAGGAGAAGAAATCAAATACTTGGACGTGTGTTCATTGTATCCTTACGTGTGTAAATATTGTCACTTTCCCGTAGGGCATCCAGAATTGATGACAGAACACATTGACTTGGACCACATTCGTCAGTACGAAGGATTGATCAAGTGTAAAGTCTTGCCACCCACAGACTTGTACCATCCCGTTTTACCTCACCATTGCCAAGGAAAACTGATGTTTCCTTTGTGTCGCACATGTGCTGAAACGTGCAACCAAGACCAACCTTGTCATCACACTCAGGAAGAACGTACCTTGACAGGAACGTGGGTGAGTGTGGAATTGTTTAAAGCTCTGGACATGGGATACCAACTGTTAGAAGTGTACGAAATTTACCACTTTCCCAAAACACAACAATACTGCAAGGGCGACGAGAGACAGAAAGGTATTTTTGCAGACTACGTGGATTCCTTTTTAAAACTAAAACAAGAAGCTAGTGGCTATCCTTCCTGGTGTCACACTCCCGAAGACCAAAAGATATTCAAAGAAAAATATCGGGAGCAGGAAGGTATCACTTTAGACCACATCGAGAAAAATGAAGGAAGGCGATCGTTTGCCAAAGTCATGCTCAATTGTTTGTGGGGTAAAATGGCACAACGTCCATCTTTACCCAAGACGGAGTATTTGTCCGAGCCGTCTCGCTACTTCCAGATGATTCACGACCCAACCAAAGTCATGAAACACGTGGACGTCATTCGTGAGGACTTGATCTTAGTCAATTACGAAGAAGAACTAGACTTTGTAGAAGCCGACAAATTTGGAAATGTCATCATTGCGGCTTACGTGACAGCCCACGCTCGCTTAAAATTGTACGAAGTGTTAGAACTGTTAGGAGATCGTGTGTTGTATTTTGACACAGACAGTTGCATCTACATTCACCGACCGAACCAGTGTAACCCTACCATCGAAGGAGACCGTTTAGGAGCCTGGACCGATGAACATCCCGACGACAAGATTCTATGTTTTGCAAGTGGCGGTCCTAAAAATTACGGCTACGAATACCGAGACCCCCAAGGAAAAATGCACACTGAATGTAAAGTGAAAGGATTGACTCTTAATTATCGCACCAGTCAAGTGGTGAACTTTGACGTACTACAAGAAGCCTTGCAGTCGGGACAGGATGAAACGTTTCAAGTGACTACCCACGAACCGCACAAGATCGTACGGTTAGCCACACACCAAATTGTTAGCCGACCTTTGAAAAAAGTCTACCAAATCGTGTACCAAAAGAGAGTACGACTTCCCAATCACTTCACTCTACCGTACGGTCACGTCGACATTGAACAGCATATAAAAAGGGACATTGTCCAAGACCAATAGTTCATTTGTCACTACAACAACCCAGCGAAAAGAAGATGAATCCATTTAAACAGACATCATTCAAATTTGGGAATTCTCAAGTGGAGTGCGATGCTAAACCTTGCGATTGTAGTGATGCCAGGCGATGTGACATTAGCGATTCAGCAGGATATCGTGGGAACTTTGCTATGACTACTACCCCTATATCTACCCTGGAAAGTGATGCTGTGCGTGTCAAACCTGAGGGATGCGAAAGCGGTGCGACACGTTATCGTGGACTCCTAGGAATTTCACCGTACCTGCATCGAACAGAAGTGAGGAGAGTCGAATATTCGTTCCCGACGAGTTTGCCTGAATACTGCCACTTTAAAAGTCGATTTCAAACCTTCAAAGATAAATGGCCAAAATATCTGCCTGGACCAACTCCTGAAGAATTAGCCAGAGCTGGATTTTTCTACTTGGGCGAAGGGGATAAAGTCAAGTGTTTCAGTTGTGGTGTATCCATTTACGAGTGGGAAAAGAAAGATTCCGCTTACCTGGAACATGCTCGATGGTCTCCGAATTGTCAATACCTACCTTTAGTAGGACCTAGTGATTGGAAGTGACACTACTACTCCATGTCGTGTAACACACCTAGACCAGTATATAAGCCCTCTCTAAAACATAATATTCAAGGATTACCATACGAATTGCAAGAGAAGATCTACAAGGACGTTTGGCAAGGTCTTGCTAAAGAAAAATCTCAATGGGTGACTGTAGAACATTTGTGTCGTGAAATTCACAAGAGGCAAGTGACAAAAATTAACCAACGTATTAGATTTCTCTGGATTAAGGGTATTTTTTTGCTCTGTTACCAATTTACTACGTTCACCTCTGAATATGTTTTGATCCTTCTTGACCGTTACCCTGAATGGCAGTGGGACGAAATTACACGTTATATTAATCACTTTTGCTTTTTGTGCAAATTTAATTCTGTGTTTAATTCTGGGTTGAATCTACACTGATAGTCTTCGACCTAAAAAAGAAGTATAAAAGAGAACAACCATGCCACAACCTTTATCATTGTTGATCCAACAGATTCCGTGGAAGGATATCAATGAGAAGATTCACACGGTGAAAGATTACGAACACTTATTGCAAGAACTGTACCCTATGAATTGGGGTCGACGTGTCGTGTGTGTTTTAGTGACTTGCTTTCTGGGATTTCGTTTACCTGCCAATTCCTTGTGGACACTTTACGAACACTACCTATCAAAAAAATAAGACAGTATGGTGGTTCCTTTAAATGTCCACGAGAGACTTATTCTGTTCAAAGCCTTACGTTTTCATCTGGATACGTCTCGACCTTTCCAAGAAAAAAAGATTCGTCAACTTTTACGTACGGAAGCAGTGTACGAAGATGTGTGTGTAGCTTGTGATTTACACCCTCATTGGACAGATGTACGTGACTGGAAAAGTTGGGATTTTGAGGCTTGGACAAACGAAGTATCCCATTATGCCCAAGCGTTGTGTTCCTAAAATGCATCGTCGAGTGAAAAAAGTCACTTTTAAACCTGTGTTAGTGACAGTACCAGAAGAAGAAGAAAAAAAATCTGTCACCCAGGACAATCAATCTGTTCAAGACAGAACTGTCATGGACATTCCCCCACAAAGACCCTTTAGAGAAGACACTTATGTGACTATACCCCCTGTAGAGGAGACTATAAGAACATTGCACACTACCTCTAGGACACCTTCGTTACCCAAACCATGTTGTACAGTGACTTGTTTATATGCCACTTTGATCGTTTCCCTAGGTATTTTATTCCTGTATTTATCCATTTGGCTTTTATGTATTTTTGTCTTTCGTGTTGTTCGAATTTAAACATGCATTGAAATAAACGTGTCTTGAAAAAAGTATAAAAACCTCTTGTCTTGTCTGTTTTTGTGTCAATACTGACATACCACTACACGACTATGGCTCACTCTACTCTTTCTACTACTCCTTCCTCCTTCACATTCAAAGTCATTGACGAACACTTAGATCAGGCTAGTTGGAAAGCCTTGTATCTTCGTCATCCTTTTAACATGTTAATTGCTGGACCGAGCGGTTCAGGCAAAACCGAATTTGTCAAACGTTTGATCGAACATAAACATCATTTGATCGATCGTCCACCTCAACGCATCGTGTGGTGTTACAAAGAGTGGCAATCGGCATACAGCCTCTTGCAAGAAAGTCAAGGTGATTCCATTGTGTTTGTAGCAGGCATTCCTAAAGAAGACGAGGGGATTGTGTCTGACCCTAGTCAAACTCATTGGGTTATTTTTGACGACATGTTAGGAGAAGACGAAGAAGAAATTAAACTATGGTTTACACGTAAAGGGCATCATCGTAATGCCAGTGTCATTTACATTACACAAAATTTATTTCAACAAAGTAAAGCCCATCGTACCATTAGTCTCAATGCTCATTACGTGGTCTTGTTTAAAAGTCCTCGAGATAAATCACAAGTGCAAGTTTTAGCCAAACAGTTAGGAACACCTTGGCTAACTCATGCGTACGATGATGCCACTCAAACGCCACACGCCTATTTACTCGTGGATTTAAAACCCACTACCCCTGATTATTTGCGATTTCGTACCGATTTGTTTCACGACTGGTGTCAAGACGGAGGACCTGTCGTGTACACGTCCTCCTCGTCGACATAACACTATGAAGCACTAAAAAAAATCTATAAAAACCTTGGGTTACTTTGACCTGGTCTCATACATCGTCAACATGACGTCCCTTCAGTCTCATCTTCCGATCAAATTGATTCGTGCCTTGTACGGCATCAGTCGCGAAAAAAATCCACAAAGACGTGCTCACGTCTTAGAAGCCAGTCTCAAAGAAGTCTTACGATGGTTTACGGTGACAGCACGTCAAATACTGCAAGGCATCATTCACCTTCCACATCAAACCAAACGCTTTTTTGACAGAAACAAAGTAGCCTTGACGCAACTGGCCAATCCTCGCCTCGACACTCACACCAAAAAGCAAATCATATTGAAACCTGGAGGCAGTGGTTCTCTAGGAGGTGTCATCATTCGTTCCCTTTTAAAATGGGATCCCAATACTCCCAAAGTTCACCCCAAGAAGAAAACAAAAAAAGCCAAACAAGCCCCTAAGAAAAAGAACAAGGGTACCAAGACCAAAGCACAGAAAAAGAAAAGTCCACAGAAAAAAGCGGTCACCCGCAAAAGAGGCACTTCGGCCAGGACACAACCTTACCTTCGTCAACCACGACCTGTAAGAAAAGATCTACAAGGACGTTTGGCAGGGACTACGTTGCCAGTAGCCTCAGAGGCTGCCACTTCTCCGTTGCGGGTGATGCCAGCCAAACCCAATTTGACACCCGTTTTTCCTAATTTGATGAAACATTGGAAATCTGCGTCTCCCAAAACGTCTCCTCCACCGGAGACACCCTCGTCCACCTTAGCGTCAGTAGCAGCTGCTCATAAAGTACCTGCCCCCAAAGTCAAAGTCCAAGAAAGATCTGGCATGTTAAAGAGTTTACTAGATTTGTCCAAACAAGAACTGTCCCGATTGAGTCCATTGCGAACTCCTTCACGACGTGTGTTACCTGCCATGAAGTTGATACGACGCAAAGATAATCAGTGGCGACGCATTCCAGTATAAAAATATGACTTGAAAACCACGACGTCAATCAGTATTTTTTCTGTACCACTGATGAACACTCAAGGATGCCTCCTCAAAAACGTGCACACCATCACCCTCGACGTTCTACCGTCCAAAAAGGAAAAGGAACAAGACAATCTCGTCATCTCACCAAAAGCTTTAAAACCAAACATCAACGTCCTTCCCTCCAAAGACGTAGACCTTTAAAGAAAAAGAAAAGACACCAAAAAGGAGGATCCTTTGACAATTTTGGGAAACACATTGTTACCTTTTTGACAAAGCGCTAGTTCCCAAAAAAAGTAAATAAAAGAGAGTGTATACCAAGTCATTGACACTAGTGGTATTGTGAAACGAACAAGCAAAGATGTCACCTCGCAGAAAACATTTTTCTACACTCCACAAAGGAAAGAAAAGGAAAGGACGTTTAGCCAAACATCGACACGTTCTTCGTCAAAGGACACAAAAGAAAATACCCAAACGTCAAAAGAAAAAGAGAAGTCACCAAAGAGGAGGCATATTTACTGGTTTTATTAAAGGTATGCAGAAACTAGACAAAGCAGCTAATAACCGAACTGGTATCTTTAGCCCTGCTTTTGAGGATTTAGCGAAGCATGCCGTTACCTTTTGGAGAAACCAATAGGAAAAAGAAGATAAAAGAGGGTGTGTACCAAGTCTTTGACATCAGTGTATTTCTGAAACGAACAAGCAAAGATGTCACCTCGCAAAAAACATTCTTATTCACCCAACAAAGGAAAGAAAAGGAAAGGACTACCTCCTCGTTTAGCCAAACACGGAGACGTGTTGTCCGTCCTGTCCAAAGCCTCTCCGTCCATGCGAAAACAAATCATTAAAACAGCCTCCAAAGATGTCATCGATACCGTGTGTGAATGTTGTTTGAATGTTTTGAAAGGCACGATACCTTTGTCTCCACACAAGAAAAAATGCTTATCCAAACATCGACACGTTCTTCGTCAAATGGTTCAAAAGAAAATATCCGTCCGTCAAAAGAAAAAGATGTTGGTGCAACGCGGAGGATTTTTACCCTTTCTTGCTCCTTTGTTGACAGGCATAATACCAGGTTTGCTACAAGGGGTGACCCAAGGGATATCCCAAGGGTTTAACCAAGGGATGGGTAGAAGATAAAAGGACACTATGGAGCACCACAATCTCAGACATAACCTTTGAAAGCCCATGGAAGGACGAAAACTAACTTTGGTTCCTTACAAACGATGGATGGAATACCATCATTGGCAAGAACAACGATCCCCCCATTTACCACCCAATCCCAATTTGGCTGAGATGTCGCAATTACAACACGAATTGCAATCCTTGATCCATCGCCACGATTTATCCGAAACCGAAAAATCACAAAAGTACGGTCAACTCTTGAAACGGCTACAACTCTTTCATCAGAAAGCTGTGGAACAAACAGCTCAACCCACTTTGTCCGATTTTAAGGCTCTAATGAATAACCCGTCACCCTCACCCTCACCCTCTACAGTAGTTAAAACAGACGTTACCCCACCATTACCCAAGGAAGAAGAACCCCATGATCTCTTTCAAACACCTACTGCTACTCCCATTCCGAGTAAGATTGCTGCTTCCTTGTTGACCCCTTCCCCCACTCCCCCACGAGAAGAACTCAAAACTTGGGTTAAAAAGATGATGGCTACTCCTTCTTCGACAGATGTGAAAAAGAAAGAAAGGAAACCAGAAGTGAGAAAAGAAAAGAAGGCCAAAGAAGCTATCCCATTACCTCCGCCACCACCATTACCCTCGACGTCAACTCCTGTGGCACATCGGACACGTAAAACCGTTTCCAAACAACCCACATTTCGTCCCACCCAAAGCAATATCCTCGAAGAGTGGGTTCCTTATTAACAAAAACCATGGAGAAGGTCTTAGCCAGCATTTACTACGATCCAGCTCACCCTGCAGGTTACGGAGGCATTCAGAAATTGTATCGTGCTGCCAAAACTCGCCTGAAAAAGCTCCGTTTACCAGCAGTACAACGATGGTTACAAGAACAAGCGACGTACACTTTACACAAACCCATTCGACGAAAATTTCACAGAAGTCGCACTCAAGTGGAAGGCATCGATCATCAATGGCAAGCCGATTTAGCTGATGTCTCTCATTTAGCCACCTACAATCGTGGCTACAAATATTTGTTTTGTGTCATCGACGTCTTTTCTAAATTTGCCTGGGTCGTACCATTGACATCCAAATCGAGCGGAGAGTTAGTACGAGCTTTGCAACTGGTGTTGAAACAAAGTGGTCGTCACCCTCTTCGATGGCAAACCGACAAAGGCACCGAATTTCTGAACCAAGCTTTCCAACGAGAATTAAAAAAACGTGACATTCATTTTTTCACCACCGAAAATCCTGAAACCAAAGCCAGTATCGTGGAACGTTTTCAACGTACCTTGAAAGAACGCATGTGGAAATATTTTACGCATCAACACACTCTCAAGTACATCGACGTCTTACCACACTTAGTCCAAGCCTACAATCAATCTTACCATAGAAGCATTGGACGTGCCCCACAAGAGGTGACACCTGACAACGAAGTCACTGTTTTTGAGCGTCTGTTTGGTACGTCCCGGACGAGGGCTGTCCCCAAGAAAGGTAGAGAAGTGTTAACCCCGGGAGATTGGGTACGCATTGGCAAAACCAAACGCACTTTCGACAAAGGTTACTTACCCAACTGGACCACCGAATTGTTTCGTGTGACTGGACGAGTGCGCGATCGTCATCCTACCGTCTATAAATTGGAAGACATGAACGGAGAAGTATTAAAAGGAACATTTTACTTGCCTGAGTTACAACGTGTTACCAAAAAAGAAGACGACGTGTACGACATTGAAAGCATTCTCGAACGAAGAACCCGTAAAGTAGGAAAACATCGTGTCAAAGAAGTCAAAGTACGTTGGAAAGGATATCCTCCTAGTTTTGATTCTTGGATTGACGCTTCGCAAGTCATCGACTATAAAAAGAAGTGACCATCATGCCCTTCAATACAGCTTCAGCAACCACAGTGACTACTCCTTCACCCACGTCATCTCTGCAAGATTTACAAAAGCAACCCTTGTGGGTGTGGTGTGGAGAACGTGTCCCTAAAACGCAAATCGTTTTTTTCTGTCAAATCTTTGTGGTATATTGTGTCATTGGTGCAGCCATTGCTAATTTGAGTTTGCAACAAGGAGACAAACAATTGTGGACCATTTTACTCAGCAGTTGCATCGGGTATCTTCTTCCCAATCCTTCCCTGAAATACTCTTACAACGGGAACAACAGTAACAATATTGGGAGTCTGGCGGCCAACGTTAGTCCTTCTCCTGACAGTCACCCTTCCAATCACAATCCACTTTTAGATACTCCTTTAACCTCGAGTGACTCCTCGGACAGAAGAACATTGGAAATATGAACAACACTATTAACCAATTTTACTTAACGTTACCCAGTGACAGTTCCATGGAGGTGTTTCCTAACAACACATTGTGTTGTTACACGTCTAAATTACCTCAAGCCATGCATTTGGATCAAGATGATCATTGGGAAGCAGCTTTAGTGGAAATAATACACCCGACACAAATCAAAAACATCGTCGAAAATCAAAACTTTTTCACAGTTGAGGTGTACGACAAGCAATTGCAACAAGCCTTAGATGAACGAGGCATCACTGGCATTGACAACAAGAAATCAGATGGACCCGCAACTAAACATCTGTCCACTCATGTGTTGACCATTCCTGCAGGCTACTATTTTAGCGGTCAACATTTAGTGGCTACACTTGCTACCAGGTTCAATGTTGTGTTTGGTAAACCCCTGGACAAAATCAGAGAAAGTGTTACCTTTGAGTACATTAAAGCGGCTCGCCGCTTCATGATCAAATTTTCAGAGAAGAAAATAATAGCCATTACCTTTTGTCCTGAATTGTTTGATATCTTAGGTGGAGACCTCAAGATGCTCCCGAACAAAAAAGAAATACCAGGCATAGCCAGTAACTTGGATTTTACCAAATATTTTCGATCCCCTGTAGAAATGAACCAAGGACTCAATTTGATGTTTGTGTACTCCGATGTGGTGGAGTACAACGTGGTAGGACACACCTCTGTACCGTTACTGCGTGTCATTCCTTTCAAAGTGGATACCACTACCGCTGAAGAAGAAGGTGGAAATACCTATCACGTTCACCGTGAATTTGTGCATCCTCATTATTTACCCGTCAGTAAGTCGTATTTTGACAGTGTCAACATTACTATAAAAGGAGAACTAGGTCAAAATATTCCATTTACCAAAGGGAAAGTCACAGTGAAACTCCATTTTCAAAAACGATTCTCCAACCACTGAAAAAGTGATGTATCCTGTGTACCAAGGAGTCACTCGACAACGAGGACATGGTTTAGGAGATATGTTTAAATCAGCCTTTCGTTCCGTGGTCCCTGTTTTAAAACCAATGGTGACACGAGGATTGCACACCTTAAAAGATGCCGCATTGACTCACGGCAAAGATTTTCTTTACAATGTTCTCATTGACAAACAAAACCCAAAAGAAGCTTTTTTGAGAGCAGGCAAAAATACCTTGCTGCAAACGGGTAAAGAGCTTTTGGGTCGACGAGAAAGTCCTATAAATGCTCTGAACGGTACCACGTCTGACATTCCTACTTCCCTGACGACACAGCAAGGACAAGGTAGAAAGCGTCGACGAAGGCACCCTTTCAAAAGTCTCCGTACCTCTAAAGTGAGAAAGACAAAGAAAAAAAGAACCGCTCGAGACTTAGACATTTTTGATTATTAAAAGTGAAGAAAAAAACCCTAAAGAAAAAATGATGCACCAAGAATCTTGTGCCTGTTCCAAGTCGGAACTGGATCTCTTTGCCATGCCACCCACGATGATGACCATGCAAGAAGCTCAATGGGTCGAATTTCATCCCGTCTCCTCTTTGACGGATTCAGCTCCCATCGAGTTTGAAATCAAAGGACAACCCGAAGATTACATCGATCTCAACAACAGTTACTTGTATTTGAAACTGAAAGTAAGCAAAACAGACAACACCAATCCAGAAGTCAATGCTAAAGTAGCTCCTGTCAACAATTTCATGCATTCCTTGTTCAGCGATGTGGATTTGTACATGAATAACAAACTGATCAGCAGTAGCATGGATACTTACCCTTACCGAGCGTACCTCGAAAATCTCTTAACGTACGGAAAAGAAGCCAAAAACACTCATCTAGATGCTTGTGTGGTATGGAAACCTGACACAGCAGATAAGTTTAACGACACAGACTTGACCACAGCCGCTGTGGGTGACAATCCTGCCAATCCTCACAATGAAGGTTTTAACGAGCGTCGAAAGAAAATTTTGCAAGGACGTAGTTTAGAACTGTTCGATCGTTTGCATTTGGACATGTGGTTTCAAGAGAAGTATTTGCTGAACGGAGTAGATATCCGCTTGAGACTGAATCGAAGTAGTACTGCTTTCCATTTGATGGCTGATGCCAACGAATACAAAACCATTATCCAAGAAGCCAGGTTATACGTACGTCGCGTGGAAGTGTTACCTAAAGTGGGGAATGATATCAGTCACACTTTGAGCAGAACGACAGCCAAGTATCCGATACGACGCGTGGAAGTCAAAACTTTCACCATTGCCGCTGGACTCCGATCTAAGATCGAAGATCATCTGTTCCAAGGACAGTTACCCAAACGTTTATTCATTGGTATCGTCAGCAATGCAGCCCTCAATGGTGCTCACAATGAAAATCCTTTCCAGTTTAAGCACTGCAGAGTATCCAAAATTGAAGTCAGTCGCGATGGCAAAACTTTGTGTACCAGACCCTTCGAACCCGACTTTGGCGAACAGAAAAATTACTTGAGGTCGTACTTGTCACTGTACGAAGCCACAGGACAGTTAGGAACCAACACCAGTCACGGTATTTCCTACGAAGACTATGCAAGAGGTTACACGTTGTGGGCTTTTGATTTCACTCCAGACCAAGGCAGCGACGAGGGACATTTCCACCCTATAAAATCTGGGCAACTGCGTGTGGAACTTCAGTTTGCAGCACCTCTTCCCGAAACGGTGAATGTCATTCTGTATGCTGAATTCGATAATACCATAGAAATTAACAGTTTGAGAGAAGTCATTCTAGACTATTAGACATTATGGAAGACCCTTGTCCTTCTTTGAATAGTGGAGAATCCATGGAATGGGAGGTTACAGAAAAAGCAGAACCCCAAGACCAAAAAGAAGAAGTAGTGATCATGCAATCCAGATGGCCAGAACAGGAACAACAGTTAGTGGCTTGTTTTGCACAACACTTGGAAGATACAATGAGGGACCTGATTAAAAAAGATTGTTATGGATGTCAAATCGATCATCCCAGTCAAATTCAACACGATAAATGTATGATGATGAGTCAAGAAGAAAAATTGGACAATTATCTGAACGAAGCTTGGAGTCTCATCTCCGAAGAAGACGTGTTACTTCAGTGGTATAAAGGCTTACGTGATCATTCCTCTCCTCCATTGTTTGCTCGAGAAATCGATCGCATCGAAGCTCTCTTGGCCAAAAGTAAAGAGACGAAGCAAGCCATCAGTTACTTGTCAGACCGTTTCAAACAAAAAGTCTGGATTGAATTGATGACTTATCATCACCTGTGAAGAAAGGAGATAAAAACACAAGGCTACACAACAAAAAATGGATACCTGGGAACTTTATTATCTTTTGAACCGTAGTTCGTACACTGCTTCTTGGAATCCTGTCGTGTGTGCTAAAGATGAACTACCTCATCGCAAACCTCAAGAGAATCAAGCTTATGTCATCAACACAGATGACAGTCATCTTCCAGGAACTCACTGGGTAGCTGTCTACTTTCCTCAAGAGGGTTGTGCGGAGTATTTTGATTCGTATGGATTGCCTCCTTTCGAAGATGATATCATTGACTTTATGAGAAGAAATGCTCAGACGACACGATTCAATAATGTGAAATTACAAAGCACAGATTCTATGGTGTGTGGACAATATTGTATCTATTATCTGCATCATCGCAGTCTTGGATATTCTTTAGAACATTTAGTGACTTATTTTGATCGTCATTCGTCTCGAAACGATGACAAAGTAGATCGATGGTTTTGTGACCATTATGGTTATCTGTTGTCTTTAGCTAGGAAACGTAGTGTACATCAATCGCCCAATGATTTCCAACAGTGGAAATCTCAATTTAATTCACAACGTTGTCAACCATGTCAAAGATAATGTATTGGTGTTATGGAAGAAAAAAATGTTTGTTCTTTGAAATAATGTTTGTTCTTTGAAATAATGTTTGTTATTTGAATAAAAATGTTGTGTTTTGAAAACCAATGCGTCTGTCGTTTGTTTTACATTTGTATTCATATAAATGCTCTTTGACTTTTCTTTCTATCCCTCACATCAAACTATCTAAACGTTTCAAAACCCTAAACCGCAGAGGGGTGTTTTCCATCACGTCCGCGCTTGAACCATATAAAGCAGGGGTAGTCTCCAGTCTGGCCATCCATTGTTTGACTCATTCTCCTACGAAGATGTGCTCAAGACTAGCTAAGCTGAACGAAGCTTATGTCACTCTGCATCGTATCAGACACAATCTGATGCCAAAGCCTGAAGAGATTGAGAATGTAAGAATGCTACAAGTAACGGAAGACCTCATAGAAGAACTCTTCAGAGAGGAAATTCAAAAAGAGAAAGAAGAATGGACTGAGAAGTATCGACTTCAAAAGCAGCAGAGAGAGCAGAGAGAACAGCATCAGCAGCATCAGCAACAGCAGCAGGAACCAGACAGAAGTTTTGTCGACTGTCGTGTGGACACGAAAGAGTTCTCTTTCTCTTTCCGAAGAAGCAGACCCTATCGTGTAGCCAAACGAGGACGCAATCTTAGACGATAAAAGATTGTCATCCTTCCTCGTACACACCAACACAAAAAAACAGCCCTTTTCAGGGCTACCCAATATTCTCGAAAAGAATTAATTATTCAATTTGCTTATGGTATGTGAGGAAGTTAGAAAAAATTAGAAGTGAGTCTATAATCACTGTCTCATTTTACTTTTGTTATGAAGTGCGTCTATAAGCACAACGTATTTTTTCAAAATAACTTGTTCAATGTATAATTAATAGGAGACAAGTATAAAAGAGAGTGAGTGTTTTATTTTAAAAAGTCAGCTTGTTTTGTTCTTTTTTGGTAATGATAGGAATAATGTAAGTTTTTTGGATCTAGGGGTGTTTTCCATCACGTCCGCGTGTTTTGGTAATGATAGGGATACTGTAAGATTTTTGGATCTAGGGGGTGTTTTCCATCACGTCCGCGCTTGAACTATATATAAAGAAGCACTCATCAGTCTGGCTACCCATCGTTGGTGAATCAAAGAAGATGAGCAGAGTTCAAAAGTTAAGAGAGCTTCAAATGCATCTGGAGAATGCTAGGCGTCTCCTGGACGAACTGGCTATGGAGGCCATAGCAGAGCAGGCCAAAATTGAAAAAGAAGAGGAGGAAAGAAAAAAGAAAGAAGAGGAGGAGAAGAAAAGTCCCATCTTACCTCACCGCATGATGAGACAGACTAGTGAAGTCAAACCCATGGTGAGGACACCTTCACCACCAGAACCAGTTCGTCCACTACAGGTTCAGCCCCCACTGCCTCAGACGCAACAACCACAGACTCATCCACGGTTGCGAAATAGAGGCAGAAATGAAGAGACTTTCACTATCCCTCAAACAGAAGATTGGGATAGTGAAGCCACTCATTCTCCCTCTGCACTCCCAGTCACAAGAGTGAATTGGGAGAATGATTGGAGTAGGAGATGTGTGTGTGGGGCTAGACCTGGGAGATGCCAGCATTAGCCAGGTGCATTTTGAAGTTAAAAAAAAACAGCCCTTCTCAGGGCTACCCAAATAACTAGAAAAGAAATACTATGTCAATTGCCAATGAGTGTGAGAGAGGAGTAGTGTGATTATAAACACTGACTCTATTTAGATGGTATATGTTGTGATTTTGGATAGTATATGATAGGGTGTGTTTTGGCTGCTTCCCCGTGTGTGTGGTTAGTATAGGGTGTGATTTTGGATAGTATATAGTAGGATTTGTTTTTGGCTGCTTCCCCGTGTGTGTGGTTAGTATAGGGTGTGTTTTGGATAGTATATGATAGGGTGTGTTTTTGGCTGCTTCCCCGTGTGTGTGGTTAGTATAGGGTGTGATTTTGGATAGTATATGATAGGGTGTGTTTTGGCTGCTTCCCCGTGTGTGTGGTTAGTATAGGGTGTGATTTTGGATAGTATATAGTAGGATTTGTTTTTGGCTTCTTCCCCGTGTGTGTGGTTAGTATAGGGTGTGTTTTGGATAGTATATAGTATGGTTTGTTTTTGGCTGCTTCCCCGTGTGTGTGTGGTTAGTATAGGGTGTGATTTTGGATAGTATATGATAGGGTGTGTTTTGGCTGCTTCCCCGTGTGTGTGGTTAGTATAGGGTGTGATTTTGGATAGTATATAGTAGGATTTGTGAATAGTATCTAATATGACAAGTGAATGTAGGGGGGTGATTACTTTCACGTCCGTGCTTAAGATATATATACGCAATCGTCGGTCCTTGGAGCCATTCAATTTTGAACACATCAAGATGAATTTTGAATTGTTTATCCAACTCCGAGACAGCTGGTTTGGGATCCTTGATGCAGAATATCAAGTGGAAAGACTTGAGGAAGAATTTCAGAGTAACCATGGCTTTGTAAGCCAACTGAAATTAGCAAGAGATTTATTAGAAGGTAT
This sequence comes from Unio delphinus, assembly GCA_029339505.1. NCBI lineage: Eukaryota > Metazoa > Mollusca > Bivalvia > Unionida > Unionidae > Unio > Unio delphinus. Next base: position 5,209,459 of record JAQISU010001253.1, on the reverse strand, counting down.
GATAGAGGAGGAAGACCAGAAATTAAGAAGACGTATTAAAAGAAAATATATAAGAATAGGGGACTTGAAGCAAGCACTTGATCATGTCATCAAAGTCAGGTGTTTTCTAGAAGAAACATTACATCTGATAGAGTGGGAATATGTGAAGTGGGGTCTAGACAGGCTAAAGAAAGCAGAAGCAATGATGAGAATGGTGATGGAAGAACAGGTGATCCAGATTAAAGAAAACTGGTCTAAGGAGAGAAAGGAAAAAAAGAACAAAAAGACAAAAGAGGACTTTGATCTACTCAATCTAAGATGGATGAGAGTTCAGGAAAAGTTTAGAGCTATGGGACATCCCGACTGGATTCCCGAAGAAGAAAAGAATAAGAAAACGGGAATCATTGGTAAAATCAAAAGGTGGTGGAACAATGGAAGAAAATAAAAGAAGAAGAAATATCCAAAGGCTCTTTTCAGGGCCACTCATAAGTCTCGAAAAGATAGTAGCTTTCATTGCCACCCCTTTTTCCTTGTTTTATTTCCCATGTTATATTTCCCTTGACGCTATATAGTCCCACAATGTTAAATTCCCCTTGACGCTAGATAGACCCACAATGTTAAATTCCCCTTGACGCTAGATAGACCCACCATGTTCAATTCCCCTTGACGCTAGATAGACCCACAATGTTAAATTCCCCTTGACGCTAGATAGTCCCCACCATGTTAAATTCCCCTTGACGCTAGATGTACCCCAAGCTGTTTAACATAGGATTTTCCCATTGACGCTAGGTAGTCCCCATTAACTACTCATCACGAAATTAATCGAATGGGCGCGGAACCTTCACGGAAATTCAATTCAAAGAAGATATGCCAGTATTTAAATATTAGCATTACGGTTGCAGATGATACTTCAAAATAAGATTTTGTTTCTATAATGCTTTAAATTATTAAGCTATATTTCCATTCCTTTCGGGTCTCATTTCAAATAAGTAACAGAAAAGAGGGAAAAACATAAAGCTTTATAAAATTAAACAAATAATTGATTTCCCAAGGATACAAAGTGAATTTTAGAAGTAAAATAGAACGTACGGTATTGCAAATTAAATAACAAAATTATCCAAGAATTAAAAACACAAGTCTCATTAAAATTGAAGTCCTGAACAAAAGTCAGTAAAAGTCCCGTAGAGATCGAACTTGAAGGCGATGAAGTGTCTGTTAAAGCCAACGGATTGATGATGTGTCAACAGTCGTGTTGATGTTGAATCACAGAAATAATATTCTAGATTTTAATTCAGTATAAATTCCCGTGAATTTCTTTAAGTAAGAATTGCTTCAGAGCACTTTTGTATTTCCAGAGAAAATAACCACTTGAATTCGATAATTGGAAGACAATAAAATTCAGCCCAAACTGGTCACAAGAAAAAAAACTTAAAGTGCTAGATGTTAAAGCACGACTGAACAAATTTAGCATTTTCAAAAACAAACATTATCTAATGGAAAATAACCTGCTAGAATGATTCAATGAGCCTTGTATACTTACAACACAATAACCTGTAAAATTCACAACGGAATACCTAAACCCCTGACCTAATTCAACATCTATACTCCTTGTATTTTACCTGAACAATAATCCTGATATTGATTTCATATACATAGAGAATAACTTAGCTATGTATTAGTTGTTGACATAAAAGAAATATTGAAAATGACAAATAGGTAAAGCAAACATTAAACCATATTTGGACAATGTCAAGTCCAACATACAGAGTTACATTACAATATCATGTAATGAAATTTATTTTTTAAAAAATCAAAACTAAAACAAGCAATTAAATTAAACATAAATGACAGAACAATACGAATAAAAGTGCTTACATGCGAAACATAATTTGTCCTAAACCATATATTCCGATGAAAAAAATAGAAATTGAAAATGGATCCTGCTGCACAATCATCCATCATCCGTCATTAAATATATGTCAAGGTACATCAACTCAAACAATCGGTAACAACATATAAAAATCTTTCATTGGAAAAGAGCTTTCAACGTTTTGTTTACTATCATATGTCACTAAATGCTTCAAAAATATGGCATGACTGATATACTGCACGGGTTTGTGTTTTCATATGAAAACAAGCGTCCGCATTGTTTATGAAATTGCTTTTCATTTGTAATTAATCAAAGTGTACAAATACTTCAGGTTATAAGAACGCATGCTTTCTTTCCTTCTATATCTATTCAAAGCTGAAATTAAAGAAAATTCTAAACATTAAACATACATTTTTTTCTTAAAGCAGAAGAAATTGCTAGAATCAAGACCTTAATTTCGTGTTCTATTGTTTGGACGACTTTAGTCGTCATAGCCATGAGATTATTACCGATGAGGCACACATAGCAGATGGAAAGAATTGTTATGTATAGATAAATAGTTTCGTAACGTTTATTCATGGTTGGAAACTGTATAGAATGTTTTTTGTAATAAACTATGTGCGTAATTTGGCTGTGTTGAAAACATAAATTACGTAAGGTTTATAAATATATTTACGTACGTGTTGACGAACGAAAATAATATTTGTAATAATAAGACTTAAAATGGCGCCTATGGCGCATTTTCTCAGTGACTGATGGGGTATGGAACTTTCAAGAAGAATTCTTTGGTTTCCCGTTGGCTGCTCGAGGTTTATTGTACATCAATTGTGTATGTTGTCACATAGGGTCTTTTGCGATCTGCAGTCGGAATACATGTTGTCTTTAAGTAGAAGATTTCAGTTTCATTCCGATTTATGGAGTGATTCCCACTTCTAGTGTTCCTGATGTAAGTCTGCAGACATGGTTTCATGTTGTACTTATATATTTTGGGGGAGAAAAAAAAACATTTGTTGGGACTGTTCAGTAATCATAGAAAGTGCTTGCTATTTGGAACTGTTATGAATAATTCGAATGAGTTAAGGACAACATTATCTTGACAACGTCACGTTTCTGGGAGCACCACTTCATTTCTGGCATTGCAATTGTAATAGACGTTTCATTCGTTTAGGATTTTAATAGACCTTTATATGCACTAATTTGGATTCATTTCATTATTGTAAGCTGCTCACACAATTTTCCTATATTAGTTAAATAATTAAATCGTTTCTTAAGTTTTACATAGCTTGTTAGTTTTGCATTTTTTCCAGTACTCACGTTTGTAACCATAGAATCGTACCGAGAATCAAGACCTGAAATGTACGACCATAGCAGTCGCTACCTTCTTTGGCAAATACGGGAAATTAGTTGTTTAGGTCTGAGAGCAAGGTTTTGTAATGACATTACATGACAACTGAATTGAAAAACACACTTATTGATTGATTGTTGCAAGACAAAATCGATGAAGACAGTCGACTGGATGCTTTGGGTTTCATTGTTTGATAAACAATTAAGAGAATTCAGAATAATAATGATAATAATAATAATAATAATAATAATAATAATAATAATAATAATAATAATAATAATAATATTCTTTTTTTGTTGACCCTGTGTGCATGCATGACACTCTCAAGATTAACTCATCAAGTATTTTGGGATTGAGGTGTACCCTCTCATATTATGCTGACTATTGATGGATGAGGACATTCATCTGCATTTTCAATGTCTGAATTTGGCACCTGGGCACAATTGTTGTCTTCCCCATACTCATGCGCGATCTTGTTAAGTTAGCAACAGCCGAATCTGGACACAATCATTGGTGAGGTAGGCATTTACATACATATATCCTCACGGTGCATTTGTGTACATATCATACATGAATACATTTCTGTAAAGTAATTATTTATGTGACTCAGATTTAAGATTACTTAATTAATCTGGTGATGATTAGAAAATATGCGCAGTTTGCTGTGCTAACAAAATTTCAAGATAACTCAAGAATACCTGTGAACTAACTGGCATTAGCATAATTACTTGGCAAATTTAGTGCAAAATTCCTATATTAAAACAGTATGTTTAGATAGTTGTATTATAATTTAAAAACATTGTCCTTTCATCTGATAAGATCAAAAGATGTATTAGTCAAAGAGGGCTTTCAGAAAAACGTTTCGTACTTTTATTGCCGACATGATTAATATGTTTTGTCAATAACCATGGTTCATAAGATTTGATGTAGCAGTGAAACCAGACTTGATCATTTAAATCATAGTGCACCGACTCGATCATGTCATATGTAATTTACTCGACTAGATCATGTCATATGCAATTAATCGACTAGATCATGTCATATGTAACTTACTCCACTAGATCATGTCATGCGTAATTTACTCCACTAGATCATGTCATATGTAATTATTCCACTAGATCATGTCATATGTAATTTACTCCACTAGATCATGTCATATGTAATTTACTCCACTAGATCATGTCATATGTAATTACTCCACTAGATCATGTCATATGTAATTAATCGACTAGATCATGTCATATGCAATTTACTCCACTAGATCATGTCATATGTAGTTACTCTACTAGATCATATCATATGTAATTTACTCCACTAGATCATGGCATAAGTAATTAATCGACTAGATCATGTCATATGTAATTTACTCCACTAGATCATGTCATATGTAATTTACTCCACTAGATCATGTCATATGTAATTACTCGACTAGATCATGTAATATGTAATTCTTCCACTAGATCATGCTATATGTAATTTACTCCCCTAGATCATGTCATATGTAATTTACTCCACTAGATCATGTCATATGTAAGTACTCGACTATATCATGTCATATGTAATTACTCCACTAGATCATGTCATATGTAATTCAGTCCACTAGATCATGTCATATGTAATTTATAACATCTTGAAATCCATTTAGTAACAATGGGACGGGAGAAGGACGAAATGCTCTGTAGCAATTGTTATCCAACTAAGAGGTACTTTATTGGTGTCTATTCGTATTTTACTTTTTTCATCTACCTAAAAAATCACATTTGATTCCAAATGGCATCTTACACACGAATCTAAGTAAGATTGCGTCGATGCCAGCTGGTTCGGTGCACCTCTTCTTTATTCAGCTGAAATAAGCACAAGCAATCCAATCTGGGGTGAGAAGTTTGTATATACCTTAATATTTTAAATACCCGGATCAATGCATATATCTATTAATGCTTTTCAGTCAGTCTGTTTAATAATTCCTTACAAGCATAATAACCATGACTATTGTTTTGTCTAGTAACAAAGTTATTATATACAAAGGATGCATTCATGTTTCCAAATGTAACTAGTAAAATATTTTTTTCTGTAGAGCTGTAGGCAATCTATAACATTCTAACAAGTCAATATTTATATCGATATACATGAGTCTGACATATATTATGCAGGTCATTTCTCCTTTCAAATGGTCTGTGACGGAATAATAATGCACTACCGCCACCACCTCTAATTAGAGCGAGTAACCTTCAGTGCAACAACAGACAACATTGGGGTACAAAACTTGATATTCCTGATTAGAGATGGCTTATTTGTATTACTTTCATCCATCTATCAACCATCATAATTTCCAATATTTTTTTATGTTGGTTTGTAATTCTCATTAAAATGTCTTGTTTTAATTATGCATTATATATTATCTAAATAATATAAATATATAAATATCTAAATATATATAGTGCGTATTCAACTATGTTAGAATGAAAACATCACCTTTTGCTGTGATGAAAACTTTTCTCGTGTTCATATCAATATTGCAGATCAAGTCGTGCAGTAAATACATTCCATCAATTGTTGTTGTTATAGGATTTAACGCCATTTTTCAGCACACGATAGGCTATACATGGCGGCCAGTATTATTGGTGGAGGAAGAACCCGGGAAAACCCTCGGAAAGAACCACCGACCCACGAGAAGTTTCACATAATTCCATTAGTCGCATCTTAGACTCGAATCCACGTAGAAAGAGGTGAGATAGCATTGATCCGTAGCGGAGAGCGATTTAGAGCACTCGGCCAATCGGGGCCCCTAAGTCCATCAGTTAATTGAAGACGTGTGTTCATGGCAATATATATTGCTAAGTCGTGCGATAATCCATCTATCAGTTGAAGTCTTGTGTCCATGTCTATATTGCAAATCAAGTATTACAATAAATACAGTTCATCGGTCAGTCGAATCCGTGTGTCCATGATATATATATATATATATATATATATATATATATATATATATATATATATATATATATATATATATATATATATACAATCCATCGGTCAGATGAAGTTTTGTGTCCATGTATATATTGCAAATCAAGTCATGCAATAAATATAATCCATCGGTCAGTTGATGTTTTATGTTCATGTCTATATTGCTGAACAAGTCTTGCCAAAAATGTTGTCCATCAGTTGAAATCTTGTGACCTTTTTCGAATCATGTGACATATCGAAGGAAACGGGCAGGAATTATTTACTTGCAATCATGAAACACCCGGTTGATGATACTTCAATTCTGTTAGCGGCATCAGTCAGAGCATTAAACAAGGCAGCAATCTGAGCCGCTATCCACATTGTAGTTGTTATTGTCTACCTTTGATAGCTGGATGTTGTAAATAGTTTCCCTTTTTCACGAAACGATGATAAACAATACATATTATGATCATCATGCTATCATTACCTTTATAAATTACAACCCATTTTTAATTGTTCCTGTATTTGATATTGGTTGATTCTGTTATAGACATATCTGCATCGGGATGGTAGATGCACGATGTGGAAGAGGCAGGGGTTAATTAGTTATGAATTATCGCCATCGTTTATAAATAATATGTTCAACGTCTTAATAATTTTGTGCGGAATCTCTCTTTAATATGAACTTATTTACAATTGCCTTTATCTGAGTCTCTCTTGGGTGTCACATTACTTACAATTCACGTGACTCTCATAAAAAAAAACTTAAAATATTCAGACTTCATTTTAAGATCCACTTGATAAGTAATGGTGTTGGAGTTTTTCGTTATTAACAATATTTATAATTTGGATGACACCCAACTCGCGACGATTCAGACGGAGAACGAACGAAGAGAAAGATTTTAATAGCAATGGCTTGTTTCTTCTCTGACAGATTTCGACCTTAAATTAGACAGTGTCGCACGCAAATGAAATTAGGAAAATAACTTATTTGACAAATCGAGTTGGTATAACCTTCAAAGTCAACGAAGAGAAAGAATAGTAAGTTTTCGCATTTAAATCGTCCTTTAATAATACCAATTTCATAGAATATGACCATAATATAATTTGATACGTCACGGAGAAATGATAGCCAATGTAAACTAACAGAACTGTAGCTCCCATTGATATTTTGTTTTATAAAAAATAATTACATCATAAATACATTTTACGGATTGTTCATCAGACGTTAAACCCGTAATTGGACCAATAAAAACACAGCACAGGATTATGTTAAGCTCAGTCACAAGAACACAATGTTTTCATGATTATTTTTATTTAATATGTTCGTGTATATATAAGTCGTTTCATAAATATAATTATCGCTGCACCTTGTCTTTCATCCGATATTCTTCTTCATGCACTCCGCAACTTGAGAAATGAACTTCGTCTTTCTTTTGACAATAAAAAGATAAACGACACGATATAATTATATTATGATGTATTTGTAACACAGCAGACTGAGTGACCTTCTTGAGTCAATAATACTACACTGTTGGGAAACTGGATTTAGTGGCGATGCCGCACATATTGTGTTTGTTTCTGGCCATCATGATGTAACCCTGCATACCCCAGCTTGTACCCCAGCTGTAAAAGAAAAAATATATAAATAAAAAATGTATGTATGTATGTATAGTTGGATATATGGCTGGATGAATTTGTGTGTCTGTCCCTGTGTGTAACATACCTATTCCATTAATGCCAAACGTGTCATAAATAACCCATCAAGCTAACTATAAAAATTTAGATGTTTTCTGTTCGATTCATATTCAAGGTCAGTGACCAGTTATTACGATTTAATAACTTTAACGTACCAAATTTTGCGATTTATTAATTATAACATCAGAATAGGCAATTTATTACTTTATAATATACCAGATATACATATGCGATTAATTAAATTTAACATAAGTGATTTGAAATTTATAAATTTATCGTAAACGTACAAGTTTACAGCAGGAACTACATCACAGTTTACAGAAATCACCATCATGTCTGGTAGTATTCATTGAAAAACGTTATTACCTAATACCTAATACGGGCGTTATTCATACGCTTTATTTTATTGTTTTATGGAACATTGCTTAGGTAACATAACGGAGAAACATACAATTACTAGATAACACTAACTAATAGATTTGTATATTTGTGGCCCTAATTCTCCGGTATCATAATGACAAGAAATAAAAGAAAGAACCAACCAGTCAATCATACATATTCACACACACACACACACACACACACACACACACATATATATATATACATACATAGGTACGTACCTACACACACACACACGCACGCACACACACATACAGACAGACAGCAGACAGACAGACAAGCAAAAAGTATAGAAGACAAAAAAAATCTAAAGGCAAACAAACTATCAAATAATTCTGACTGACCTATTCTTAACCATCCAATAGTCCTTGCCACCTTCCGTTCCATATCCTACAGCGAGGACTCCGTGATCCAGTGCTTGAGGATCACATTGAGGCTCACTGTATATTCCATGCTTGTACAGCTGGAAAGAATTGTGGCTGGCATCTATGGCAACGGAGATGGGACCAACTGTTGCTACAGCTTTCTGAAGGTCAGCTTCACTACCTGATTGGATATCCATACAGCTCACTTCGGTGGCTCCCACATTGGCTTGTGAGAACTTACACTTTTGATCCTGAATGGTATAATATACTGACATAAGCCCTAAGGCCAGATTACACAAGCCCGCCCACACCCTGTCCACATGTTCATATACCCCATATTTTCAGTTCGACATAAAAATAACTGTCCTTAAGAAGGGGACGAATGTACTGGTACATATATATCCTCAGTCAGCTTTCCTCACTCCTACCTAAAGGATTAAACGACCGTTACCCAAGGTCGCATTATGTATGCTAGCTGTAATTACTGTTTTTCTTAATACTTTGTGCAAGGGATGTAACCTCGATATGTCCATTACGCCCTAAAGGAAAGATATGAAAGTTTGCGGGGTGCATACATAAAGTACATACTGTAATAAGTAGCCATATTTACTTACATTATATACTTTAACCAAACACTACCAATATTTACTTACGTAATATAGCCAATTCTGAGCTATATTTAATAACTCAATTTAGATAATTATCAACCATATTTACCAATAAAATTTAGCCAATAAACAATCGAATTTGCTTACGTTTTAATTGGAGTTATTATTGGATAATATTAAATTAATGGCAATGTCCCCATTAACTACTAATATTTAGTTTGCAAATAAAGATGAGATATCAATGACTGGTAGACCATTGTTTATTTAAATACACAATACAGTATATGAGAGAGAGAGAGAGAGAGAGAGAGAGAGAGAGAGAGAGAGAGAGAGAGAGAGAGAGAGAGAGAGAGAGAGAGAGAGAGAGAGAGAGAGAGTATACCTGAGCTTTGTAGGGATAAGATTTTTCAGTATCGATGCCCTTATTGGTGATGATGTACTTAAAAGCTTGGTCCATTAAGCCTCCCTGGCATCCCATATTACCTGGTAATGAAAGTGTTCTAAATATACTTTAAAATGTTTTTAAAGGCGACGAGTTTCTATCTGTAGTTCACATGGTACGATAATTTATTCGCCCAACTAGCCCGAAGCCTCATTGCTGGGTTAGTAAATTTTACACGTAAGAAGCCCAACTTATATATTCAAACGAAAAGACGAAAAAATCCATCCCTTATGCGAACGTAATATGTAATTACTGAAATAGTCACCCATACAGTCGCCCTTCATTGTTACTGAAGTAACGTTCGGATAAATTTGAGTAGCTGCCAGTTTTCCTTACATCGTTGGTGAAACTCTTAAATGCAGGTTTTACTGATACTAAAATATACAAAACCTACATGTATAAAAGCGGGCGCGATAATGACGAATCTTTCAAAGAACTTGATATTTCACATTAAAACTAATTCATTTACAATCTATTGTATTACAGAAGTTGTCTATATTTACATCTAAACGCAGACGTAAGGCGAAATAAGCTGAAGAACCTGGAGAAATACATTCCGCGATGGGATCGATCCGGCGACCACATAAGCGTGAAAACAGTATGTTACACAGAATCATTACACTATCCCTAGGATGCTTTCTGTACTGTAGACTATAAACATAAGCGATCTGTTGTAATGGCATTCACAGACATAAAGCATCTAATTGTTTACTGCTATGTTGCCAAAAATTTGTTTGGTTTAGTGTCTTAGGACAAAACAACACAAGCTGGTTACTTAGTGACAATAATAGGGCGTAAAGTGTATTTTCCATGAAAACACCACTGTAGCTGACCCAGGCTTGACCGATGATAGGATCCAGAACCTGCAAACTTTGAGTTGTGAATCCTCTTAACCCTGAACCACCTCGGCTTCTCATAAACATTTCTGACTTTTTCACAACAAACTGAGAGGCATTTGGAGAAAAAAAGTTAAAGATATTTTTGAAACACAGTTATTGATGTGAAAGTGGAGGATACTCAATGTTGATTGCCTAGTAACGTATGTTATTTGTCAGGATATTCTGTAATGCACAATGTCGGTTAATATTTGAAAATGTCTGTACAAAGCGGAAATATATGCAACACAGTTATGTCTTTGCAGAGACTGACAAACAAGTCAAACCTTCTAAACGACAACATTTGAAAGGTACCAAAGATAATTAACAGTAGTTTGAACATATATCCATTAAGTTAAAAAAATGAATAAACGAATAATCTATTTTGAAAAAAATGAACAGTCGTTAATAGTGGATGCTGAGATAGGTTTAGTCAGAAATAGTATGTATGTATGTATGTATGTATGTATGTATGTATGTATGTATGTATGTATGTATGTATGTATGTATGTATGTATGTATGTATGTATGTATGTATATATGTATGTATGGTCTAACGCCATTTTCAGCACACAATAGGCTATATATGGCGGCCAGTATTATTGGTAGAGGAAGAATCCGGGAAATCCCCGGAAATAACCAACTACCCACGAGAAGCTACTGGCAAGCTTTCTCACATACCCACATTGGTCGAATCTGAGACTCAAACCCACGCAGACAGAGGTGACATGGCAGTGATCTGTAAGGGAGAGCGCTTTAGATCACTCGGCATACTTGTTATAACTAAAATTAAGTACCTTCCTTATCTGAGCAGTCTACAAGATTCTGTTCTGAAAGGGACACCAGAGCTTTAGTCTTGTTGAAATGCTGTCCCTCGAGGGATCCGGTTGCTGAGAAGGCCCAACAGGATCCGCATTGGCCCTGTAGGATCACAATAACAAGATATTTATCATGCACACTCGCAATACAGAGCATGGACTAAAATCCAACTTATTCTTCTATAAATTGACATTAATACATATTACGTTACGTGTATTTATTATCATTATTACGTATACACAGACTAATTTAATCTAATGTGTATGGAAATGAGACAACGTAACACCACTCATCAGACTCTAATTCAGTGTCTTAGTTTAGTTGCTGGACCATGTACTCAACGATATTTTGATCATCATTTCTGCATTTTTGTTTGCTTCTTATTGAATACTTCACTTGTAGCACGTTACCAACTCATTTGTTTTAGTTAATTTTAAATATCATAATTAGTATGACTCTATGGTCTTAAAACAAGTAATAGAAAAGAATAAAAGGAAAAAGGCTTTGTAAAAAAAACTTGAATGACACAGGTCAAGTAGAAAATGAACATGATTTTGGACAAGGTCAAGTCCAACATACAATTTATCATAGCATATAATGAGATAAAAAAAAATTAAAAATGAACTAACAACGCAAATTAAATATTCATAACACAGTAATAAGTAATTCACTTAGTGGCTAGATACGGACAGTGCTGGAATTTGAAATTCTCTATTTAATCATTAATTTATGACAGCATAACCAACGTAGAAAGAACGTACTATTTTAAAAATCGAATTGTTGATCCAGAAATCGCCATAGTTATTGACTGTTAAATATCGTGCAGGGTTACACTTTGCAGGACAATAATAATAATAATAATAATAATAATAATAATAATAATAATAATAATAATAATAATAATAATGGTACATATAACTATTGTTTTCATTGGACCATACAATGATAAAATAAGATTACTTGTAATTACTGTTTCTTCATGATATTCTTCTTTGTAGTACCTGTTTTATTCACGTACAACAAGTAGCAAACTACGAACATGTCACGCAGCTGAGTCGGCGTCATTTCGCATAAAATCATAAACAGACTGAAAAAACGCAGATTCTGATATACCGGGATATAATGCGAGAGAAAAATATGGATATACAATGTTCACAGTTGTAAACTTTCCACACAGAAGTAATATATAGGAATCATTTAGTTTTGATTCTAATTTGACATTTAGCTCTCAAATAGAGTAAACTGTCAAAATTTAAATTAGCGTGGTTATGACGACCATTGACATACTGTGTGCTATTCCAGTATTTTGCAAGTCTGTATGCAAAATAGCTTGTCTTTTGTGTACAATAATATTTCAAAGAGTTACTGGTCAATTCAAACGCACTTGGAATTCCCATTACCAACGATATCATCCCTTCTCTCTCGTCATCAGGTTGATATTTGGTTGTTTTTAATGGACTTGGCAATATCCTGCTGTGAAAATAGGAGCTCAGCACCTTTCCTAAGGATACACAGACAGCCATTACAGACTGGCGTGGGCTGATATCGTGTCCGCGACCCATGGGTTACGAGTCCGACACTCTACTAGATGAGCTACGACAGCTTTATTCTTGCCATCTGGAACTGTCGAATCCGATAGAAACATGTGGCTGGCAGTCCTTGGGGGTAAATTAACTGTCAATTTTGATGATAAGTGTACACATCCTCAATGTCATGTGTGTACATTTTATTACATTCCTTAATTTATTTCGAATACGCAAGATAATAGAGTATGAACACAAAATTATATTAGCTACCAAAGTCTCAAGTTGTGGTCGGATTTATATATTAATATAAAGCGCCTGATTAACTCTGACCACCCATAAATGCTGATGCGGCATGAGCAAAGCAGAACAACCATCGCTACAAAATATTTGAATATTGCACATTTACCATAAATAAAGTAGTCCGTACGGCAAATGCAGTATTGATACTCATATTTAACACGTAACACAAACTGATTAGTCGACCATCATATCTCTTTGAATCTATGAAATACTGCGTATTATATGGCAATCACCTGGTTCTTGATTGGTGTGACGTAGCCCTTCGTCCTCCAATCGACCGTTGCAGGAAGGTCAGATAACTGTAAGTTACTCGGGAACGTAAACTTTCCACAAGTTTTCTTGGTTGAATCGTACTTGTATCCATTCATTGTGCTGACAAACTCCTCGGTAGTCTGAATATTAAGAACGATAGATGTTACAATGCTCTACTGCTTATGACAATAATAATAATAATAATAATAATAATAATAATAATAATAATAATAATAATAATAATAATAATAATAATAATAATAATAAAATGCATGTCTATGAGGCAGTTGAACTAATCTGCAGTTTGGCAGTTAGAAAGAACCAGATAAAATCTTCATTGGAATTTGTATTCAAAGGTCACTGCTTTGTAGAATTGTGTAATTTCGTTCATATTATATACAAACTAAGCGTAATAAAGTAGACACACATACATATATATACACACACACACACACACATACCTACCTACCTACCTACCTACCTACCTACCTACCTACCTACCTACATACATACATACATACATACATACATACATACATACATACATACATACATACATACATACATACATACATACATACATACATACATACATACATACATACATACATACATACATGTATCTTTTGTGTTGCCGTGTCGATCCATCCTTGATGACCCATTCATTATTAAGCTGTATCGCTTTAATTAAGATTTTGATGTCTTTTACACTTGATCCTTCCCAAATGTCCATGAGGACTCCACGAAGCGTCAATATTGTATATAATTATGATAGTGACAACTAATGAACAAAATTTGACGACCTGAGGACGGAATGTCAGAAATACACAGTGTTCTTTAGCGTTAGGATAACAAGAAGATTTAATCATGAACTTGAAATTATACATTATAACATACTTGCAGTCGGTTCTCTTCCATTTGTTTAGGAATATTTTTATGCACAACAAGTGAAAGGTACAGCGTCTGTCAGAATGAATCAAATTATTTATTCTTTTTCTCCCTACATAATTTATGCTGAAATAAATATTATCTGATAATAAAGAATCTCAAATTAATAATGATTTTAGATCAAACTTATCAAAAAATGTTTCGACGCTTTTACTAAATTGCGTATTAAATCATTACTCACTTGAGATCCTCTCTTTATCATGACTTTAACTTTGATAAGGAGACGGACATATAATCTTTATGATGGCATTCAGAAAAACGGCTTTAGCACGCGCTCGTTTCTATAGTGCAAGCAATATGACGGCATACGTTTTCTTTTCTTTCTTCAATTCATGCAATTTCAGATAGGCCTTATTAATCATTTACTTGTATGGATTATCGGAATTTGCCTTCCATCGACATGCACTAAGAGACAATAACACACTTACACACACACACACACACACACACACACACACAAGAAAAACTGACCATATCGGCGTATTCGTTCATTCCGAGCCAGTAAGTGTGTACGCCACGGTCCGCCTCTAGGTTATGTTGCTGGACACGCTTTAGGTTTTCTTCCCAGATAAAGCGCCTAAAGACGTAACAAAACTGTTGTCAAGAATTTAATTATAATGCAGTATTTTCAACGTAAACATTAAATTTAGAATATATTAAATAAAAGTAAAACCGTGTTTCGAAAATGTTTATTCAAACCCTCCATTTCCCCCGTTTCAAAGGTTTCGATATAAGTAATCAAAATTAAAATGATATAGCGAAATATTTTTACAACAAATCCAGCGGAATTTTTAGTTTAGTCTGCTCGGTCGAAACATGATTAGAATCCTATTTTAGTAATTTGTATATGAAAAGTCGGTCACTGTCAAGCTACTGAAATAGATATAAATATTAATGAAGGAAGGGAATGCGTTCCTGATTGTACATGCTTCCTGATTGTACATGGTTGCACAATCCACAGCGTCAGTGCAATTCAGATAAATTCAATATCTTAGCGTTCTTGATTGAAAGTTAAAATTGGACATGCTGACCTTTCTAAATCAAGAGTGTATGACTTATCGGAGAGAAATCCTCGAGGTAAATTCATCCAAGATGTTTAAAAATGTAAAAAAAAAAAACAGTCGTTCTGAACAAGGATTTAAATGCAGACATTGCGTACATAGGGGAAATAATGACAAAGAAAATAGCAACACTATTGGATAAATTAAAATAAATCATTAACGACATTGGAGTAGTTATAAAAGAGAGACAAAACCTACATATCCATAAATGTCTTACCTGACAAGGCCTTCCTTTTGAACATAGTTCTTGTTGTAGGTTGTCTTGTATAGCTCCCACTCGTTGTCCAGCTCTACGTTGAATGAAAGCCCTATGGCCACAAACCCAGCCAATAGAAAAACCCGAAGCATCTAAACGAGAAGAGTAATAAACAATGATTGTGTTGTGGAAGATCATTAACAATTTAGTTTAACAAATTCAAACGATAAATAAAAAATAATATTTAAAATAAATAAATGAATGAACAAATGAACAAAGTAGAATAACAAATGTGCAAAACCCTAAATCCCTTCAGATATGACCGTCCAAGAATATTCATATGTCGAACGGATCCATCTTTATAGCTTTGCACCCTGTACTCGATTTGCCAAGATAATGATTCTAGTTTGGGGGTTCATAGCAAAACCATGAACTTTTGGGGTAACCAATGCCAGTAGCCTCTGCTGTATTAGTATTATGTATTATGCCAACACTCTTGAAAATGCTGTAATAATTTCTTCTTTGCATCATCATTATCAACATTAGTACACACATGTACGTATATCGTTAGCATTGAGATATACAATGCTTGCTCCTTAATAAAACAAATCACTTGTTTATATCCAGTTATTGTAACTTGGTGTTTTTTCCTTCTGCATTATGTGTTTAAATGTTTATGAAAACGGCATGAACACTGTCTAAGTTTGATTGTTTTAGCTTCTATATGGTATACAACAGCGGTTGGCAAGGTGAAATACATTAGAACTTAATGTTCAACAAACTTCAGGTATTTTTTTTTTATTTAAAAAGTCATAACAGTCGTACGTTCGTACGTTTGTAGATGGAGGAGCTTAGTGAACTTCGTTTGGTTTAGTGTGTCTTATTAAACAAAATATCCAACATAAATAAATGAGCTGGTAAATAATCTCAGTTCACATGTTTATAACATCAAAACGAGACCATTTCGATTCATATAACACGACTGAAATTATGTCAGCTTTGAATATGCAGATAGTGTTGACTGCTTGCTACTGTATTATTTCTGAGAATCGCTGAAGTCGTCTATGGGAGTGAGAGAGAAAAACAGACGTATCAATTACACAATCGTTGGTGCCCTCATATATAACTACACAACAATAATCAACTTCGTCGGGGATTAAAATAAATGTGTGTGTGTGTGTGTGTGTGCGTGTGTGTGTGTGTTCTTACCTTGTTCTGTAGATCACTGCTCAGTACAGGGACAGCAAACTAATAATCTGTTGCAAGCTTCTCGGCTTTTATTTTAACTTGTCGCAGCACGTGATGATCAGATTGCTGGTCATATTACCCATCAGATTCGAGATAGGTGCGTCAGCTGCCTATCATCTGCCGAGATAAAGTCACAAGAATGGATAGTTCACATGTACCCAAATTTTAATATTAGTAGGGTCAGCTGGAAAATATTCACTGATAAATTACTAAAGAGTTTAACTTAGTTTATTGTAGCACAATCGCGGTTGAATTTTGACAAGTAACTTTGTTATATCACTTGTGTAGAACACTCTGAAGTATAGACAGGTCAATGGTAATTCGTACGCTATACCTCAACCATCCAGTTCCGACAAGAATTAGACTATGTTGATGTCATATAAATCTGTCGTATATTTCGTTCTGTTCCTAATTATACTTCCTTTTAAAATTAGGTCCGTGCAGGTTTGCATTGAATTAAATGTTGCGTACACATGAAACATTTTCTGCAAAATGCATATAGTGGACTATTAATTCTTTTGATATTAACACTTCCAATCCATCATTGTTGGAACACAGCAACCTATTGAATGACCGGTGCGAATATAATCTTTATACAAGGCAAATTAGCTGATATCTATTTTTACAACTTTTAAATGCCTCGACACTATATAACGTGTAGCTGTGCCGTTGAACACTAAATCAAACCAAATCAGACCATGCATGCTATAGCTGTCCATAATACCATTATAAGCAAATTCCACCACTGACACACGATTGAAGAGTAAACAAATTTGTATAAATCACAAGTTTTCTTATGAATATAACTACTAATGACATTTCAGACTGTTACTTTTACAACCATTTGCAGAATTAAAGATTATGTGTGGCCACATTTGTCCCAAATTGAAATTCTCCTCTTTTCACAAATACAAATTCTCAAGTCATATGTTTGCACTTGTTGACAACCCATCTTGCCATGTTATCTGTATTATCATGTTGACAACTTCTGGTTTTTGCCCCCATGCTTCTATGCATGTTAGTAGTTCTAGGAGAGAAAATAGAACCAGTCAAGAGATAACGACTGAATCAGGGAGCTCGATAAAACCGCTCACTACGCCGTGTTGAACGTCGGATTAAATATCGGGTAAATCTGTGTCCTATTTCTTGATTCCGCTGTTTACTGGCATCTATGGATGAAACATACATCATCGTAAGGCAACTAGATGAGGAAGAAGAAAGCGAAACTTACTTCAATATGGATAATAACTCATTATTCAAGGGCTACAAATATTTTTAAAAACAAATGTCCACGCTTTTGCATATGGATGAAAATATGCTTTAATATTATAAACCGGCTCGGTATTCGCGAAACAGTTTCAGCAAATAGTGTCGTAAATACAGGACCGTTTCCAAATGGTAGAATACTATTTAGAATTTCCGAAACATATTTACATTTGGCGTATATGTACTTGTTCTATCAATAAAACCATGCCAAAATGTTCATATCTCTAGCACCACTTCGAGAGAAGTTATAGAAACGCAACATATGTCAACTTCGAGCATGTGCTAGATTATGACCCATCCCTAAGTCCATCCATCCGTCTGTCCATTTTGATAGCTCATCATAAACCGCGGATAGAAGTTAAAGGTTTAGTTACGTTGCGATCATCTGTGAGAAGTTTTCTACTCCTGATTCTTTTTGGTGTCTGGAATAGGATGAAAAGTCTGATTATAATGTATATTGCATTTGCGGTTTCAAATATTGTCTTGATTAAACTTGAAATGATTGCAAAATTTCCATTGGATCACTTATCCGAGAGATTTCTTCTTATACATTCTGTCGATCATATTATGATATATTTCATGATGAGGTCTATTATAAATTGGGCACACGCGTTGCAAAACTGCGTAACTCAACATTGGTAACAAAAAATTTGAAATTTTCCACTGTGCAATGATACTTTGCAATTATCTACCTTCTGAACCAGCTGTTTCACAGGTTTGAACACTTTGAGTCAAGTCAGACGATTAATTGACTCCATGTGACTTTTTCTCGCACTTTAAATCAGCATCAAGTTCTGTCTATGTCTTAATTATCTACGTTTCGTTTTCGTTTCCTTCCATTTTTGTTAATGAGAACATTTATTAATTTCGTGTAGCCAGTTGCCAATTAGAAACTAATTCAGAAGATGGTTCATTAAAGAAAATAGCAATAGTACCAATGATAACTAAATTATATCAGTCTCTTTAATTCACGGTCATTTTACAGACAATACTTTGAATGCTTTTACTAAAATTACTTGATTATTTAGGTGCGGAATAAATAAAATACATGTTCCATACACATGTAGATAACAAAATGTCGATTCTCGTAAGGTATTCACCAAGAATAGGTCGATACAGAGAAATATAAGTTTAATCAAACGATTCCGAGTCGTATGGTCATTTTCAACGAAAATTGTAACGTCATTGAATTTCTCACTGATATCAATGATGCAAGGTCTGTCGATAATCGCTATGGCGTTATTGTGAATCTTATTGTGTATGACGATGTCATGTGGGATTAACAAATAAGTCCAACGAAATCAATATTATATGAGATTATCTACTATTACTTAACAGACAATTGTATCATTACCTACACTATATCGCGACCGAGGATCATGTAAATGTATTTAGATAAATCCGTGTGGGATTGCTTGCGCACGTAAGAAGACATTTTAAAATTTAATTATATCCATATCCCCTGAACACCAATTCTGATGAATATTTCTAAGTGTATGTGTATCAACTATATTAAATACAGCTCAAATACTACAGTTATCTCTGATCACTTTAGTTATTTGTGTATATTGTGGAGTAGTATAAATCACACCAATATTGTATGTCTACTGCGAGAAATTATATAACTGGATTTTATTGTTTGTCCAGCATCACATCATCATATACTACACGAGTATTAATAAATCCGTCAAGTCTATCAACACTTGGTGCTTAATCAATATTGCAGATAAAATTAATAATATCATCACTGTCTTCATTACACAATTTTGCATTTTAATTAAAATCTTTAAGTACATCGTATCATCGTTGATCATCTACAGATGGTGCTACTAAATACAACTTATCCCACTTGAGCCATATCATTATTAGATTTAAGTAATAATTGCGTCTTACCACTTCCGGACAGACCTATGATAATTGCTCTGATAATAATGTAGTAGTGATGGATTATGTTTGACTGGTTCTTGTTTTCGTCTCGTTGAGAAATCAGTGCCATCCATGTTGTACAAATATAATAAATGATATGAATTTATATTGTTTTCCATGCAGAGCACCAACATCCAAAAGTGGATTAACAACAATAAAAACAAAACTAAAATAGAAAGAACGCACTTACAGGCAAGTGTATGAAATGTGGTTCAACAAATATAAATTTGTGTCTACCAGTAATATCATTACTGGTGATGGTGATATCACTGCATCAGTGGGTAATTTTCCAGGAACTCGATGGGCTAAATAACCAAGAGAAAAACAACTTCCAGGACATAATATTTGTGGTTCTGGAACCCGAATTGATATTCGACTTGACGAACGAGATCGACTAAGACCTGGAGAGTATTCAATATATGTAATTGCTCAAGCATTGCACGTTCATGATATAGCTTATAAAAATAAAACATTACAACAACGACATATTGCAGATGTGAAGTTGATTTATTGCTTAAATTCCACAAAAATAAATATTTTTTAAAAATAATTATTAGCTAATTATTGATTGATAAGACTTATAATGAAAGGTAAATTAGTGCTTAGAAATGGATGTTCCCGGGCGAGTAATTAATTAAGCAGCCGATTATAAAAAAATGGAATTGATTTATTAAAGCCCAAGAGGATATTAGAAAGGTAGAACAGCGATTACTAAACTCGCTGATGCAGCAAATGTTACAGGTTCAGTTGCTGAAAATTTGTTAGCACGGCAGACAATATGGCAAATATATCTACCACCACCTAAACTAAATTCAGTACGCTCATGTTGATGTCAGCGTTCCTACTAAAGTTCATCAGGCGGATAGTTTTGGTTTACCTCATGATACTATGAAAATTGGTAGACGTCAATACACATACAAATGCGCGTTGACTGTTGTTGACGTTGCAAGTAGATATAAAGAAGCAGCACCATTATCAACAAAAACAGCTATTGAGGATTCGTCTGCTTTTGAACGAATGTATCAACAAGGAGACTTGAGATGGCCTCATTTGCTACAGGTGGATCCTGGCAAAGAATTTCTTTGTGCATGATCATCTCTGATGAAAAAAAAACATAGATTCAAACTCAGACGAGGAGTACCGCATCATGCAAACGTTGAGAGATTTAATTGAACACTTGCTGAGCAGTTATTTGGATATCAATATGCAAAGGAAATATCTATGATAAAAGTTCAAAAAGACATGACATATCGTGAATGGGTTGCAAGACTACCAAGTGTGATAGCTGCATTAAATAATAAAATTCATTGTGCAATTTTGATGAAACCTATCAATGGAATCACAATAACACATATGCCAATAAAACGACATGATTGTTCAAAACAACCATTCTTAGGCATTGTTACCGTAAGATATATTTATATGAAAGTGGTGAACTTGAAGGTGGTAAAAAAAGAGCAACTGATCATATTTGGAGTGTAACTACACATAACATTATCAGCGTGGTAAGATCCACTTGCAGACCTGGAATCTACAGACTTTTACATTTGTGAACTATCACCTCGACGTCAATTACACTCAAGTCAGATCAGCATTACATTTTCACGCGTGTGACCAAGACTACTATCAATTCCAATGGAAAAGTATTAGATTATTTTTTAAATACTGCCACAACATTACGAAGTTACAGCTCACACCATGATTTTTCGGTCGTTGTGTTAATACTATATCATCGCTAACAACTTCGTTTTCGGTGCGAGGAGTTTCTGTAAAATTCACAATAATCATCTACAACTGAGATATCTTTCTTACTCGAGACACTGCGAGATAAACTAAATTTGTCCACTCAGTTTAACCATCACCAATCCAAACAACTGTATCAAATACATGTATAGTTAATACTTTAGATGAGTGAATTGTCAAAGTTTTATTCTTCGGTCGCCCCATGATACATCGTAAGAAGTGCTTATATATATATATATATATATATATATATATATATATATATATATATATATGTGTGTGTGTCTGTGTACATATATATATATATATATATATATATATATATATATATATATATATATATATATAGAGAGAGAGAGAGAGAGAGAGAGAGAGAGAGAGAGAGAGAGAGAGAGAGAGAGAGAGAGAGAGAGAGATAATCCAACGATCCTAAATATTTTCTTTCGATATAGAATGAATCTGTAGCGACTCTAACAGCAGGCTCAGGAAATTTATTTATCATATATAATAAAAATATGCTATCATAGAAGTCTTACATGAGTACATTGTGGTGACTTGCAATCAGTTAACTCAAAATTGTACCTAATTTAGTTACGTCAGAAAAGGAAGCATTACTTCGACTTATACAATGTATCTAATTTTGCTGTATCAGCAATTATAAAATCAAGTTCACCATTGTCTATAATCAATTATGTACAATGTCGTTTATGATCTTATGATACTCCTTGGATAAATTTGCCAGTTATTTTTCTATCAAGATCTTTTGTGATTTACTTTTCGTAATCAGTTATATAAGGAATTTCATCATCAGAATATTTCTTTTGTTTGTGGTAACCAAACTTCTTTCTGCGGACGATATGATAGCATTGTTTCACTTACAGTCAACGATATCAACGACTACTTATCTCACTGATAAAATCAAAAATATTTCCATGATAATATTTAACAGTTCTTTTTTGTGGAAATAGTGTTACTGCATTAGTCCACGCATGCGCCATGTAATTGATAATTTCAATTGAAGCTCCTTACAATTTATTTTTCGATACGTACAAAAGTATATCCAGTTATTATTTTACTATTATTGGAAATTTTAATTTCTTTCCTAATTCAGAGACAACTTCGATAGACATTCCGGTATCTTTAACTATTTTTCCCACTCTTTAATTTTTGTTGCGTCTTAGATCCGTTAAATCATTTCTATGTATCGCATTTGTAAAACGTTGCGTTACTCGATCGGCTACAAAGATGTTGCACAACCCTTATGCAAGCGATATAGGTATAGATATATATTGTGCAGTTGTGTCATCCGCCTGTCTATTCGATATACTCTTTAGCTTTTGAATTTTTAGAAAATAATTTATGTGACATATGATAGATTTAATATGCAGTCACGGAGAGGTGGAATGTGTTCTTACTGAAATACAACATAGGTTTTGGACCAGTAAGTAAACCTTTCTATTTCATTCTACATACTAAATCGACACTCTAATTCCAAGCAAATTTCAGATCATACTTGAAAGATTAACAGTAATTAAATACATTGAAAGATTAACAGTAATTAAATACATCCAGTTTTATACAGAAAGCTCATTCTTTTTATTACATTCAAACTCTCTAAATTTATATTTTGACATAATACAAGTAAGCTTTGATGCGTTGAACCTTAAGTGATAATTAATGCATATATATTTAAGAAATCGACGATTAATTAATGCATATATTTTTAAGAAATCGAAGATTCTGTCTCTTTCCAGCATGCTTATTAGATTTTTAATATTTATTTGGGAATATTTTAAGAAGAGCATTCAAACAATATTGCATTATTGTTCTGTTTTCGTCTCCTTATTTAGTAATTAAAAAGTCATACTAAATATAAAATGTAACAATGCAGTTCCTTTCATGTTCCCCAGGCGCTCATAATCTATCAACAACATTGTAAATAGACGTAATTCTATATTTTCGTCACAATCTAAACAGCTAATGCTTTCTGTGATGTTCCTATATTTATCTTGCAAGTGTTTGTCAGTCGTATACTTAGATTTACTAAACATTTCGATTCCAAAGTAATTTTAATAATCAAATCGTCAGTCCCTCTACTTAAACGTCCTCCTCAAATGAATATAATTCCACAGCCTCATGAGACACTGAAGCTGAAATAAAATTAACCTCCGTTGGAGATTTTAGATGATTTGCATTGTGGTTTGTCTCATTTGAATTAAACACGAGGTAAAGGTTTCTCCAAACGAGGGGGAGGGGGATTACATTTCTAACCATGCTTTGAATCTTGACATGACTCTGTGTTACTATACCTGTGGATGTCAAGTCAGTCATGCCTTAATTACAGCCATCAGTTGATTTAGTATTACATATTTTTAACCATGTGACACGTGTATTAGCTTACAATGATGTAGTACAAAGTTGTTTATACCAAGAGCTTGCCAGCGCCAGACGTCATAATATTCATGTGATGTAACAAGTATACAATCTTAGCCGCTATGCACAGTTTGCTTTTTATTTTATTTTTATTGCATTTTAGTCTGGATCAAGAGAGGTAACGTAGGGTTCGGACTACGTCTTGTGTATTAATGCACGAAAGCGATGCGCTAAGTCTTGATCACCTACGGGTCATAAACAGCATTAGTATGTCGTGTGAACCACCGTAAAACTCAACGTAGCCCATTTACTGCAAGGTAGACCCAAAATATGCACCTTCAAACCGTCTAGCTATACGAGATTCCAACCAAAGGGAGAAATGTAGAGTGAACGTGGCCATTGACTGGCCACAAAGAAGTGTGTGTGAAGAGTGTATGAAACTAGTTAAAATGCAATCCATCAGTTGAAGCCTCGTGTTCGTGTCTATATTGCAGATCAAGTCATACAATATAAAAATAGTCTTGTCAGTTGAAGTCTTGTAGTCATATATATATATATATATATATATATATATATATATATATATATATATATATATATATATATATATATATATATATATATATATATATATATATATATATTGCAGATCATTTTATGCATTAAATATAGTCCATCATTCGTAATTTTTATCGTCTATGAGCGAACAGTTTTGAATTATTCATTTATTGTGATATGTTATCAGTCGTTTTAGCACCCTTGGTACTAATTACGTTGGAAAATGCGAACCAGTTTAGCAATGGGTGGAGATTCTTAATATAGTATGGCTAGCTAGTTGGTTGTTAATGAAAGTAAATCTTTCGGAAACCAAATCATTTGAGAACGTTTTCTAGTTGCAGCTTTAAATAATACAGAGATTGTTTTACTGGTGGAATTTCAGTCCTTTTATAAATCTGAATTTGTAAAATTCATTACTGAAATTAGTACCGGATTATTTGGTGCGGAGATGAAAACGAGTGTTTCAATCACATGTACATCGAAATACGTGCGGATCATATGGTGTTTTATATATAGAAGCTGTCATCAAGGATGTTTCAAAACTGATGAATATAGGCGTGATGATGGTCTTTAAGGAATTTAACATATTTAAATTTTAATAGTATAGTGCTTGCAAAGGGTTTCTATGGAAGCTGAATGAGTACCACGAGTCTTGCACTGGATGGTACGAGGAAATTAGCAAGGTTCTAGCGAGGGTTCAGATTACAGACAGCGCGAGTTAGCTACATTGTGGTAATTATTAGAAGCGATGTGTTTCTTGAATCTATTCTCCCTTTTTTAATTTAAAGAAACTAGTTCGTGATATTATCAAGGTATTTGACGCCGTGATTGTTTTTCAGTCATTGTATTCCCACCATTTTTTTTAAAACGTGTCCGTCTCTGTGCGTATTTTCCAATTATTGTACTCGCACCATTTTTGTAGAGCTATTGTCTTTATCTGCAGTTATGCTATTACGTTATGACTGATTTCAGGGATACGAGGTGCATATAATTGTCACCCAGCAATGTCTTGCTTTCATTACTTTTATAAGAGTTCTTGCCCTATTTGGGGGCAGATTGAAGGAAATTTCGGAAATGTATTGTATATGATTTATTGTCCTCTTTCGAAAATTCTATGCTCAACGTCTTACGATTTTTGGCAGAGTTTGTTTGTTTGTTTGTTTGATTAGGATTTTTAACGTAGCTTTAACAATTTTTCAGTCATATCGCTACGATGTCTGCAGTGAGGCAGTTTATAGTGATGTCTAGCACTGAGACATCATGCCGCAGACATGTAGCATGATGTCTCACCCAGTCACATTATCCTGACACTAGGCCGACCAGTCCTAACACTAACCTCTTAATGCTGAGCGTCAAACGAGGCAGCTGTTAGTACCATTTTTGTAAGTCTTTGGTATGACTCGGCCGGGGATCGAACCGACGACCTCCCGCTTCCGGGGCGGACGCTCTAACCACTAGGCCACCGGAGCGGTTGGCAGAGTTTGTCTTGGATATTAAATTCCGTACGATACTGTTGTTCCACGTGACGCTGATCTAAGGTCTATTTCAGACTTCGTACTAAGGTTAATGGCGTTAATATTTTTCATTGCTAACAATATATGTACTTTTGATGACTTCCCACTCGTGACATTGAGAGAGAGAGACAGAAAGAAAATTGGAAAACTGTTAAACTAAATTAGAATCCTTCACACAAACAAAATTAGGAAACAAAACTTTATAAAAGATCTTAAAGTCAAGCGTATTTTGACACATCGGTTTATACAACCTAAGGTGTGTTGAGAACAAACAGGAAAGATTGCTAAGTTTTTAATGGTATTATATTCATTTATGTTGTTATTTTATTATACCGTTTTCATGGTAAATGACGATAACATATTGTTAATGGTCAATGAGATATGATAGCCAGCTTAAACATATTTAATCATAGTTATCATGGCTATTAAAAAACAACAATGTCCCTGAAAAATACATTTATTGCAAAACCGAGTTTTTCATCTCATTGTTGCACATGCACTCACAGTTCAAGAAACGAATGTATTTCTCCGTTTAACAAAAGTTAAAACATCGACACAATAAAACATTAACAAAACAGATCGAATTGCTTCACGAGTCAATAATACTACACTGTTGGGAAACTGGATTTAGTGGCGATGCCGCACATGTTGTGTTTGTTTCTGGCCATCATGATGTAACCCTGCATACCCCAGCTTGTACCCCAGCTGTAAAATATAAAAAAAAATATATAAGTAAATGTATGTATGTATGTATGTATGTATGTATGTATCAGACTATGTGGTACATACATATATATATATATATATATATATATATATATATATATATATATATATATATATATATATATATATATATGGGACTATTCATTAAATCATTTCCTCCGTCTGTTCACGAAAGTGTCCAATAAACCAAATGCCATCACCTAACAAAGAAGGCATGAACATGTCGTCATTACATATTTGTAGTCCAAATATTCCAAAAGCTCACTGACTAGAAATAAAAGAAACCAACTAACAAACCGAACAATCACACATGCATACATCCAGGCGGATACAGTCATACAGGCAAATGCAGAGAAGAAAAACAAAACTGAACATACAATACAAAAATATAAACAAGACCAAACCATCAAATAATTCGGACTGACCTGTTCTTAACTAGCCAATAGTCCTTGCCACCTTGAGTTCCATATCCCACAGCTAGGACTCCGTGGTCCAGAGCTTGAGAGCTACATTGTGGCTCACTGTAGATTCCATGCTTGTAAAGCTGGAAAGAATTGTGGCTGGCGTCTATTGCAACTGATATGGGGCCCACCGTTGCCACAGCCTTCTGAAGGTCCGCTTCACTACCTGATTGGATATCCTTACAGCTAACTTCGGTGGCTCCCACATTCGCTGATGAGAACTTACACTTTTGATTCTGAATGATATAAAATACTGACATAAACCCAAAGGCCATGTTGCTCAGGATCACACGCAACTTACAACTGTTGTGCCCCCACCCCCATCCATCCGTCTGTTATATATATATATCCCTTAATGTCAGGCAAAAAATAATTATATACCCTTAAGAAAGGTGATACAAGTTCGGGTGCAAAGGAATCATCTGCCATCGGTTTCCCCCTTTTTTAAATGGCTTTTGTCCATGATAATGGTCTGTATGCTGGCTGTATTTTCTGTTGTTGTGACTTTGTGGAAGGCAAGTGACCCCGATATCTCCAGCACTTGCAATCGGAGATAAATTAACATTTAAGTGTGGAGGGGTGGTGATAGTATAGAAAGAGGTGGGAGCTGGTGATTAATAGGAGTCCATTGTCGAGTTTGTGATGTGAATAACGTTACGATACATTTGAAAGACAGCAGCGTAAATCATTCCAACTTTCTACCCTTTGAACATGGCTCCCATGAAACATGACGTAAAAGCAACATTATAAGAAGAATTAATAATTGTTTTCAAACATTATTAATGGCAAAAAGATTATAAATATAACCGCGGAAAGCATATTTTGAACATATGCCACATTTGGACCGCTATATTTAAGCATGGATTCCTCGAAATATTACTTATTTAGCTCAATGCAAACCACAATATGATTCATGTTTCTGTATCAAAACGTTGACAACAGAAAATAAAGTTGTTTTTAATGCCGCTACTATCACCACCAAGAAAGTTATAACCGTGTTTCTCTTTTTCTAACGCGGATGAGATGAAAGAAAACGAATCAAATAAGTACTCATTAACTAATTACTAAACATTTCCAACTACATAATGTAGACAATATTGAACCATATTTACCTACTTCATTTTGGTAACAGACAGCTATATTTACGTACGTAATTTAACCATTTTGCCATATATTTACTAAGCAATTATTCATTTATCAACCATACTTACATACATAATTTAGCAAGTTACCTATCATATTAGCTTACGTAGTTAATGCATATTTATTTTGCAAATAAAGGTGAGATATCAATGACTCACATTTTATCAAATGTTTCAGTTGGGAAACACGCGAGAGAGAGAGAGAGAGAGAGAGAGAGAGAGAGAGAGAGAGAGAGAGAGAGAGAGAGAGAGAGAGACTATACCCTAGCTTTGTAGGGATAAGATGTTTCTGTATCGATGCCCTTATTGAGGATAATGTACTGAAAAGCTTGGTCCATCAAACCTCCCTCGCAGCCCATATTACCTGGTCACAAAAATGTATCGTATGTATGCGAAATTAAATTTATACATTTATATTTCATATTTTATATTTGTTATTAAGGAGAAGTTGATGTGGGGCGACATTTTCTACGTCCAACTATCCTGAACAACAACGACAACTAATAATAATAATAATAATAATAATAATAATAATAATAATAATAATAATAATGATAATAATAATGATAATAACGAGGACTTTGTATAGCGCCTAAACTCTAAGTGCTTTACAACATCTATAATGATATGGCTACAGAAAAACAAAAAAACAAAAAACATACAAACGGAAAACATAAAAAAATGCTGAGAATATACAAGGTACGAAACATTATTAGATCTTTAATTTTGTTCTTGCAGTCGTAAAAGGTGAGTTTTAAGAGCACTCTTAAAAGGATAACTGTGTCTTTGTGTCTAATTTCAATGGGAAATTCGTTCCACATTGTTGGGCCTGGTATGCAAAAGAACGTTATCCATATGTCTATGTTTTCATAATGAGAACAATGAGTATACGATTGTCAGAAGAGGAGATACAACTCTTTAAACGTTATGTTGTCAACATTTGGTTTCGTCTCACTGCTTTACGTCACATCAATAAAAGCAAGTAATTTAGTGCTGAGTCAATTGGAGTCAAATGCCTTATTTAGTGCTGAGTCAATTGGAGTAAAATGTCTTTTTTTAGTGCTGAGTCAATTGGAGTAAAATGCCTTTTTTAGTGCTGAGTCAATTGGAGTATAAAGTGCCTTATTTAGTGCTGTGTCAATTGGAGTAAAATGCCTTATTTAGTACTGAGTCAATTGGATTGGAGTAAAGTGCCTTATTTAGTGCTGAGGCAAATGGAGTAAAATGCCTTATTAATGCTGAGTCAATTGGAGTAAAGTGCCTTATTTAGTGCTGAGTCAACTGGAGTACAATGCCTTATTTAGTGCTGAGTCAACTGGAGTAAAATGCCTTATTTAGTGCTGAGTCAATTGAAATATAAAGTGCATTATTAATGCTGAGTCAATTGGAGTAAAATGCCTTATTTATTGCTGAGTCAATTGGAGTAAAGTGCCTTGTTTAGTGCTGAGTCAATTGGAGTAAAGTGCCTTATTTAGAGCTGAGTCAATTGGAATAAAGTGCCATATTTAGTGCTGAGTCAATTGGAGTAAAGTGCCTTATTTAGTGCTGAGTCAACTGGAGTAAAATGCCTTATTTAGTGCTGAGTCAATTGAAATATAAAGTGCCTTATTTAGTGCTGAGTCAATTGGAGTAAAATGCGTTATTTATTGCTGAGTCATTTGGAGTAAAGTGCCTTGCACAAGGACACACCACAGTAGCTGACCTAGTCTTTTGCGATGGTACACCAAGTTAGTCGTGGTTTAAAAGGTAAATAAAGCAAGATTTTAAATACCATAATTATTAAAGGTGGCCTTAGTGGTTTTCAGAAGCTGGAGGTCGTGGGTTCCAACCCCGGCCGAGTCATATCAAAGACTTATTTAAAAAAAGAAAAAAACGGTACTAACATCTGCCTCACTGTTCGCTCAGCATAAAGATGTTAGTGCTAGGACTGATCGGCCTGGTGACAGGATGATATCACTGGGTGGGACATCATGTTACATCACTATAAACAACCACACTGCATACATCGTAGCGATATGACTTAATATATTTTTTTAAGCTACGTTAAAATCCTAATCACACACACGCACGCACGCATAGAGACTCTCTCTCTCTCTCTCTCTCTCTCTCTCTCTCTCTCTCTCTTCTCTCTCTCTCTCTCTCTCTCTCTCTTTCTCTCTCTCTTTTCTCTCTGTCTCTCTCTCTCTGTCTCTCTCTGTCTCTCTCTCTCTCTCTCTCTCTCTCTTACACACACACACACACACACACACACACTAACGGAAAGTGAAAGTGGCGGCTATTCAATATTGATCGAATCCTGTGGTCTAACATTGGTTACTCGTCAGGATATAACACTTAATATCGATTGATATTCCGACTAAATGTGTAGAAATCGGAGACATATATTATCAGTTATGACTTTTATGAGAGTGACAAACAAGTCTAAATTTTTAAACGGTATAAGTTAAAAAGGTAGCACTGATATTTTAACAAGCAATTTGAATGAATAGTTGGATTTAAAGTGAAACCGGCCACTAGGGTCATATGTTTACTATTTTGCACTGACATTTATTTACAACAAGCAATTTACTATGATGCAAATGAACTGTCGCTAATAGTGGCTGCTGGGACATGTATAGTCAGAATTAACATGTATGTATGTATGTATGTATGTATGTATGTATGTATGTATGTATGTATGTATGTATGTATGTATGTATGTGTGTGTGTGTGTGTGTGTGTGTGTGTGTGTGTGTGTGTGTGTGTGTGTGTGTGTAGAGTGTTTATGAGTGTGTATGCATGTGTGTGGAGGTGTGCGTATGTATGTATGTATGTATGTATGTATGTATGTATGTATGTATGTATGTATGTATGAATGTCTACTTTCTCACATACCTGAATATGCATCATGTTTCTTAAGAATGTAAAATTAAGTACCTTCTTTCCCTGAGCAGTCTACAAGATTCTGTTCCGAAAGGGACACTAGCTTTTTAGTCTTATTGAAATGCTGTCCCTCGAGGGATCCGGTTGCTGAAAAGGCCCAACAGGATCCGCATTGGCCCTAGAGCAGCAAAAATAGTAACATTTTCATCATTCACACCCTAAATACAGTGAATGAACATCCCTGTCTCTTCAATATGTTACCTCCCTTTACGAATTAGCCTATTTTACAATACATTAGAATCTGGTGAACTTATTATTCTCATAATTATTATATCAATAGAGATATAGTCATTATTCTCATTTGATATTATTGCTTATAATTATTATTATTATTATTATTATTATTATTATTATTATTATTATTATAGTCACCTGCATTTTTATTATTATTATTATTATTATTATTATTATTATTATTATTATTATTATTATTATTATTATTATTATTATAGTCACCTGTATTTTTATTATTATTATTATTATGATTATTATATTTTCATTATTGATTTTCATTTATTAGTAGTATTAATGATATTATTATTATTATTATTGATTATTATATTATCTTAATTGATTTTCATTAATAGTATTAACCGCTTCGGTGGCCTAGTGGTTAGAGCGTCCGCCCCGGAAGCGGGAGGTCGTCGGTTCGATCCCCGGCCGAGTCATACCAAAGACTTACAAAAATGGTACTAACAGCTGCCTCGCTTGATGCTCAGCATAAAGAGGTTAGTGTTAGGACTGGTCGGCCTGGTGTCAGGATAATGTGACTGGGTGAGACATTATGCTACATGTCTGCGGCATGATGTCACAGTGCTAGACATCACTATAAACTGCCTCACTGCAGACATCGTAGCGATATGACTGAAAAATTGTTAAAGCTACGTTAAAAATCCTAATCAAACAAACAAAATTAATAGTATTATTATTATTATTAATATTTTTGAAAATAATAATAATAATATTATTATTATTATTATTATTATTATTATTATTATTATTATTATTATTATTATTAGTATTATCCTGCTCTTTTTTTTTCATGTGGCACCCATAGTATAATTTCATTACATATTTTATCTTTTATAAACCGTTGTCGAATTGGTGAAATATTGGAGTCAGATATGCTAGTGTGTGTGTGTGTGTGTGTGTGTGTGTGTGTGTGTGTGTGTGTGATTAAGTAACAGTAGTCCGAACATGGAACATTTACCATAAATGAAACATTCAGCGCGGCAAATCAAATGATGGGACTCATTACACAAACCGATTATAAGACCATTAGTTAGGGATACATAATAGTACAATAAAAACTTTCTGAGAATCTATGAAAATAAAGAGGATCTCAAATGGGTTATGATTTGATATTGAATTTACGAAACGATTATTTAAAGAGTTTCATAAACGTAATATTAAAGCATTACCCATCTGAGATTCTTTCTTATAAGCTTTATTTCATTAGAATTTTTTTAGAAAGAAGAACGAATATTTTTTTATTCCGACAAACACTGTATCTTTTTTTTTTTGTTGTGCTTAAAAATAGTCCCAAACAAAGTCGAAATGTTAAAAAGTATATTGAACGTTTCTGTTAACTATAATTAAAAAATTTAAGCGTCCATCCAAATAAATAATCTTTTGACAAAAGACAAAACTTGTGTCAAGTGTCAACAAACACAAAATGTCTTATATATGTGATGTCACATTGGGTTGATACGATGCACACACAGTACCGGTTTGGATTGTACCATACAACACAGTAACTGTATTGAAAAGAAGATTACTGGTTGTAGAAATACATGTAGGTACTGTAATGTGTGACTTGATATTTGCAGTATTTTATTTGGAACATTATATTGTACAGAAGACGTAAAAAAAAATCTGAGTCGGACTTGCATCACATATTTACAGCGTGAATATGCTGTGGTTGGATAAAGTTCTGGCAGTTGGGGTGACCGGTGTATGTCTACATTTTTCGGTGAAGAAAGGGGAGTTAACTTCAGTAAGTTCACATTTAAACTAAGCTTGTATATAGGGTGGATTAAATGTTACCGATAGACCGCCCATCCATCCCTACCCCCACCCTCGTTCGCCCATCCATCCCAACCCCTACCCTCGATCGCCCATCCATCCCAACCCCTACCCTCGTTATCATCTAATCAAAACCGGTAATTTTACTTCTTGTTATCGTTCTGGTCTTGGTTTTTGTTGTTGCCATTTTTCATGTTATTACATGTTATACTTGACACAAACCCCTGTGGGAGTAAATTGGCAATATTAAAACAGACGAGACCATTTTTTCCCAATTCCATTTAGCGAGTCCAATTAAAAAAATAGCTGCCAAAACTCTTTATGAAAACAACAAATTCCAGAAGGCGGAGTTTTAAAAAAAAATTCCTACGATCGCAGCGAATCAGTAAAGAGAATACTGCACAATAAGTTGATGGGCTTATTTGGACCAATCAGAATCACATAAAGTGATATGCTCACATGTATAACATCAGAATTATGAAACTGCACACCCTGTAGGCAAAGTAAGATATGGAAATCACCTGGTTCTTTATTGGTGTGACGTAGCCCTTTGTCCTCCAATCGACCGTGGCAGGAAGATCAGACAACTGTAAGTTACTCGGGAATGTAAACTTTCCACAATTTGGTTTGGATGGTCCATTTCTGTATCCATTCATTGTCCTGACAAACTCCTCAGAGGACTGAATATTGATAACGATGGAAGTTAGATAATATTAACAACAATAATAAAAAATAATAAACTGCTTTACAGGACAGCGAAACTAAATAGCGGCTAATTAATCAGAAAGTACATAACACTTTTCACTGCAATTTTCACCATAAGATCAAAGTGATGAATTTAAAAGAAATTATAGGTCACAGTTACCTAATGTCGGTAGAATTTTAAATTTCGCTCATACTGCATACAACTTAAGGATTGTTTTAATGATATTGCGTTACAGAAGACAAGTGTTTTGAGAAAGGAACGTAAACACGTTTTCCATTATTACAAGAGTGCGAAAAATGCTTCATTTACATTTTTGCAATGGTGTACCATTTAAGTTAAGATGCTGTATGCATAACTGAATCTGATCACTTTAGATCAATATGAAAATCATGTAGACAACCAACGAGCTATATTTCACAAGGAGATGAAGCTACTGGGATAAGATGAAATTTCAGACATACACAATGTCCCCTAGCGTAGCTACGACTTAATCTTGAACTAGAAATTACATATTACCCTGGCTTTGATTTTGATAAGGAGACGAGCATGTATTATTCCTGATGACACTCAGAAAAATAACTTAGAATAAGTTCATTTCTCTATCACCGATCCGGTGGCATAGTGATTAGAGCGACCATCTCAGATGTGAGAGGTCGTGTGTTCGATCCCCAGCCAAGTCATTCCAAAGACTTATACAAATGGTACCAACAGCTGCCTCGCTTGGCTCTCAACATTAAGAGCATACTGTTATGACTGGTCGGTCTGGTGTCAGGATAATGTGACTGGGTGGGACATCATGCTACATGTCTATGGCATGATGTCCCAGTGCTAGACATCTCTGACACACAACGATATGACTAAAAACATTGTTAAAGCTACGTCAAAATGTTCAATCCCCCCCCCCCCACACACACACACACATTTCTCTACGCCCAAGGAAATTGTGGGGAACATTGAGTTTTAAAGTCTTAAACTTTGAAAGTATTACTCGTGGTCTTGTATTGAAAATCGGCATTTGCCAAATCTCTCTTGAATAGTTCTAGGGAATGTAGATCCCTTATGATTTCAGAACATGTTAAAAACTGATGTCTTTATTTTTCAAAGATGTTTATTATATTGTTATTATATTTGTACAAAATGCATCTTCAAAGGGCTTTGTTCAAATATTAGCGATGTTTTTGTAGTTGGGTTAAAAAATCGGTTCTTGTAGTACATAATACTTTACTGGGGACATTTCAAATACTGACCATATCGGCGTATTCGTTCATTCCGAGCCAGTATGTGTGCATACCACGGTCAGCCTCCACGTTATGTTGCTGGACACGCTTTAGGTTTTCTTCCCAGATATAGCGCCTAAAGACATAACAAAACGGTTGTCAAAAATTTAACCATAATGCAGTATTTCAACGTATATATATATATATATATATATATATATATATATATATATATATATATATATATATATATATATATATATATATATATATTACATTGTTAGCATCAAGCAAAAAATCATAATTTGTTTTCAATGGAGTCACTTAGGTATTTTAAATTTTGTTGATATAAATCAATGTACAATAATTCACGAAATTCAAATTTGAAAACAATTTTTAACAAATGTAACGAAATTTTACGTCTTGTCTGCTCCGCAAGCGCGTGATTAAAAATTTATTATACTCACTTTAACGAGAAATGCAGATTATAATCATCGAAACCTACTTTAAACGGGTTGTTGGTGGAACGTGAAAATATGTTACATTGACCTTCTTTTGCTTACAGTACAGTACAAGTGAGATATAAATAAAACATTCTCAACGTACATGCAACAAATTAATTTTACGAACATGAAAAGCAACCTTTTCGAAAAAGAGAAGATGGCCTGCGGAACAAACTTACATGTCCATAAATATCTTACCTCATAAGTTCTTCTTCAGGGGCATAATTCTTGTTGTAAGTTGTCTTGTATATCTCAAACTCATTGTCCAGCTCAATGTTGATTGATAGCCCTAGGGCCACAAGACCAGCCAATAGAAACACGCGTATCATCTAAACGAGAAGAGTAATGCGCTATAATTGTCTGATGCAATTGTTTTGACAAATAAAAAAAATAATTAAGCCAGAGTGGAAAATGATAATGCGGAGTGGACCCCTCTCTTATATGACTCCCCCAGAGTATATGTAGATCGAACTGATACATCGTTCTGGCTATCGCATGTTGGACTTAATCTGCCAAAGTATGTTTCTTGTTTGGAGTTTCGTCGCAGAGAAATTAAAGCCAAAACATTAGGGTAACCAATGCTAATAACTACACTCTTACTTCGTATTGATATTATTCCTTATGCCGATGCTCTATTAGAAGTTGCTGTAGGGTAAGTTTCAAAATCAACCATTTATTCATTGAATCATCTTCGGTAATTATTAGCGTCTTTTTAACTGACTCTTTTGCAGAGCAGAGAAAACCACTTCTACTCGTTATTTATGTTGACGCCTGCTCCATGTAAATTAGGATTGAACAATTAATGCGTACTGTAAATTTCATACAAAATAGCTGAATAGTGTTGAAAGGTATGACGACTTGAATTTGCAGATTATATGTAGTGGCAGAGGGCTAGGTGTTGGACATTAGGTCTCGATATCCAGCAAGCTACCAGTTATTTTGCTTTAAAACATAAATTCACAAGAACGTACATACCGAAGTGACTGAAAGACCTATTTTGGTTTATCATATCGCTAATAAGAAAAATAATCAATAAACAAAATGGACAAAATGAACGAGACGATTCAGGCTCATACAATATAACTTAAACTAGGCCAACTTTGAATATATAAAATTTACACCTTGTGTTACTTACTGTTCAAATATTCAAAATAAGTAAAAGCAATGATATTTGTATTTCAGAAAATCACGAGACTATATTAAGATTAACTCTATTGAGTCGCTTATAAAAGAAACTATACCAACTTAAAATTTAAAATATGCTTCAATCTGAAGAAAAAAAACTTGAGAAAACATGATACTCGACACTTATAGTAACATATATTTAAATATAAATTAAAAGTCTCTCTCTCTCTCTCTCTCTCTCTCTCTCTCTCTCTCTCTCTCTCTCTCTCTCTCTCTCTCTCTCTCAGGTAGGAAATTGGGACATGTTTCCTCATGTTAGAAGTGAAGCTTATAATCTACAGCTGAGCATCAAAGGAAGTCGTGCTTATATTGGTGTACTTCTTCTGTCTTATTAGCTCTCTATTAACTCTTCCCGTTAAAAGCAAAGTCTGCATCAGCACTTTTTGTTTTGATTGCTACATACATCTATGTTAGTCGCACATCTCCAGTTCGTTAGTGCATACTGCTGATTTTAAAAACAAAAGCGTCATGCATGTAAAAATGCACAAATGTTTGTCATTTAATTCGTCGATTTGTAATGTCTAATGCCACTGTTGCCAGGGTTACCCAACACTGTCAACTGTCAATTAAACCAAATGAATCTCTTGATTTAAAGAAGCAGATAGACTGATCACCGTTCTTGTCTGGTTTCTAGAACCGTCCATATGAGTAATAGTTATGTTGTCTGCGCCCAATATTTCCAATGTCCAGTTTTAAAACATTCTAAATAAATATAATTAACCAAATACAAAAACGAAGAACTCTTGTAACGAATGTCAAATTTTTCGAAATTGTTGAAATTATCAAAGACGGTGAATAATATCAAATATGTTGCATTAGAAAATATCCTCGCCCATGCAAATATGGCGAAATTGTTACTTGGAAACTCCCATTGTATCCGAATCCCTAACAAATTGACAGTGTTCGGGATTTCATGGCAAAATTGGGTTAGAAATTCTTAATTGATGGATGAAATAACTAAGCTTAGTATATTTGTATTTCCTTGATGCCGTTTGTTTCTTTTTAAATTTGAAGGGGTAAAATCACTATGGTGTGCGAGTATTACAATTGTACATGTATATAAATTACATACATATCAACAAGTCATTAACTAGTAGTAGATAAAGGGAGTATATATCCATGTGGCATGCTCCTGTTGTATATAAAGTATATTATATCAAAGAGCCATGATCTAGTTATAGATAAGGGACGTATATAGCATATATCCATGAGACATGATCTAGTTATAGATAAGGGACGTATATATCCATGGGAATGCTCATATTTTATATAAAGTACATTATATCCACGAGACATGATCTAGTTATAGATAAGGGACGTATATATTTATGGGACATGTTCAGGTTGTATATAAAGTACATTATATCCAAGAGACATGATCTAGCTGTAAATGAAACACATTTTATAGTCATGAAGCATGCTTTTGTTATCACATCGGGCATCCCTATTGGTTAGTAATTGTTTGTGCTAGTCGCTGCAGGCAGCGTACACAAAATCTGACTTTCCAGTCTACTATTTAGGAAATAATTTCTTTTAAAAATGAGAAAATATAGTTTAGATACATATAACCGGCTTTTAGAGGAGTAAGAAAATTTAGATATATCAATTGGCAAAGAAATTAAATACAAGCAGTTCGTCCCTTGTTGACATTGTAGTTAACATTTAAGCGTGTTCTGAATGGTCTAGCAGCTCATGTGTAAGAAACAATTTGACTGACTTTTTAACTCCAAAATAGCCATACACTGAGCAAGATATATTGACCATGACGTTACAAGGGGAGACAACATCGGATAAAAAAAAGAAACAAGAAACACAAAGGTTGTTGTTGTAGGGTTTAACGCCATTTTTCAGCACACGATAGGCCGTACATGGCGGCCAGTATTGATGGTGGAGGAAGAACCAGGGAAAACACACGGAAAGAACCATAACCCATGAGAAGCTACTGGCAAGCTTTCTCACATATCCACGTTGGCTGAATCAGAGACTCTAACCCACGCAGACAAAGGTGAGATGACAGTGATCTGTAACGGAGAGCGCTTTAGATCACTCGGCCACTCGGGGCCCCTAAACAACAAAGGCTGAAAACATCGCTCAACAAATCAGTGAAAGTTAAGAAGCATCAGAACGGATGCCATTTTAACTTTTAAAGGGCATCAGTATAATTCGTTCACTTTCACAAATAAAACGGTAAATTTCTTCGAAAATTCTTGTTCCATTATTTTTTTTTTGCAATGGAGCGTGATATCCGAGATTTTTTTTCCAATACGTATTCTGTTGGCCGGGGTGGGGGGAATTAGATATGATTTTTAAAAAAAAAAAAAAAAACAATATTATAAAACATTATTCATAAATATCGTAAATAGAATATAAGTTTGTACTTTATTATTTCAAACGAGCCAGGAAGTAGTAATTCTGGGAATATGTGGTCGTTTTTTGTTGTCAATCATTGTCTATACGGAATTTCTCAACTTAAAAAGTATCAAGGTTTTTTCTTCTTCTAATAGCAGTTCATTATTTGTACCCATCAGTAATACCATACTGTAATCCAGGTACTCCGATCACTTAGAATTAAGTACAGTGAACGATTTCGTCTATGTTCAAATGAAGTCATGTAGTCCAAATGGACGATGTTTGGGTCCATAATGAGTACATATGACTATATCCTTTACAGTTGAATAGGATTGTTGATTTTGTGTTTCTACTGGCAGAATATGCTTGTTATATAAATAGGTAAAGCAATTCAAATTACTGTACTACATAGGTAAAGTAATTCAAATTATTGTACTAAATAGGTATAGTTATGCAATTCTAGGCTGCTCACTGTATCAAAATAGTGTGGTCTCCCCCACCCACGCCGTCCCCTCTAAAATGTATTACTTGATGTTCTATTGTCATATGTGAGTCTTTACAGGATATGTCCTTACCTTGTTCTCAAGTTGTCTGTTCAGCACAGTAAACTAACGATTTCTTGGTAGCCGCTTGGTTTTTAACTTGCTTGGGCACGTGACCTTTATATTCCCACAAAATTGCAGATAAGCATGCCAACTGTCTATCATGTGATAAGCTGGAAGAATCTCCGTAGTTCACATTGACCCCATTTTTCAGTTCGCTATGATGGTAAGGAGTCATTATTTTGTATGCTGATAAGAAAGAGCTTAAAAAGTTGTCGACTTTAATAACAAGCAGTCATTATTTTGTATGATGATATTAGGGGTCATTAACATTTTCGTCTACGTTGTTAATATTATCAATGTTTTAAACCCCAATATGTTAAGATGTTAAACCATTACTCGTTCTAAGGTCTTAAAAATGTCTTGATAACTGATGTACTATGTAGTCTCATAATTTTAACAGTAATGGGTGTTTTGGTGTAGTGATGTAATGGTGTAGTGGAGTGTAAAGCACACAAACTTATATGCAAAAGTGAAATTTTGGAATTTTATATTCATTGCTTCAGAGGGTGTTTAGAGACACAATCCTCCCCAGTGTTGTTACCAGTTTTGTTATAATATAAATTGGGGCCTCGAATGGCCTAGTGGTCTAAAGCGCCCTCCATTACGGATCACTGCCATCTCACCTCTGTCTGCGTGGGTTCAATTCTAAGATTCGGCTAATGTAGTTATGTGAGAAAGCTTGCCAGTTGCTTCTCGTGGGTCGGTGAATTTTTTTCGGGGGTTTTCCCGGGTTCTTCCTTCACCAATAATACTGGCCGCCATGTAAAGCTTATAGTGTGCTGAAAAATGGCGTTAAACCCTACAACAACAACAACAACTACAATATAAATTAGCTAGACGTTAACATTGCACCGGTAGTCGACTTATGTATCTATAAAGGATAAAGTTTCCCAACAAATCTCCTTTACGTCTATGTGAAATACATTTTCTTGTAAAATGTTGCGATAATAAAAGAATTCATGTAGGGTACGTTTAATTTTTACACCCCTAAACCCAGAATAAAGCGAGTCTGTATATACAAATCTTAAGAAACCTGTGTACAGACTGATTCAAGGGTAATCATTATAATATTTCAAACTGATATAAAAATGTTCGATTATAATTCTTAACTTTCCAATAAAACATTGATTTGGTTTTCTCTTTGACATAGCTGCGACGGCTATTTCCGATAGTTTTACATTTTCGTTAACATTAGTTTAATAATTAGACATTTATTGTGGTCTGGTATACCCCAAATTGAAAATCACAAATATAATTCAAATAGTTTCTATACACTTGTTCTTAACAGTATTAGGTAACCATATACATGCTATATGTAGACTAGGTGTTATCTTAGTATGAAGTCCTCAAGTCAGAAGATAAGAAAAACCGTGTCAGAGAGCTAATAATAGTAGTTTCCTGGACCTAGCGATGATACTGGGCACATACATGACTTGTTTATTTTCTATACTTTAATGTCATCTACTGTTTGGAAGAAATGACTATCACCTTTGAGTACAGGATGCCAAAATCGACTATACAAACTTAGATGACCAGGAAATAAAAATTGCTTAATTAACGTGCGATAAATCTTTTAAAGTCATTTATCCATATGTATGTATGTATGTATGTATGTATGTATGTATGTATGTATGTATGTATGTATGTATGTATGTATGTATGTATGTATGTATGTATGTGTGTGTGTGTGTGTGTGTGTGTGTGTGTGTGTGTGTGTGTGCTCAAATCTGTGTATGCTTGTGAGGTGTGAGGTCATTATTCAGTACATGACAGGCTATACATGGTGGACAGTCAATTCTTTTGACACCTTCCGTTTAGAACCTCAATGCATACGGTTACTCTACCGGATTATTGTTATTAGCTAATTTTGAAGATGGCGTTAATTTTTTTTTGTTGTTGTCTCTCTCTTTTTCGTCTCTTGCTTACAAGATGGAATTAAAAACATCTTGGTTCTCTATCTGATGGACACACTAACCCCACAAAGTTTTTATTTGTATATCTCCTGCTTTAAATTCATCCAATTGATTAAAACATTGTAACAGTCCATTGTTTGTTTTGTATGTGTAAACTTTATTTCGCTAACGAAAAGCTGGTTTAGCTCTAAACGTTGTGAAACCTTTTCAAAGTTTTGCCGTTATCAAATTTTGTGTCAAAATGCTATAAGCAACAGTTATATAAAGTTGTGTACTTTTTGTAGTAGATTATACCGACGTTAAATGACGTAATCGATAGGAGAGAAAAATCAACAGAACATACTTTTAGAAAGTAGGTACCAATTATCTCCCCTTCCCACAAGAGATCTAATAAAGAATGTAGCAAATTAATGTTAGTGAAGATGTAACTCTACCAGCGCTAACTTATATGTGGTTCATGGTTTGAAGAATAATACGTTTGCAATAATAAATTCAAAATAATCTATTTTTGACTATGCAGCTCTCATATCTCAGATATTAGTTCCATTCCAGTTTTTGTTCAAAATAGCTAATAATATTTAATCTTTTTTCTGGAGAGGTTGCAATAACTGCTTATACCAACGGACTTATCATAAAAATGTACATGTTGTTTCCATGGGATACGAATCCATACCATGACAAGATCATAATATTTCTTTTTCATTGATACACGCTAATTGATCTAGCAAGTTTGTATATGCGTTCGCTACAGCTTATTAAAATGAATAATCGACTTGCCTACCCTAGCAATCAAATAAAAATAGTACGAATGTAAATATGTACCTATCAATTCACTTACTTACATATTACAAACATACACATGTTTTCAGCGCAGGGGTTGGCATGGGGGATCGCTTAGCTTCAGACCAGGGATGTTTCTATCCTGTCTTTAGCAGCACTTGGACCTTCAACCACATGTTCATAGGTCATACCATGTGCGAGTATGTTCCAGAGGAACCCAGCACATCATTGGAATAAGAGGAATATATTGTTTCTGCTTTGCTACATTAATCTTTTCCTAATATTAGAATCGCAAATAGAAGCATATATATTGAAGATCATTAGATACGTTATATGTTAAACTCAAAACTCAGAGCCGATTCCGTTAAATTTGTATAGGTACATATAAAATAAATATCACACAGTATACCATTTTTTTACTTAGCGACATTATCAAGCGTACCTGACAACTTGTCGGTATCGCAGCTGTTTCAACGTGTAGTTAGTTATAGGCAC
Organism: Unio delphinus; assembly: GCA_029339505.1. Lineage (NCBI taxonomy): Eukaryota > Metazoa > Mollusca > Bivalvia > Unionida > Unionidae > Unio > Unio delphinus. Next base: position 5,166,170 of record JAQISU010001253.1, on the reverse strand, counting down.
TTATCTGACAATAGCGTTCTGATGATGGTAGCCCAGTTTTGTACCAATGGGGTTGGACTTTTATTCTCTTAAATTTAAGTATTTTCTCCCAATATAAGATATCAAAAGCATAGTTAGAAAACTATTACGGTACGTTGACGTTGAAAAGCGAAAAAAAAACCATAAACTCAGCTAAACAATAATAGGAGACATGGTCAGGTTATACTTGTACGGCATGCATGGGTCTGCATGGCTGTCTGATTACAGTATATGCTTATATGTGTTTGTGTGTGTGTGTGTGTGTGTGTGTGTGTGTGTGTGTGTGTGTGTATGTGTGTGTGTGTGTGTGTGTGTGTGTGTGTGTGTGTGTGAGAGAGAGAGAGAGAGAGAGAGAGAGAGAGAGAGAGAGAGAGGGAGATATTATGGATTTTTAACGTAGCTATAACAATTGTTTAGTCATATCGCTATAATGTCAGCGGTGTGACAGTTTATAGTGATGTCTAGCAGTGGGGCATCATGCAGCAGACATGTAGCATGATGTCCCACCCATGATGTCCCACCCAGTCACAGTATACTGACTTCAGGCAAACCAGTCATAACGCTATAAACTCGTAATGCTGAGAGCCAAGCGAGGCAGTGGTTAGTACCATTCTATCATCAGTATTTGGTATGACTCGGCTGGGGTTCAAACCAGCGACGTCCCGCATCAAAACCAGACACTCTAGCCACAATGCGAATGGAGATTGATGGATCGATTAATCATTGAATGAACGGAAAGCGTTAGAAATAGTGTTGTATTGTCAGGGCAAGATTATAATTATTAAATTTTTCCAACCCGTCTAGCACCAATGTTTGGCAACAAGTATCAGTAAAAAAAAATGATAGTAGGTACCATTTGTTTCGAATTATACATTTTTGTATATTTAACGTGGTTCCCACAATTTTCTAAACATAAACTTCCAGGTCTTTTCCAGGTTTTTTCCAGGATGAAATTAACATTTTCAAGGTTCAGATATGACCATTACTAAACAGAAATAAAGAACACTTTGGATTATAAAACGTGCATTTTCCAAATCTGAAGACGTTTCTCTTTCAAGACTCTCCAAAATATGTATGTCAGAAAGGATGATCATGTACAAAATCACAAAATGAGTCACACGAAACTATGTATTAGAATCTTACCTTGTATCACAAAATTTTGAATTTGAATTTTTTTTATACCAATAAAAGCTCAAACAAGATTTTTCAACAAACCTAAATTCAGTAAGACGATTTTCTTCAAACGTGCATCATTTAGAAACATTTACAAACGGGTTCATTTAAATTGTGACAAAAGACTTTCAAAAATCATATTGTTGCATAAACAAGGACTGAATTTTATGTTAAATCAGCTTGTCTTTTTATAGCTCAATAAACCAGTCCCTAAACCTGTATTGATACATGGGCTAATATCGTTTCATAATATATAATACACGGGACAACAATTTCCAATTTCTCCAGTGTTTTATTTAAGATCTGACACCAATGCTTCAAGATACATGTCACTGTGTAATTATTTCGCATCAAAATTCAACTCAGAGATTCGAAATTTTTCAAATCCGAGTTTCCAAAACTACTCCAACCCTATTTATCACATTTGGACATTTAGGATTAAGTGTGGGTTCAGAGTAATATAAAAAAAATCTAGAATCTGCTGCCACCGTAAGATTGCTTACCAGCCGGCCTATCAAATTTAAACTATGTTATATCCACTTGTACCTGCACGAAATCGATATGAAAATTATGTATTTCCTCATAAATGGCAAGTGTTATATAATCGTTATGTCTTTAATCCACAGACAGACTCGACGAATTTCGGCATAACGAAACCAAACTCGATAATCGCCATTTGCTTTAAAAGGGACATTTCTTCACAAATCTCAAACAAGGACATCGGAAGTCCAACAGTCACGTGATATCAACAACAAACTCCATTTTAATGCTGATGTACAAACCATCAATTCTATAAAAAGAAAGTCTGATACATTTTGTAAAACTAGAAAGACCATTTAATTTTCAGCATATTTATTACGAGAACAACTACAAGAAACTTGGCCAGTCTGATTCATCAAGCAATGTAGTATGGTTCCCTGCTTCGTATGCTCCCTTCGTGAGAGAGCACATGTCAACGTGGTAGTCACGTGAAACAACAAAACTTGGGAAGTTGTAGGAATAAATAGAGAATTTTGTGCTATTTCGTTTTTGCATTTTTATTAAAACCAATATACGACTTTATTTTCTTTTTTTTTTTCGAAATCGCTCGAGTACCAGTTCAAATTTCATCAGCACATTAGTTGTATCGTCTTGCAGCAGAATTAAGACATAAAGATTTTAATTCTCGAACTATTTGAGAAAGTTAATAATGTTCACATCGATTATATGCAGGTATAACTAGATTTAACAACGATTGAGTTTGCTAGCCCATCCATTAAGCGGTTATGCTCTAACGCCACCATGTAAGCTCTTTTATTGCTATGCTTGTTTTCATACCTTCCATAACTAAATAAAAAGATACGGATATCGAGCTGTCTGTGAAGCAAAGCCTACTAGACGAATCTAATCCACTGAGCGTTTGGATTGTCTCAACAATATCTATCTATGGCAAGCACTCAAATCGTCCATACTGTAACATCCTAATATTCTGATCTCGATACATTTAACTCACGATCAGTTCAGTTACGACTCAATTACTTAATTGTTTCGGGCGTCAAGTTGTAAAGGAAACTTCCATGATGCTGACCGACTTGAGTCGATATTTGCAAAATTCAAGGACTTTTCACAGTCGGTAAAATAATTATCAGTTCTCTCGACTTTTTCTCAATTTCCAGGTAGCGTGGGAACCCTGATTTAAATGATTATCAAGTTTTCTTCGTCAATTATTTCTCATTCCATATCTAGCGAGGCAGATTTCAGAACAAGGTGTGGAACTTAAAGGCCAGCTATCTACGTCTGTCCGAGATTCATTCCAGAAATAAGCGCGAAATAAACAGATCGTGAGACTCGGACGACCAATGCAATAGATAAGTGGCACGTGTATATAGAATAATGTTGCAATACCGGAGCTCTTGTATTGTTGGGGAACGTGACCTTTTTCTTAGCTAAAGGTCCAAGCAATATAGAATAACTTTAAAATGTGTCAGTTGATGTGCAGTTGTGGAAGCAATCATTAACTAATAATAATAATAATAATAATAATAATAATAATAATAATAATAATGAGGACTTTATATAGTGCCTAATCTTTAGAAGCTCTAAGCACCATACAATATCAATAATGATATGACTACAAGAAAAGAAAAACAACAACAAACATCATGAAATTATATTTTTTTTAAAATGCTGAAAATATTTAAGGTAGGAAACAGTAATAGATCTTTCCGTTTGTTCTTGCAGTTGAAAATGCGTTTTAAGAGCACTCTTGATAGAGATCACCGTGTCTTTGAATCTAATTTCAATAGGCAAATCGTTCCACGTTGCTGGGCCCTGCTGTTGAAAAGAATGTTGTAAAGAATGGCGACTCACGTGTGACTCATTGCGACGTGATCGATATTGTTGTGACGTATACCGCATGCTACCTTTTAATATAATTAGCCATGTTCTCCATCAACTACAAGCAAATAATTCAAGATCTTCCCATTCGGCACTAAAATCATTACAATGTTTTTGAAAAATGAATCATTATCAAAGCAAATGCTGTCTAAAATGATTGTGATGTAGTAATCATTACTGTTTTCTCTAGATTGCATTTTAACATTAAATATACAGCGGCAAATACATCATGTTGCCCAATGGAAATAACCACTGTCATTTGTACGAGTATATCTTACTTGAGCAGACTAAATTCTGATTAAAATGAGAGCGATACCGTTATCACAGCGCTCGGTTTTCACCAGGTGGCATTTCAGCACCAAATATACAGCGGTTATGGTATTATTTTGCCCAAGGAGTTAACCAACTGTGACGAGAGTGAGTTTATTTTGCGTTCAGCTAAAACCAGCATCCAACCAGGCCCGCACCTGGGGGGGGGGGGGATGACAAAAATGGCACTTGTCAGAGGCCCAAGCTAGATAGGGGCCCGCCCTTTTTCGATTTTTTTTTTCTCGAAAGGTCCTTTATTATCAAGAAGGGGCGCGTCGACGTCATACAGCGGTCGCTGGTGGGTACGATCTCGGATCTAGCTGCTTTGAGTTTGAACTCCATTTCCGTCATCCGTCGAACAGTGGGAAAATGCAAGACCGAGAGCTTCAGCGGCATTCTAATAAAGGCTGTCCCGTGTCCGTCATCAAGATAACATACGCAAGTCGGAATGAGTGCCGGTGGCGGTGCGGTAATGTTTATGTTTAGTCTCCACCTTTTGCCTTCGCCAATCGCGGAAGTTATTCATTCAATGTTGGACAGTCGCACTTGCAGTCGTGTTTTATTAACTCAGACTCACTCAGCAGTCAGAGACAGGTACGCGCGCTATTGTACAATGCATGCATTGTAATTTAATTTTGTTTAGTTCACCAGTCCAGTAACACGGACATAATATAAATTGAACTAGCGTGTTTTGTTTACAATATATTTCTAATACCACCATCGCTTATCGTTATTTTACATATAGGATCCAGATCGTAAAAAGTACAGTATGCCCTACCAACATAAATCTGGGTGCCAAAAGCGAAAGGAAAAAAAAGAGCAGAAGAAAAAAGATGAAGAATTAAAGGACAAAATCTTACTTCTCAGGTATTTTGAAAAACATGTCGTCGAACAATGAGAATGCCAGTGGTAGTGCCAATATTGAAAAGGATAATACCAGCCCGGGCAATAAAGGTGGTACATCCCAAGTATCTGTGTTATCCAGTAGTCCAGACGGACATGATAAAGGGGTTGATGGCACATCAAATGAAGAAGAAACTAACCCAGATGCAGATCAGGTGCGTGAACAGGCAGACTCAGAACCGCACATCAGTGATGCTGACAGTGAGCAGACTCTGTACACGGAGACGGAAAATCATACATATTCGTCTTCATTCGATTGTAAAGATCCTGGAAACTGGCCAGAAACTCTACGAGATTACGATAGGCAGTGTATTGTATCTGTGATGAACAATTTAAAAAGTGAAGATGAACTAGAGGAGATGATGAAAGGCCTTCCGTTAGATCGCCTCGAGAAAACATTCCCAAAGGGTTTGTTGTACAGCAAATCGTCTAACAACAGAGAAACATTTCCCAGAGACTGGATTATATGGAGTGAGAAGAACCAAGTGTTGCATTGTGTGACATGCCTGCTTTTTATGCCTGCTATTTCAGACAAGTCTTCAGTTAGTCAGTTGGCGAAAAAGAGGGCTTTGATCCGAAGAAGCACAGATGGAGGGAGTTTTGTACGACAAATTGGCGAGTCATGAGCGCAGTATCCAACACAAAGAGTGCTATCTTAAGTGGCGACAACTGGGAAAAGCAATTAAAGGTTTTGGCATTGATAAAAATCTTGAAGAACAGATCTGCAACGAAATAGACAGATTCAGGGCCCTCTTACGACGCCTTCTTGACGTAGTGCTGTATCTGGTTTCCAGAAACCTTCCGTTTCGTGGAGAATCAGAAGAAATTGGAAATCCGCACAACGGACACTTTTTGGGCATCCTGGAGTTGTTAGCAAAATATGACTCCATTTTACGCGAGCATTTACAATACCTACGAGAGAACCAGGAAAGTGGAAGGAAGTTCAGAGTCAATTATCTGTCTTGGAGAATTCAAAATGAATTCATAGTTCTTTGTGCAAAACATGTACTGGATAGGATTTTATCTGAGAGAAGAGAAGCTATATATTATTCACTGATATGTGATTCTACACCAGATGTCTCCCATACCAAACAGAATGTTCTCGTCTTGAGATACGTTCACAAGGATACAGATCGGACATGGACCATCCACGAGAGATTTGTCGAGTTTGTCGACTGTAACAAGAAAACGGGAGAAGAAATTGCCGACATGATGTTGTCAAGATTGGAAGAACATGGAATTGATCTTGGGGACTGCAGGGGTCAAGGATATGACAACGGCGCCAATATGTCCGGAAAGGTGAAAAGTGTTCAGGCACGCATCTTACAGCAAAACGAGGCTGTCCTCTTTTCTCCGTGAGCGGCGCACACATTGAATCTTGTCGGCGTAAACGCCGCTTCGTGTTGCAAAGATGCTATTACTTTCTTTGGATGCGTCAACCGTATCTACGTTCTTTTCAGTTCATACCCAGAAAGATTGGAAATTTTGCTGCAAAAGACAAGTTGCTCGTTACACAGGTTAAGTGACACACGCTGGATCGCAAGGGTTGACGCAGTGCGGCCTATTGCTCGAAAGTTTCCCAGCGTTCTGCAAGCTTTAGATGAAGTGATAATATCACAAAAATATACACATGAAATTCGATCAGAAGCACGATGTCTGAAAACGTATTTTTCTTCATTTGTTGCAATTTTTATGTCTATATTTTGGTTGAAGGTTTTGCAATCCATCAATCAAAGAAGTGTGATCTTGCAGTCACGGTCAATATCGTTGGAAATTTCAGCACGAAATATCGAAGATCTGGGCAACGAAATGACAAGTCTTAGAGAGCAGTGACAAGCAATTTTATCTGAAGCAAAGCATGTGGCAAATGAAATGACAATTCCGGCAGAATTCAAGACTTCAAGGCGTCGCAAATGACCAAGACGCTATATAGCTGATTCGGATGCGTCTGATGATCATGATCAAGAACAAGGTCCGGAGGAGACATTTAGGAACGGCACATTCTACTCTGTTATGGATTCTGTAATTAGTGAACTATCCCGGCGTTTCGCAACTTTAAACAATATATGCGAACTTTTTCACCCAGTTTTAGATTTTAAGAATATGAGCGCCGACGAAATATCCGAGTCCTGCGGTTTTGATTGCCATACCCAAGTGATCTGACTACTGACTTGAAAGGAGAGTTGCTTCACATCAAAATGTGTATGATGCGACTTTCAAAGGTTGTGGTAACAGTTGTCTTGATTTACTAAATTCGATATTTGAGCTTGGACTTGAAGGCATATATCCAGAACTATGCGTAGCGTTGAGGATATTTTGTTGTCTCCCTATCTCTGTGGAACAACGGGAAAGATCATTCAGCAAACATGCAATTATAAATAATTATTTGCGGTCGACTATGACCCAGCAGAGGCTGAATGGTCTCGCAACGTTATCCATTGAACATGAACATGCAAATACCATAAGCTTTGATAAAGTCATTGATGATTTTTCAAATATTAAAATTAGAAAATGGCCAGCAAAGCGTTCAGGGATTAACCCACCAGCCAGTAACTGCTGATTACCATGATGTTTATACAATATGGAGAGATATTTTATATTCAGAATGAGTTTTTCAGAATAAATTATTCCTAGTTAACCACTGACTTTCAAAACCCTTCGTCAAAAACCAGGTTTTCGAAATTAAGTGGCGTTTTAAAATATACGCACATATTTGAAACTAGAAAGGGGCCCGAACTCTGTCAGCTGCCTGGAGCCCAGAATTTCCTAGGTGCGGGCCTGATCCAACTTTTCCTAACTACTGGAATCACATTACAATTATTATTTCCAGTTCAGTACGAATGTATGTCTAGTCTATTTTTAGAACATTTTTTCCTCTCTCATTTTGGTGGTGATAGAAGAGTTTTATTGATGCATTTTTGGTATTGATTTAAAAATAATTGTTTATTCTTGAGAATATGAGCTGAGAGAGTGGCTGTCAGTGTGTAATTTGGCGACAGTGCACATGGAGTAATAAGGCCTTGGTGATGATCCGGAAGTGAAATCTGTGTTCTATGTACATGCTGTTCTGTTTCAGTGCAGCCACTCAAACAAAATGCCGGTGAACCCCTGACAAGAACTTCATCGTGAAGTCATCTTTGGATGTATTTTAGATTAGCATATGATTTGTATTGATTGTCACACAGATGAAAGGTCAGCACTGAGAAATATATGTAGAGAACATATAGTAAAATTAATTGTGGTGTATGTCCTACTGCGTATCTTTTCCACTGGTCGCGTGGTAGCAGGAAACTATTATCTACCACCTTGGAGAAAAGTACCAAAAATCCGTACGATTTACCCATTACGTACCACGCCGACGCGAACCTACAATAAAACAATCCAGTGTGTGTGTGTGTGTGTGTGTGTGTGTGTGTGTGTGTGTGTTTCTTGGGGTAAGGACAATTTCCAAGAAAGCTGCTATAAGAAAAATGTCCCTGTCGTGTAAAACATGTAGCAGGTATATGTCGAGATGCCTGGAAACGAGTCGCAATGCAGTGGATGGCCATCAGGTGCAGCTGCACCTGAGCGGATGATGTGCATTGTCCACACAGCACTGGCCATCTGCCATCACATCCAAAACGGGGATGCACATATCTGCTCGGAAGCTTTTATAACTATTCAATAATAGTAACTGCACTCTGCAGAGGCAGGGATTTGAAAACGAAACTAGTTCTCCCCATTTTGTTAAACATGTTATGGAGTCGTTTTCAATTGGATCCATTATATTTCATGGGGTAGAACAGCCAGTAGATCTGACACGAACCGTCTCATAGCAACACAAGGAAAATGCGCGCAATGAATAAATGAATCAACGCAATCAATCCACTGGTATTTCCCACACATTACACAAGTAATAGTATAAATAGATACAAAAGCTTAACAATCAATCATACATGGTATAGTGAATCATCAACAACCACAAAGGCAATAATAAAAACAATAAAAGTGAAATTATACGAGTTTTCCAGAAAAAAAGATATGCGAAACGAATGTTTTGTAATATATTTCTAGCAATTGTATTTACAAGACAAATTAAAAATAAATCAATTTACCGTGTTTTGTACACCATCATATGCATGGGAGAAGAACGTACTGCTGGAAAGCCTTACTAATTTCTATGTCCTCTTATTTACCCATCGTTAGTAGATGTTCTCGGCCAGATTCCCCTCCACACTTACCGCGAATTTTTTCCCCATGGTTTGGGAACATTTGTGTACACTTTTATCAAATATATTTCATTATTCTTCAACTGGTCAACCAATCATATCATACCATTATTTCAAAAGTTAAAATTTGTGCGTTGAAAATGTAAAGATCAATATATGGATGTTGATCTGTTTGCATATTATCAATTTGTATCTAAAGTGAAATTTGACGTTAACGTCTTTCTACGTCAAATTGAGAAATAATTGTGGATTGTTTTCCGTTTCAGAAGTATGCAAAATGCTGTAGAATCTGAAAGTCACACAGATTTTAGGGGATTCTTTTCGGGTTAAAAAAAATATGGATGCTAAGAAATAGCACGTTTTATTATGAAATATTTCCATATTTTATGTGTAAACCTCTGATGCAATATGGTCATATATTTTTCAACATCAATACATTATATTGTATATTACCGGGATAAATATTAACTGACTGGCGGTTAGGTGTTTGGTTTGCTGTCGTATGAATGAATACATGTATTGATCAGGAGTCATTCGGTCCTTCCTGTGCCAGACCAAATGTTGATGCAGAGATAAGTGAGATAAATTATTTCGATATGTCTATAACTGCAGACATGTAGTATAGTTTGCATGCCACTACACATATCTAATATAAAATAATATATTCAACGATAATACGTAGCAAAACACCCATTCATGTGATACCCATTCAAATTTGCCTTGAAACTCGAATTAATGAAGTAATATAAAAAAAGGTGTAATTGTTTTTAAACAACGTTCAAGGGAATCTAAATGACAATTTATTATGAAATAAATGCAAAAAACATACTGAAGCAGTTCTTGATCACTAGAATACTTTTCTCAAAGCTAAGGTGGTCAAAATGGTTAGAGCGACCGGCGTAGATGCCATAGGTCTCGGGTTCGATCCCTGGCAGGGTCATGCCAAAGACTTATAAAAATGCTACTAAGAGCTGTCCTTTATGGCGCTCAGCATTAAGAGTTTAGTTTTAGGACAGGTCTGCCTGGCGTCAGAAATAATGTAACTGTGTGGGACATCATGCCATATGTCTGCGGCATGATGTCCCAGTGCTAGACATCACTGGAAACTGTCACACTGCAGACATCGTAGCGATATGAATGAAAAATGTTAAAGCTACGTTACAAAATCTCTCTCTCTCTCTCTCTCTCTCTCTCTCTCTCTCTCTCTCTCTCTCTCTCTCTCTCAGACACAAACATACCGAGTAACTTGTTAGAATTATCATTTGCGAACTCCTCAACATCATTTCCAATAAAATATAATAAATTATACATGCACAGACTAGCACAACTACTATAAATGCATGTATATTAAAAGATATTTTTTTCTTCTAATGCGACGCTGTTAACGTAGTCCAATAATGCACTTAAATTATATTATGGTACATTTTTACGGGTTTATTGATTATTCTACACCATCTGTGAATGGAATCAGATATCAACAGTCTAGTTTGGCTCTGTAAGTCCTGGAGTGATTTAATCAAGTACGTAGGCAAACTGGGGGAATATTTGAAACAGATAACCGATACTACTAATAAACGAATGGTGTAGCCTAATCTCATAACCTTTGCAAAATGTCGCAAGCAATATTTCTTGCTCGTTCTAATGTAGTCTCAACTGTTATAATTCTAGATGACTAATATAACGATAGGGAGTGAAAGCCGCATTCTCTCACAAAGCAACGTTTTAACTAATATAGAACGAGTGTGCCTTGAAGCATAACTCTATAAGACCTCTCTCTTACCATACAAATATGTCCAGATCCTCCAATCTAGATTCCTTTTTTGCTTTCTTCTTCTTAGAAATCTTCGTGCTACGGAATTCAAATAGCACTCAATACACTCTACGACGTGCAGGCTTTGAAAACGAACTTCTCATTCCTCAGTATTTATATATGCACTGTATCCGTTTTGATTCAGTCTAATTCATTTTTGTTTTAAAAATTCAGATTAGTAATCTCAATTTGCGGCGTAGAGGTTTTGAAAACGAAACTAGCTTTCCCACTGTTTCAAATACACACTGTATTTGCTTTCGCTTTTGTCTAATTCATTTTTTAGCATCTAATAATAGTTAACGCACGTTGTGAACTGGGTGTTATAAAAATGAAAGTGGATTATTGACATCAAGTTGGTTACTTATTCCTTATTCCTTATTCCCGATTGAATAAGGAATAAGTAACCAGTTACTTATTCCCGATTGAATAAGTAAGGAGAGCGTGCGCCATGGATCAATTAGTCACTTCAACCAAGCACTATCTCCAACAAATTAAACAATATACACGAAGACCCAGAATCATAACAGTCTTACAGGGCATGGTGAATCAACATCTACAAAGTCAGTAATTAACGACTAAGAGTGAACTAATAAAGGGGTTCCAGAAGGGACGTATGTTAATACACATGTTCTGACATAATTATATTTTACAAGATAAATATCAAACAATTTTTTGTAAATCATCATACGCATGAGCATGCATGTATATAATGTGGACATAGTACATCGCCTAAACCTTTGCAATTTCAATATTAGATAACACACGAAAATATAAAAAACGACAAGATTACAAAAACAAAAACATTGAAATTACAAAACAAAAAATGCTGCCACACATTATTTAGGTCTTTAAATCTGTTTTTGTAGTCGAAATAGGTGCGTTTTAAAAGTACTATAGGAAGAGATCAGGATCTTCGTTTCCAAGACTTATGGGAAATTCGTTCCACGTACCTGTGTGGTAAGCATAAGAACGTTGTCAGTATGGCTTTATTTTAACAGGGGGAATAATGAGAGTAAGAGTGTCAAAAGAAAAGAGTACATTTTTAGATGGGGTTTACACATGGTGGGGTCAGATAGGTATAATAGACTGGAACCAGTCAACGACATGTGGACATACAACACAATTAATTTTACTATATGTTCTCTACATATATTTCTCAGTACTGACCTTTTAACTGTGTGACAATCAATACAAATCGTATGTTAATCTAGAATACATTCAAAGATGAATTCACGGTAAAGTTCTTGTCAAGGGTTGATCGGCATTTTTTTGAGCGGCTGCACTGTAAACAGAACAGCATTTAAACAAAACACAGATTTCACTTCCGGATCATCACCAATGCCTTATTTCTCAATGTAGCACTGTCGCCAAAATACATACAACAACCACTCTCTCAGCTTATATTCTCAAGAATAAACAATTATTTTTAAATCCCTGCCAAAAATGAAGCAGTTTAACTCTTCTATCACCACCAAAATGAGAGAGGAAAAAATGTTCTAAAAATAGACTAGAACTACATTCGTGAGTACTGAACTGGAAATAATAATTGTGATGCAATTCCATGTAGTATAGTGAACAGATTTTGTGTTTGATTCTGGATTGAACGGGTAGACAGTGGATCTTACAGAGCAGGGAGCGGTGTGCTCAATTCGTCGCACTCTATGGATTATCTGAGCAGCTGTGTCTTGAAATGTAGACATTTTCTGTAGTAGATACCAAGAAAAACCAAACAGAAGTGAATTACAATAGTCCATACCTTAGAGTACTAAGAAACACGCAAGCGCTTAGTGGCATCAACCGAGATAAAATTGCGAATGCAGCTGCTGCGTCTCATCTCCAAATATGCTCTTACATATTATGTGTTGGTGTAATGCGATAATAATATCGAGAGTGTCACCTAAATTTCGTACTATGTGGATTTAATGATGGTATTGCTAATTCTTATTGTTTGAGGTAAAGGATGTGAATGGATCTTTCCCAGGTGATCAGAGTGCCTTCAATTTTGTGTTGATCAATCAACAGCTTGTTACATGTCAGACATTGGGTGGTAGCTTCAGCTTCAGTTGAACAGCTAGATTTGTATGTTTCAATGTCGTCTGCGTACAATCGGTGGGACAGCAGATCTATTACGACAAGTGTACAGAATGAAGAGAACCTGGTCGAGAACAGATCATTGTGAAATACCAAAATATAGATAAACCGGACTGGAAAGTCTTCCATTTACGGACATAATTTGTGTTCTGCCGACTAATTAGGACTTAAACCATATACAGGCTGTATCGTGAATACCAAATAAATGTTGTAGACGTAAAAGTAATTTATCATGGTCTTTTGTGTATAATGCCGCAGACAAGCCAAGGAGGGTAAGGACTAATCTTTCCAATATCCAAACAGAGACAAGAGTGTTAACTACCTTCTGAAGGGTAGCTTCAGTAATATGGGGATGACAAAATGTTGACTATGCATCGCTAAGCAGACTATTTAATTCAGATGAGATAAAAGTTTGGATAGAACTCCTTTTTCAAAGATTGTTGTCATGAAGGGAGGTAGTTCTTTAAATCGCTATGGTACCACGTTGGTTTCTTCAACAGAGGCTTTACAAAGGAAGTTTTATAAAATGATGGGAATTCAGAGAAGTACTGATAACATCGGTTAGTGAAGGCAATATTGAATAAGCAATCAGACAGAATTGATGTCGGAAAAGGATTGAATTCACATGACCCTAGGGCGACAATGATAATTTAACATGGGAATATTTAGACTGCATAGCGACAAGGGAAAGTGAAGTTGTTGTATACGAACGATATAACAGCTGAGGTGACGTTACGGTGCTAGAGACTGGCAACAATGCTGCATTGGACTGACATGAATCAGGCGGACCACCAGGGACTGACTTGTATATGGCGTGACTTTAGCGACACATATAAACATGTATAGAGACGCAGACACACAGACACACAGACACACACACTCTCTCTCTCTCTCTCTCTCTCTCTCTCTCTCTCTCTCTCTCTCTCTCTCTCTCTCTCTCTCTCTCTCTCTTAAGGTTATTTGCCATACTTTTTCAATATCCCATTTGCCTGAGGCTCACTATTACGACCCCAACGCGTACCGAACAATTAGAAGCTTTCTACGTTTGGTACCAGACTCGTGCATCGGACCCCTTCGACTTTCAGAAAGAAATATTATAGTATTGTGATTCCGACGTAGACAATTTCGAGAATTGTAAATAGAGAATAGAGGGATCGATTCTTTGAAAGAAGCTTCCATTATTGCTAAAGCATGTTCCTCAGTGAACCGCCAACGATTCATGCCCCAAAACACCTTGGCTGTCATAAACCCTCAAACGACGACCTGCGTCAAACGTCAGTACTCGGTCAAAGCCCTATATTGCCTACATTACTTGTGCGACTAGGAAGACAAATTGATTCAACACGTCCGCAACGGAGGAGGCGAAAAGACCATCGCAAGGTATTCGGCAGATGGTTGAGACTTACAGTACCCCAAGATCGTGTAAGAGTTTAGCGGTTTCTTTTTCACGGATGTCCCCTTTGAAACCAAAAATCAGTTTCTTTTACAACGGACCATGGAGGATTTGTACGAAGCCAATAGTCAGCGCGCTTGAAGTTAGAACATGAAGGATATATTAGATCATCAAAGATATCAAGTGGTGTAAATCAGTACGATCACCGTTGGAAAACCGATCCCGAGTTTAAACACATTGTGGAAATTGAACAAGCCGGTGGACCCACTGAACCAGAGGGACAGTTTATACTAAGCATTGACGAATGCCATTCCTTTGCTGTAAAATCCCGACGATGAGAAAGGAGAAGAAATCAAATACTCGGACGTGTTTCCGCTATATCCTTACTTGGGCAAATATTGTCACTTTCCCGCAGGAAACTTGCAATTGCTGACGGAACACATCAACGTGGAAAACATTCGATAATAAGAAAGACTGATTAACTGTAAAGACTTGCCTCTCACGGATTGTACCATCCCACGGATTTGTACCATCCCGTTTTAACTCACTTTTGCCAAGGAAGATCGATGTTTAATTTTGGGTCGTACTTGTACCGAAACGTACAACCAAGACTGACCTTGTCAGCACAGTTAGGAAGAACGTGCCTTGACGGGAACGTGCGTCAGCGTGGAATTGTTTAAAGCTCTGGATTTGGGATACCAACTGTTAGAAGTGCACGAAATGTACCACTTTCCCAAGACAGAAAAGTGGAATATTTGTTCCATTTGCATTTGTCTAAATACTGTGACTTTAAAAGTTGAATCCACACCTTTAAAGGAAAATGGCCAAAATATCCGGCAAGACCTATCC
The DNA here is from genome assembly GCA_029339505.1 of Unio delphinus. Classification (NCBI taxonomy): domain Eukaryota; kingdom Metazoa; phylum Mollusca; class Bivalvia; order Unionida; family Unionidae; genus Unio; species Unio delphinus. The sequence goes on along the minus strand of JAQISU010001253.1, from coordinate 5,151,040 downwards.
CCAATGAATTAGCCAGAACCAATTAGTTCTACTTGGGCGAAAGGGATACTCTCTCTCTCTCTCTCTCTCTCTCTCTCTCTCTCTCTCTCTCTCTCATATGCACATGAACGAGAAAATATGTTCTTTCTGTTGCGATACTCAGACGCAGTCTAATAAAGCACTTTTACTAAATTACGTCACACTTTTACTCGGTGTTTGTTATTTTATGTAATACTTGTACTCAGCTCTTGTTATTTTATGTGATCTACGAAATCAATGGAATATTGAGACACCACCCTCATCCCATCATTTTTGTTAGAATCTGTAAGTCTGGCGGCTATTTAATCAACCTCGTCAATAAAATGTGAAAACATGAGGATTGTACGATTGATGTGTCCTACCACCATAACTCTGAGTACGTGAGCAATATTTCTTGCCCATTGAAAAAGCTGTTAAAAATACGCCCTTGGCATCCAGTCTAGTTTTACTCTTTTCCGGAAAATATCCACGTTGCGTATTACAGATATTATTGATTGCACTCTGCGACTGGCATGTTTTGAAAATGAAACTAGCTTTCTTCAGATGTGTAACATACATTATATTTTCGCTTTGGTCTAATTAACTTTCTTTAAGGAATACATAATAATAACCGCACTCTGCGACGTGTAGGTTTTGAAACCGAAACTGGCTTTCCTTAGATTTAAAACACTCACAGTGTTTCCATTTCACTTGTATGTTATACACTTTATATGGTAATATTTTATGTCTGGTAAAAAAAACGCTTGATACTAACACAGGGAAAGTGAGCTCAATCAACCAATCGATGAATAAACTTTCATCAGCTTATATTGATTAAATTAAATATGATTCGGTGTATACTTCTACATACACAGTACGCCATACAATGTATGATGAATAAAAACCAATTATATATATATATATATATATATATATATATATATATATATATATATATATATATATATATATATATATATATATATATATATATATATATATATATATATGTTGGGGTTTGGACCGATATATAAGGAAATCCCAGTCAAGGGGTTACATTATTGTCCCCACATGAGGCTTATAATCCCACGACTGGGATTTCGTTGTCTCAGTCCAAACCCCAACGTAGATTGTTTTTCTTGTTTTTCTCAGCCAATATTTTCATTTAAAGTAAAAAGAACTCTTCAGTAGTGCAACATAGTTCACATCCAAATGTTTACATGCGGTTCATTAATACAAATGTTAATGAGGTCTGTGGTGTGACCGTTGCGTCTGAAGTACACAGTTTATACGTGTGAGCAAGGAAAACTAACAACATAAAAGGTCTCATAGTAATGAGGTATTATCTAGGGCCGACATTTCAAATGGGGTTTTTTAGGGGGAAAGGAGGGCAAAACTTGACGGGCTTATTAATTTTCAGACATAGGCTACACCAATTTTACAGAACATGCAAATTCGGGGAGGGGGGCCTCTGCCATGTCAATTCTGGAAAAATAGCTATTACCAAAATTTACCAGTTGACCGTCAGGGTGATCATATTGGAAGTTAGATCAGCATCAATTTCATTCTAAACAGAGACGATAAAAAGTCATTTGGTGAAAACGTCTTGTCGATACAACTTTCCATTTACGAGGAGCAGAGACAACATTTTCAAAATGGCTGCCATGGTGGCCGTGTTTGAGGTCAGATCGGCAAAAGTTTAATTAAAACCCAAGTAAAAGTCATAATTAGTCTTCTGGTGAAAACATTATAACGATATGACTTTTATAAATGTTTAGGAGTTGTAGTAGCAATAATATTTCCAAGGCAGTTATAATGGCTGTCATATCGGCACAATTTACAGTTTACGATTAACTAGACAAAGTGAATCTTCTGACGAAAATCGTATGATGACAGGGCCGGACCTGCTATAGAGGCCCAGGGGGCGCGGCCCCCCCCCCCCCCCCTTTAAAAAACAAAGGTGTGTGTGTAGGAAGAAAGAACGAAAGACAGACAGTCAGAATCAAACAAACAAACAGAATCAACAAACGAACAAACAAAGAATAATATTAGAAGCTAGTGTTTAATTTTATGCGTATCCTATTTTGCGGTCTCTGTAGTCCTCTAGCTTATAGTAATACAGTGGTACCTCGGGTTACGAACGCCTGAGGTCACGAACAATTCGGGTTACGAACAACAACTTCGAAATTTTTTTTGTCTCGGGTAACGAACAGTGCCTCGGGTTACGAACGAGAGAGAGAGAGAGAGAGAGAGAGAGAGAGAGAGAGAGAGAGAGAGAGAGAGAGAGAGAGAGAGAGAGGTTTAACGTTGGAGACAAACGATCGCGTACAGTACAAACGAAGGCCACGCAAGAACTAACATCGCTTAGCGCTAGCCTAGTAGCCTAGTTTTGCACGCGTGCGTAGCCTCGCTTTCATTGGCCTTACACACAGCAGTAAAAGTAGCAGTCGTCCGATGATGAGGAGCCGGTGACCGTTTCAACTGCCAAGATTAAAGAAATTTGCAGCAAGTGGGCAGACGTCGAAGACTTCATTGTGAACCATCATCCAAACAAATTTGTTGCTAACAGGGCAGTAAACCTGATGAATGATAACGCGATGGCCCACTTCAGAAAGATTCTCCAGCTAAGGAAGCGACAAATTTCCCTTGATAGTTTCTTGGTGCAGAAAGATTCCCAGTTGGCTGCCAAGAAACAGCGACAAGAAACTCCTGAAACTAATGATTCAGAATAGCAAACAAAGTGACAAATTTCCCATGATCGTTTTCTTGGTAAAAAAGATGGACTAAATCTTTTTTTTATTTTACATTTAATTTATTTGGTTGTTTTCTTTCTCTTTATTTAATACGCGAAGTACACGTATTCTTTGCGTTTTGTCAGGTAAACGACCGGATGTTAATAAAAAAGAACGATTCTTACATCTTGAAACGGATTGCCTCTATTTCATTGATTTCAATGTTTCGGGTTACGAACTGAGTTCTGGAACGAATTAAGTTCGTAACCCGAGGTACCACTGTAGTACGTATACTATGTTAGGCCTACCGAGATTTCGTTTGCAAAGCGGTCGAAAGACGCTGGCTGACCCGCTGTGACGTAATCTCACTTCCGACTTTGGAAGCTTTTTGCGCCGAAATTTTGACAACATGCCAAAAAGGAAAGCGCTAAAACCTGTGGACGCCGACTGAAACCATAAATGTCTTTGCCAGAAAGTATCGAACAAGGATGGCATTGAAAACAGACGAACTCTTGAAGTAAATAAGATGTCTAGCTCTATGTCTAACCATAAGCCCTTGTGTCTGCGTATTTTGCTTGGAAACAGAACATTTATGTGGGTGTAGAACTAGGTGTAGAAGTTGCCAGCTTCTGATGCAGAGGCGTAGCTAAGGGGGGGGGGGGGGCAGGGGGTATATATGTCCCTGGGCGCTAAGGTACAGGGGCGCCAAAATCAGGCTTACAACGTTACATTATAATAAGTAAACAAGGGTAATAAATCAGTCACAAGATCGCCAATTTTATAGTTCGTCCCTGGGCGCAAAACATCATCGCTACGCCTCTGTTCTGATGTGTTTGAGGTATGCATCAAAAGAGCACAAAAACTATGAGTACTGTAGGTTTTGTTTTGTTATTCATTGCGTCATTTATTAAGGTTCCTCATCCCTTTCCTAACCCTCTTTCTCCTTATTATCATTGAGATCATTAAAACACTTGACTATTATCATCATCACCATTATTAAATTATACTAATGAATCAAATTTTTAAAAAAAGCTACGAATAATGTCTTCCAAATGTTTTATCAGTTGCAATGAACAACTTTTCTCAGTTTGTCTTTCGCATGTGTAATGCCTGTCAAACCCAGGGCCGGCCTCCCCCCCCCCCCCTAAAAAAAACAAAAAACATTTACTGCTTTTGATAAAAGATGCAAAGGGGGTTCCGAATTTTTTATTTTTTTTTTATTTATTTATTTATTTTAAATATTTTTTTTAGTGTTTTTAAAACATTGCAGTTTTTAGTAACTTTTGTTAGATCCCTTTTTCAAGGTTCAGATAGCACCAGATTGCACCATTTTGCATCCTTGCAGCCTTCGCTTAACCCAATAACAAGTTTGGCCTCCCCCCCACTGAAAAACTTAGGTCCGGCCCTGGTTGATATGACTATCCATTCAGGATGTAAAGCACACAATTTTTTTTACAAAAAATACTAAGATTTTTTCTCATTGTTTGTCCGATTGCCACAAGTTTTCTGGTTAAAATCCCACGTGGACATGAAATTTCCTTCTGAATAAGTAGTGATAACAAGATGGTTGCTATGGCCGCCAAATTCAATGTCAAATGATTTTCATTAAAAAAATAACAAGCACAATTCCTTCAATAAAATCCTGCGACTCTTTAGTTTAGAAACAAAAATCTTTTGCTTTCTTTTATTATCCTAAATGTAAACGATCCACAAATATTTTTTCAAAGAACTCTAAAATAAAAGTTACTCTACAAAATCCATTTTACTCCAAGTCATGAAGATGAGCTCAATTGTTTACTTTACTACCCAAATATAATAGAGTTTCAACCCCTCAAAAAACGTTGTTCAAGGAAGGTCTGTAACTAAATTAATATACAAAACACATTTTCTTTTGTTAGTCAGTGCCCTTGACCTCTGACCCCCTTTTCCCCAAAGCGTAAGCCATTCACAAACATTGGTGGTGATGCATAACTGTAAACTGGAATTTTTGTGCTAAACCAATTTTCATTTTTTAGTCAGTGACTATGACCTATGACCTTTTAGATCCCAACATTGAAGGGCTTTATTCTTACACAAGTAATTTTTTTTAGCCATTTCTACTCACACTAAAAAAGGAAATTAAAAAAACTATTATTAATAGTATTCATATATTTAAAATGAATAAATGAACGTGTCCATTTCTTAATTTTTCTTGTTATAAATCAATCCCTTACATTAACCCGAGTTTGATTTTGATTTTAAAAAATTGGATCCTACATGGATTTTGTATAATTATGTGTAAAGAAGAATGTATTAACTGCTTTTAAAAATATTGAATTATTTTGCACGCAAATTAGTTGAAACTGAAAACAGTCTTACTAAGTAAAATATGTCAAACTTTTGTAAATGCAAAAATATAGAAGTATTTTGACTTATCTAGACTTATATAAAAAGATTTACATTCCAGGATATACTACCAGCGAGATGTGCCAGTGTGTCATCACTCAAAGAGGAATAGAGTTAATCCTTGTAAGCGACCTGGAGACAGCCAACATGGCACGAACCTGTAATAGTTACATTTCAGCCAGCATCTCATGCAATCAGCCAAACATTGAATTTTTTAAAAATAGCTTAGATTTGAATGGGGATTATTACAGTGACAGCATGTTTTAAAAATTAGATTTTCGATTCCATTGAAACGTTTTGATTCAACTGACTTAAAATATAATGAAGAGTTTAAAATCTGAGAGAATATGAGAGAAATAAAAATCAAGGCTTTGTTTCAAACCAAGGACATTTATAGAGAGTTCCCACAGGGTGGATGCAATTCTTGTAGCTATTCCAATATTGCGCTATGACAGTATCAAAATAAAAGACATCATAGTTTGTATCAAAATGTCTTCAAGGTGCACTAATTTCCATCACATCAAAGTAAAAGCCTCACCTGGCTTACCTGTGAATTTGTCTGCATAGCAAGCCATTTACAATCGATTCAGGTTGTAAAGCTGCATATTAGTTTGTTCCAAGAGGATTTCACATGCCACTTGCAATGTTTGTGTTGAAAGTTTACTTTCTTAAGATTTGTCACTTGAGCAGTAGATGTGTGTGTGTGTAATTTGGATCTTTAATATAGATTTTAAGATGTCTGCAGTGTGGTAGTTTATAGTGATGTCTAGCACTGGGGCATCATACAATCGACATGTATGATTTATAATCCTGTCACATTATCTTAACACCAGGCCAACCAGTACTAACACTAACGTTCTAATGCTGAGTGCCTTGTGAGGAAGCTGTTAATACCATCTTTATAAGTCAAACCCGTGAACTCCCCCATCCAAGGCAGACACCAGGCCACTGGAGTGGTAAAAAAAGTAGATTAATTAAAAATGTATGGGTGGCAAGACCTAGTTATGCATGTCAGTGATTCTACACAGCTCTGAACATCATATGCATACAATTTTTGTAACCTCGCATTCTCCTGGCACCAGCACTGCACAAAAAATGAATGAATAGGGTGATTGATCATGAATTGGGTGATGAATAAGGTGAGTGATCATGTATTGCAAAGTTCAAACATTTGTCAAAACTTGCCATTGGTTCAACAGATTTTCTCTCAGTGTCCTGCAATTGGTTGACTATATCAAATTTTTGATTCCTAACTTCAATTGCATATGTTTCTTTTCACAAATACTATATATGAGATAATCATCTTCAAACTTAACAATGGAAAACAAACATGAAATCCGCTCAAAATGTAATTTATTCAAACACTATATTTATCATAATCTGAAATCATAATTTTTTACAGGTCTAATTTTTCAAACATTTTCCAAACAAATATATTCCATATTTTAGCATAACACATACACATGTATTGGTTATTACCTACAAATAAAAATCAACAGTACCATATATATACACGTATAAGTCAAATCCAACTGTAAGCTGAATGGACCCAGATATACCATCACATAATGTACAAGCAGAACTGGGTCTCTGCAATTGTTAATAATCATCACTGGAACAAACACACAGATCAGGGTTGATGCTGTTTGTAGTAAAACTTGAATTATAATTCAGTATATATATTTTTATATCTTTGCTATTTTTTTAAAAGATATGTCTAAGTTATGCTCTATGTTAATATATAAAAAAATTGTTTCACTTTGGTACATTAAAAACCTGTTTAGAAAGACCACAGCTGTGGCCTGTTCCCCCCAAAAATAAGCTTCCTAATGACAGATATCATCATGGTCCTAACACTATATAATCAACAAAACCATGCATTTACCATCGGTTTTTTTAAATAATTTTTTCAATGAACTGGTCTTTCAAGACATGTTTTGCTATAGCATAATCTAACTGTCATCTTGCAGCTGAAAATAAATTAAAAGAAATGCAGAAAAGACAACAAAAGAATTACAAGAACTGTAATGACAATTATTGACAAGGTAGTGTACACCAGAACTGGGCAACTTCCTCCATGGTGAAAGCTGAATACTTGATTCTTTTAAGACACATCCCATAAAGTAGACAAAATCGTCTCATAGGCTGTAGTTTGCCTCCAATTCACTTTATATCACAATCACTGCCCTAATGATCATGTGTAGAGAAGATCAACTATAGATTACCATCAATGCCATATTAATCATGTGTAGAGAAAATCAACTATAGATTACCATCAATGCCATATTAATCTTGTGTAGAGAAGATCAACTATAGATTACCATCAATGCCCGTTTTGATCCAAAAATTGAAATTGGTCAAGTTCCTCAGTTTAAATCAGCTACAGTGATGTCTCTTTTTACACCTAGTTGAATTCAATTTCAAAAAGAGATCTGAACATTCAAGTTCATGATAAAATAAGCCAATTGTAAAACATCTGCTGATGCAATATGCTTTAGTGATAGGTAGAAAGCCAAAATTTACAGCAGTACAAAGCAAAATAATATAATCATTAATGGAAACATTGGTATGTGATGTCATGAGATTAAATATGACTGCCACAGTACCAAAAAAAAACACATTTTCTGATAATCTCAACAAAAGCTTCCATTATGGGAGAATAAATATTAAATTAAGGATTCAAGGATGTTTATACAAGTCATGCCATTTAAAATCCATTTGATTAGCTCTGCCAACTTGTTGTTGAGAAAACTTGAATTAAATCAGTGAAATCATTCTTACAGTCCTTCAACAGTTATCACACAATTTCAAGGTCAAGAAATATAGTTATATAACATTTTCCTCATGTATTTCCAGCATAAATATTGACCAAGATACTTAGTCATTACCAGCCTAAATTCAGTGACCTAATTGGTATAGTAATTGTCTTGTGATGGAAAAGCGTGAAAAGTAGGTAACTACAAAAATAGGTCATTACATCAGCTACATTAAAAGAGAATTTAAAATTTAGGCTACAAGTATTTATTGATGAAATCACAAAGTTACTGACACAAATCTTGTATTCAATTCTTGTAATTCAAGTTATTAACTCTTGTGTCCAATGCCAAGTGATTCAAGTTTTTAACTCTTGTGTCAAATGCCTTGTGATTCAAGTTATTAACTCTTGTCAAATGCCTTGTGATTAAAGCTACTGACAAACTTTGTGTCTAACACTGGTTTTCTAATGCCTTTTGATTCAAGTTACTAACTTTTGTGTCCAATGCTTTATGTTTCAAATTATTAACTCTTGTTCAATACCATTTGATTGAAGTTAATAACTCATGTTCTAGTAATCAAAGTTATGAATTCTTGTGTCCAATAACTTGTGATTAAAGTTATTAACTCTTGTGTCTAATAACTTGTGATTAAAGTTATGAATTCTTGTGTCCAATAACTTGTGATTCAAGTTATTAACTCTTATTTCCAATGCTTGTGATTCAAATTAGTAACTTTGTGTCCAAGGCCATGTGTTTCAAGTTATTAACTCCTGTGTCTAATAACTTGTGATTAAAATATTGACAAATATCTCTTGACACATCCTCTGAATCTATTCCCATAAAAAAGCATGCTTTCAGTGTTAGTGTAATCTACAATGAAGTTCTTTTTTAGTGAACACAACATCATTTCATCTGTTCAAAATATTCCGTATGTACCTCTATACACTTCCTCAGTCTGCTTATCCAAAATACACAATGATATTTTGTATTCACTTTTTTATTTGTTGTTCATATGCTGGAAAAGTGCTCTGTCAACTGCAAGGCACCCTTCAAATTGCTGGTCCCTCAGCAAATCTTTCCAAGCAGGATTCTAAATCAAATGTCACCTTGAGCCAAATCAGGTCCGTTTGGTGGATATGGCAAAGATTGAATTATGTACTCTGTCACAAGGTCTTTCATAATGGTGTATTTATGCACTGGTGTATTGTCATGGACTAGATGGATACCCCAGTCACTGGTATATGGACAGGTCTTTCATGATGGTGTATTGTCATGGACTAGATGGATACCCCAGTCACTGGTATATGGACAGGTCTTTCATGATAATGTATTGTCATGGACTAGATGGATACCCCAGTCACTGGTATACAGACAGGTGGTTCATTACTGTTAAACAGCTTTTGGCAACAATTTGGTGGTATAAAAATATCCACAGACACTAGATGAGTCAGTCACTTGTACCAGGATGATTGGTCATTTTGCACTGAAGTATAATGCATATGAAATTCTTGATGGCCTTCAAAGCATTAAAAACAGCTGACACATGTATGTCCCTGATTAAAAAAGCTTTGTATTGTGCATCTTCATAAATACCCCCTTCACAGCAACCAATTAGTCTTCACAATGGTCTTCCAGACTGTTGGTTATCTTCAAAGGATTTTAGAATCATGTTCGAAAAAATCTAACCATGACAAAATTGTAGGATACAGCTAAATTACTTTCACATACATTAACTAAATCATCTTTGAAATCTGTCAGAGAGTACCAAAAGAGTATCAGAATTATACTATTCTCTTTGAAGAATAGCAGAATTACTCTCATTCACCAACATTTTTATTCCATTGTCAGTTACTATATACCACATGTATATATATATCTGTAGGTGTCTGACATGCTACATGTGCAGGTACAGTTCATTTTATATAACATTATTTTGTCTATCAATTTATTTGTAGGTTCAAAGAAACAACTTGTAACAAAATAATGGGGAGGGGGCCGAGTGGCCATGTGGTCTAAAGCACTCTCCGTTACAGATCACTGCCATCTCACCTGTCTGTATGAGTTCGAGTCTCGGAATTGGCCAATATGGGTATGTGAGAAAGCTTGTCAGTAGTTTCTCATGGGTCGGTGGTTGTTTCCGGGGATTTTCCCGGGTTGTTCCGCCACCATTAATACAGGCAGTCATGTATGGCCTATCGTGTGCTGAAAACCCTACAACAACAAAATATTCAAAACCCTTTCAGATAATCCTTGTATGTAACACGATTCCTGTCACAAACTTTATTAAATACAAGATTCTATACCTTTGTGCAGATGATTTCCCCCCCCCCCCCGCATACTTCCCTAAGACCTCTGAATATATATAAATATATATAGTGTATTTTTTTGACAGTGTATAAATTATATGTAAATGTCCAGAGAGGTAGTGGGAAGAGATAAAATGTTAAACAAAATGATCAGTTTTAGAAACATTAGCTAATCAAAGTGCATTTAATTTCTAAAATCCTGAAATCTTACAACTAACTTTAGTGAGAAGAAATCATACAGTCACATTGAAATCAGTCACTTTCATTAAAAAGTCTTTGACATTCTGGCTTGTTCCAATTGACAAGCTAGACACGTGTCATTGGACCAGACAAATCGGACTAGCAGTTTCACTGGCCAGCACAATGATTCGAGTGGAGCCTATCCAACCAATGCCTGTAGCTAGGTTAATACTAGAAATGGGATGAACCCTGGATACATATAATCATTATGATAATTATTTAACTTATAACAAGTTAAAATATCAATATTTATTTCTATATTTTTTGCTCTAATAGTAAGCATTCACATTATTATGTCTTCATGACTGACCTTGAAAATGACTGCAGGATGGAAGAGATTGACTTTAACAATGTATCACGAAACAAAGGATCAAGAAATAAATTAAACTGCATGCATCTGTATTGCACTAATAGAAGCACGACTTCCTTATAATGGCTAAATGAAGATGCTGGTTGTCTTCAAACAAAATAAACTTGGAAGATCATAGGGCATTACAAACTCTCTTTGCATTTTTTGACTTGCCGTAAAGGGCAAGCTTAAAATCCTGATTATCTTGAATTTGTCCTGGGTATCAAGCAGTCCTGATTTTCATCACACTTAAATTCGAGAATTATCTAAATTCACACTCTGAAGGAGAACCATTGATATTTTCATATTAATCAAATCTCTTTACTTTGCGGTTTTATTCAACCGTAAAATCCATCATAATTGGTAACCATGGAGAATATTACATTCATGGTTTATTATGCAAAATGCAATCACATTTAACAAATTATCAGTCAATTAGTGTCTCTTAAATTGATATATGATCACCAAATACTGATGCATTATGCATAACATAACCTACAATTCATGTCAAAAAGTTTTTTCTGAAGAAAACAAAAAGACTAAAGTATAAAATATAATTCAACACACATTTTCATTGGATGGTTGATGTGGTCATATTTTCACTGACTACTGTAGAGTTCATGATATCATTCAGAATGAAATTCAACACTGCACAATTTGGATAAATGTCAAGATGCATCCATGACTGATGGGTCAATTATATATTCGTTTATTCCTTATGTTTTGACAGTCAATCACTCTTGGTGATGTCTGCCAATACATGCATAATAAAACTTGTGACAAATGCATGTGACAAATGGTTTTAAATGCATTACAAAATAATAAATATGTAAGGAAAAAAACTCTGATTGTGCGCTAAAGAACAAAGTTCAGTACACAGTACCGAAGAAATTTTAATATAAAAATATTGTGTAAAAAATTAAGTTTTATTACCATATGGATCTACAGAGTTTTTCCAAACCATGCCATGCTGAATTGAAAATAATTATAAATATAATTTTGTGTATAGATAATAAGTTTTTCAACATGGCTGTAAATGTGGCTGTATCAAGCTGAAATCACAACTTTGGGAAGAATGTGTGCACATAAATTAGATACAGATATGCATTTATTACCTATGTTTTGACAGTCATTCACTTCTGGTGCTGTCTGCCAATACACACATAATTAAACCAATGACAAATGCATTAAATGCATTATAAAACAAAGATTTGACAGCAAGCATATTTAACTCTAAAGACACTATCACATCCTGAAGATACCAAATGTGGTACTCTGTTTTGGAGCGTTGAGTGCTGCACTTAGACTGAGCCCTAATACTGTCCTTGTGTCCACTGGATCTATCACTCCATCATCCCACAACCTGAAACATTTTGTCAAATGGCAGGGGTATAATCCAGTGAATCTAACACATTATGGAAGAAAAGAATGAACTTACAACATAAAGTACTAAACAAACAAAAATTGATTTCACTGGACAGAAAAAAAACGTATTTCAATTCGCTTCTAAAAATAATCATTGACAAATCTGAAATGGCCTTATGGATTTACAGTTGATGGTTGAATAATAACTATATTAATAATCAACTGTGAATTTATATCATTCAAAGCAAAAAGCAGGATGTAGTGTACAACTGTTTCTTCTTTAAGATTAAAAATATTTTGCCAAATTACTAAATCAAACTTTTGTTCAATTTGGCAGTGAAGTTAAAGAAATTGGTAAACATTTTGTGAAATTTCGTGAACCATGATATGATCTTATACTTAAATTAGTGTTATAATGAAATGCATTAAAGCAGGATTTCATGGTACCACTAAGATTATTGTAATCCTGTGTATACCCATAAAACTCACCTGGCACCAAAGTATTGAGACAACCTCAACTTCAAATTTCTATATCACTCTAGTTACCCATAGAACTCACCAGGTACCAGAATAATTGAAACTTTTAGATAACCACAATTACAAATTTCTGTAACACTCTGGTTACCCATAAAACTCAACTGCCAACAGAATAACGTAGACTGCCCTCAACTTCATATTTCTTTATTACTCTGGATACACATGAAACTCACCTAGCACTAGAATAATATGGACTACCCTCAATTTCATATTTCTTTATCACTCTGGATACACATGAAACTCACCTAGCACTAGAATAATATGGACTACCCTCAATTTCATATTTCTTTATCACAGGCGTCTTAAGGGCTATTTCTTCCTCTTCTGTCCACTGGGGATAAAAAGAAATGGAAATCAGATCATTTCTAGCATTATTTATTTTATACTGAAGCATTAATGTTTTAACTAAACAAGGCTCCCAAGTAAAACAACATGATGAGAATGAAAATCTGTTGCAATTTTTTTTAATAAACACTCTAACTTCTGTTATCTATTTTCAGAGATATCAAAGTAGGCAAGTTCATCATGAAAAATCTACTGTCAATCAATTAAAATATTCATTAATGTATAGTTTGTTAATGGGGATAGTTTAACACCATTTTTCAACACATGAAATACTATACACAGTGGGTACTGTATTTAGTAACTTAAGAACCTGGATAGACCTCAGGAAAAACCACCAACCCATGTGAAGCTACTGGCAAGCCTTCTCACATACTTCCAATGGTGGAGCTAAGACTCAAACTCATGTTGACAGAGCTAAGATGCATGAGTGACCTTGCAACCAAGATCATTTGGTGGTCTTATATTAAGGTGATTACCTTTGACCACTCGGCCACCCTTATTCAGTGATTACTGAGAAATGAAAGATCAAGCTAGATTTGGAGCTGCTATTATAGACTGGCAGCTTCTTCTATATAATAGTTTAAATATGTTCATGAAAAAATAAGAATACAAAATTTCAAGGGTGATAACTGACAAACTTTTGTTGATACCTACTGGTTTTCCCTCCCTTTGTCTCTGTTCTCTGCTGATCTGTGCTAACACATTGGCTGCCTGTTCTCCTCCCATTACTGATATCCTGGCATTGGGCCACATATATAAGAATCTAGGCCTATAAAATTAATAAAAATTGTTTGGAAGAAAATATTAAGGATGTGGCATGTTTGCATGTGCAACTTTGCTCAGCCCAAACAATACGTGAATATTTCCATTTAGCTGAATGAAGCAGTAATAATGAGTTCAGTTTCAATGATTGCTATTGAAATGAGTAATGCATATGTACATTAATTTGAAATTTTAACTACAGCATGTATTTCTTTATTTAGCATCATTAAACTGTAATCTTTACTACTCCATCAAATCTATTTTTTACATACTCGTTATATTTATCAACACTGAGATAATTCCTTCCACAGAGAAAGACATGGAGAGAAAAAGTGAAAAAGAGTGTGTGTTATTTGAATTTCTAATGTAGCTTTACCAATTTGAACCATATCGCTATGATGTCTACAGTATAGCAGTTTATAGTGATGTCTAACCACCAAATTGGTCCTGATAGAGAGAAAGAGAGAATCATCTAAGTAAGATGCATTAAAAATGTAGTACAAAGGGCAATTATTAATCCACTTTGCTCAGCTGGATCATAAAGAGAGAACCCTCTATTGAGAAATCAAAGTTGGGAGAAGACTGAAAGGCCTAATTCCTTTAAATGATGCATATACTTCTGGAAATTAAACCCATTGAAGGATTTGTCAGTGTAAAGTTGCATGCTAAATTCAGCTGACACCAACATTCATTAATAAAGTATGCTGCATAAACTCCAAGTCAACCAAGTCCTGGAATGCTAAACTAGTCTAGTCATTCAAGGTCTTATCGATAAAAAGCTGCATGCCATATAGATGAATAGGGCGAGTAATCATGAATAGGGTGAAGCTGTGTTTCAAAAAAACCAAATCAAGGAAGTTGACTACATAACTCTTGAAAATCAGTTCTTAAAAGCTAGAAATCAAAGTCATTCAATATCTTGTGTATTAAAAGGTGCAGGCCAAGTCTGGCTGAAATCCAACAAACCATGGTCAAGTTGTACGGTAGAAATCAAAGTCAGGAAGCTGGATGGTCAGGGAGCATAACTTCTTTAAATGATGTCACGGAATGCTTGAAATTCTACCCATTCAAGGTCTATCAATAAAATGATACATATCAAATCTGGTTGAAATCCATCAAAATTTGGTAAAATTGTGCCATAGAAAAACAAAATCAGCAATCCAGGAAATCAGGAGACGATGCTGTGAATGAAGTCCTTGAATACTCAAAATCAAACTTGTACGAGGTCTCATCAATATTTAAAGCTCTATCGTTTAGATAAAACCCATCAATTCTAAGCAAAGTTCTGCTGCAAAAACAAAAGTATGGTCAATCATGGAGCATAGCTCTCTAAAAGATGCCACAGAAGGCTGAAAATAGACCCATACAATTTTTAAAAAAGATGTTAACCTGATAACAAATTTATTAAAAATCTAATGATTCCCAGATAAGTTATTTTCCAACCATTAAGCAAGAGTCTAACCTTTGATGCATCATGCTTCAAATTTTAAACTTGGCTCTTGTTTTCAAATGTATACAGCGTAAGATAATGATAATTTGGTTTCCAAGGAATACAATCCCTAAAATCATTAAATGATTTCAATATACAAGAATAATGATGTAATATGTGACTTATGGAAAGAATAACCAATCAGCCAGACTTCTCATTACCTCTTGATGTAGTAGGTTGAAAATTAGATGCCCATTTCAGTGCAGCAGTATAATCAAAAACATAACAGTGTAGTAAAAGTGGACAGCTTCAATGTTAAAATGTGTAAAACTAGGTTTCTGAGCCAACTGCCAGTAGCTAATGAGAAGGATTACCATTTATACTCACTTTACAAATCAACAACACAAACACTAATCTACTGTCACATAATATACCAACTAATCTGGGTCTGTTCAGTTTGAACTTGTATTTGACTTAAAAGCAAGTATATGCAGTAATCAATACAGTAAAACCTGCTATGAGCGACCTCCTGTCATTTCTGACTACAATCGTAATGCATGGATTGATTTTATTATATAAATGCTCTGTTGTGAGTGACCACCTGCTGAACGTGACCAGTGACAGCCCACAATGTCTTGGCAAAATATGCATTTTAACACTGTTATGAATGACCGCATTGCAAAAACAAAGATAAACTGCACCAATCTTTATTTAATCCCTCTAAAAAAAGTGACAGCTCATACTGTTCTAATTTTTTTTTTTACAAATTAAAATATAGGCTGGCTATGTTTATAGTGCTTTATAGCTTCTGTAATAATTCAAGTTTGGTTCCCTGTTTCGTATGCTCTGTGTTGTTCTCGACTATTTGTATAGGGGCGAGCAATGCTGGGAGCATAAAAAGCTGGGAACCAGACTAATTATTCCCGCACATAGCCTGCTTCCTGGCTTATCGTAGGATGCAGCATCCCTATTAAGGACCATATTGCAAGAACAGACAGACACACCTGACCTATATGTAATCAATTGTTACAATGACCACTTGATTAGTAATGATTGTTCTGATCAAAAGCAAACATAAAAGGAATATTTTGAAAAAAAATGAATTGTTGCTACCAGTGATAGATGTTACAGTCCATAAAGCAGGCTAATGTACATGTCACAAATTATAGTTGTAGTGCCAAAGTTGATGTAGTGGTTGCATTTATTGTCTGTCTTTAGAGTTAATCCATATTGCCAGGGTGGGTGGGGGTGAATATGGTCATTCCCTATTAAACCAGCAAGAGAGAATTGTTTGTGGGATTCAACTGATAGTGTTTAAGACTCGTGATGTTTGTTGTCCCCTCCCCAATGTTAAGTGATTACATCCCATTCAAGTTTTTGTGACTTGGTTACACACTTTGCTTATAGAATTAATCTTGGTATGTCATCTTTGAATGAAGCCGTTGACTTTTGTCTGTGTGTTTCTGTTTATGGATGAGATAATTGTTTCTATTTATTTCATTGTAAGATATGCAATGCAAATGTATAGATTTTTCATATTTTCCCACAGCCCAGTCAAAACATTCTTTACGTTCAATATTCCAAATGTTAACTTATAATTTTAACACCTACAACCTTAATAACAATGGACAAACTTCCATATTTTGAAGCTGGAGAAAAAAATTATTGTAACTGAAAGAAGTGAAAAAGAGCAGTTCATTTGCAAATAAGCAGTCTAATTGACAGTAAAACAAATTTTTGCTTGTTATAAAGAAAAACAATTCAGAAACAATTTCATATGCTAAAAAAAATCTTCAAATGTAAATGTAATTTTATGTTTAATGACAGAAGTATATCTTTATTGCTATATAATTTTGTTTTTAGACGAACGTTTACAATGTTTAGAAAGAACTATTAATAAAGAATGGAATATATGTACAATGATTTTGGTTATTTTTCTTGAAATTATTCTGAAACTGGACCTTGGAAACTGGTCTGTTTGTACAAACCTTCTTTGAGAGAGACTACCTGTCTTGAGATATTTTTTATTGGCTGTAGGGGCAGTCACTCATAACAGATGTTACTGTTATACTGTCATTTTATATTCTCAAAGCTGTATGAATTATTTTAAAAAATACATGTCAATGGCCACAATTTCCCCAAAAATTAGATTTCACTAGATTAGTAGCTGACATTCATTTTTGGAAAACTGAAAGTTCTGGACCAGACTTGAAATTTCTGGAAGCAATGACTCTCACTAAAAAGAATTCTGATTTAAATAAGAGTTCACATTACAACTGGTTATATACCCATAAGCTCTCCCACACATCCCATAGTTTCCAGCACCATATGATCCCCCAATTATCAGCGTGATCTTAGGAACCTTGGCACATGCAACTGCTGTCACCATCTTGGCTCCATGCTTAGCTATACCTCCTGCTTCTGCATCACGTCCAACCATAAAACCTGATAAAGACACCGCATTTTACATTTTAACACTTGCAAAAGAGATTAAAGGTATCTTTGCTATAAATAAATGAGAGCTTTTTGCAGCATGTATATCGTGCCTGATATTTTCATTGACAATATCTAATGTGTGAGTAGCCAATATAAACTTAAAATACAGCCAAAAATCCTTAGTTTTTTACCATATGATCCACAGTCCGCTATGAACTTTTAAATATAATGAAATTCATTTGATATAAGGTCATTTCCAAAAACTTTGCCAAAATTTAACTTTAGCTGCCGATATCAGACAAAACTGTGACACACAAAAACCATCTCACACAAATTATAGAGAAGAAAGGTTTTGCTACTGCAATAGTTTTTTAAAACCAAAAGTTAAACATGAAACAAGAAACCAATCTAGGATAATAAAGTTGGACTATCTGCAGCAAGCTCTGGAAACAATAGGCAACCTTAAAGTGCCAGTGTTTCTGAAAATTTGACAAATCTTTATATGTTAACTTTTCTTTGTGGAAAAAAGCTATCTTATCCAATACACAAAGAAAATATATATTGTTGAGTGAATTTCTTAAAATGGTAATCCCTCAGAACGCAGTAAAATTTTTAGTTTTTTTGGTATCAGCTGATAACTGTGTCCGGCTTATCGATGATCACTACTTTCACTAAATAATCAAACGTGTTCAGATATCCTCTCATATACGAATACATTTTTATCTGTTTTGGCCAAACATTAATGACCAGTATATTTTTGAAAATAGATACCATTGATAATATGACTACATGCTCTGGTACGATGAGGCTTATTTTATTATGTCTTTGATATATGGTACTAAAAAAAACTATTTTGACCTTTAAAGATGATGAAGTCTAGTTTACATAGACAAAAACTTCATTAAAATTAAAAAAGAAAAAATTCTGGACCAGAAACATGTTACAGAGGTTTAAGTTTTGAGACATTTTACTGCATAATAAATCTTTCCAACAGAGTTAATCATAACACTGCTGACAGATCTGTCTTAAAGAGCATGATCACAAGACATGCAAATCCTCCCTGGAGAGTTCAACCTGAGAATAACACTGCTGACAGATTGGTCTAAAAAAGCAAATTTTCTCTAGACAGTTCAACTGGGGCACAGGACTGTTGCAATATCTTCATGTAAGAGCATTAACAATGGACAAGACTGCAAATGCTCCCCTTAAAGTCTGACATGGGCCTTGCTGCAAGACCTGCTGGACAAAGGCAAGATTACGATCTTTCAACATTATTGTAAATGTAGCATAAAACACATGTAACATCACCTACTTTGATTACAATGATGCTCATAGAAATACATCTCTTCTAGTCGAAATCTGACTAAGAATGGAAGATTAAAAACTAATTTCTTCAGAAAATATTAGTCACTATGACCAGCTTCTGTTACAATTGAGTAATACTTCTTAGAATGCATTCCATCTCAATGTTTTATGATCTTTTCCTGGACAGGAACTGGTTAATTAATTTAAAGATGAAACAGACCAAATGCAAGCAATTAATTATAGCAAGAAACTGACCAAAGACAGCTAATGAAACATAAACTGACCAAAGGCAGGTATTGAATTTAAATACAAAAATTGACTAAAGGCAGTAAAGGTCATAGGTCATAGGTAACCTACATGTAAAACAGACTCCCCCTATTACATGAATAATTCTATAGAGACTACCTAAATCAATGAAATGTGAAATATAGATCACAGTACCTAATGTCTAATATCATGGAATAGTAACAACAGAGATACATCCATAACCTTCTAGGGAATATTTATGTCAACTGCTCTCCAAGTTTAATACCAGTGCAAAATTGCTTCATCCACATGCCCTTCAAAAGATCAAGAGGAATTTTTGTAAACATGTAAATGATCTTTCTCCAGAATTGTATTATAGAAGCAATCACAGAGTCTTTTCCATCTATACTCCATATCAATGATAGGAAGAAACTGCTAGCTAGCTATGTTGTTTACCAGTTTCAGCTTGAGTGATACCTTTATGAAGATTTGTTGGGATGCGTGTGAGGATTTAACCGTAATCTGAACTGGTAAGTATTCTTGTAGAAAAATAATTTACGAAAACAAATTTTCTCTCTGGAATAGATGTCCTGATTAACATTAGAATTAGGATAAAAAATAACAGGAGGCAATGCTGAGCATCCTAAATCAAGTATGGTAACCCTTAAGGAAATAAGGAACATTTTTGCAGCTAAATGGACGACTCTGTATGCCATGGTGCTGTTGGCTGGTAGATGGCATGGTTCATGAAAGTGACAGATTCCTGGTCACCTATTGTGCAATATGGCTGACAAAATAGCAAATCATCCACACCCAAAAAATATACCATGCAATCAGACTTACAGGCCGTAGAACCAAGCTCAGATATGTGGAGGGAAGGGGTACTTTGCATCAACTACACTGTATAGAAGAGGGAGGACAGTCTCATGTAAGCTCCAAATCATTACTAGAGAAACACAGCAGGGAGTAAAATTCAACCAGTGCCAATAACTGTGTCACCTCTTGTACTAGTCAGCACATTTGCAACTCCAACAATGGAGAAAGTGTTTGTGTCACCCAACTCATCAATCCTTTAATATACAAGAGTTCATCTCTCTGGACTTGCTGTGTTTCCCATTTGTCTTTGATCCATGTTGCACTACATGGACAAGATGTTCTCTGATAATGATGCACAAGTGCTGCATATAGCTGTGCATGAACAATTGGTAAACACAAGACAGCTCCTATGCATTCTTCAATGGCTTAAATCTTTTAATTTTATGCATTTCATTGACATGGTTAATCAGTTTTCTGAAAGACATGGATGCAGTATGTTCAGGAAATAAACAAACCAAAGGTGTTCATCTGTACAAATAATCAAAGGCTTTTACCAAGTCAAAAACATCAGCAGTGTGCATGAAAACAACCAAAAATGGGCACCAGTGATAGTGAAAACTACATGACAATCACATAAATATCAACAAATTTTTAAAAAAATGATTGCAACATTTAGTAAATACTTTTACACTCAATACCATAATGACAATGTTGAAGGATGGTCAATATTCCACATGATTAACTTATATTATGTCAGAGGTATAATGTTTGATGCTTGTTGTAGCAAGCAAAAACTAAACTATGGAAGCCAACCATGGCCATTTAACATGGGTATGGGGAGGTAAATTGATGGTTGGGAAGAGTTCCTCTCTTTGTCATCACAAATAAAAAAAATGGTGTGTGTGTGTGTGTGTGTGTGTGTGGGTCTTTCCACAATTGCTGGATTTGAGAAGTACCAGAGCTTCTTCCCAATGTTACTGATATCTGGAAATATACTCAAAGTAGAAATAATGGTTACAGTAACCAACATCTAAACAAAGATGGATGTCGTTGAATCCTCTTACCTGTAATATTTTGAAGGAAAATTAATGGAATATTTCTTTTACAGCAAAGCTCGATAAAATGTGTTGCCTGAAGAAAAAACAAATATTCATATGAACACACAAGCAAGAGTGTGGAAGCTATAGACCTAAACATAAAAAGTATTTTTTATAATGCTAATGAGACTATCCACAAATTAATAAAAACAAATATGATGTCATGGATACTTGCATAAACACAGTTACTTTTCATGTGGAAGGACTATAAAATGGAGCTCATGTACAAAAGTTTTTATTATGTAAACTCAATTAAGAATGTTTACAATGATGTAGCACCTGAGAAAATCTTAGACTTTTTGAAAGAAAGTGCTCTATACACAAATTTGTGACCCTATGATTGTTTTTATTTTTTAAAACTGAAGTCTATTTTATTTAACATCTTTTCCGTTAATCTCTCGTCTTGATGTACTAGAAGATAGTTTAATTTCAAACAGTTCATCTACCTATAATTTTTTTGTAATTCTTTGCTGGAAACTTTATTACCACACTATGGCGTACACTTACATCATTGTCAATAGTTTGCAGAAGCCTCTACTGCCACAGATTTATAGTTTTATTAATGTTAAAAAACAGTATTTTATTGAAATTAAAATATTTGTTTTCAAAACCATATATACGTGCCAATTTCAATTCCAAACAACATAGAGCTTGATCTCCTGTTTGCATTATGCATTGGCAGATCAAGGTCTGTGTTTTCTTCTTCTAGTGATTACAAATAAATTTGACAGACATAGATCTGCCAGTACATTATATGACAGAAGATCTGAGCTTGTACAGTTTGCAATTTGACTCATTTTATAAATGAGTATATATGGTAATTACAGTTATTTTAATAGAACTTGTAATCAAGGTACATTTTACCTTCAAGGCTGACTCAGAAAACAAAACACCATTATTTCCAAGTATTCCAACAGGATAACCCCATAGTCTTGCAAATCCTGAAAACAGAAATATTTCTGTTGTTATAATAGTACCTAAAACATGTTACAGTTGTAAGAATCAAACACAGATTAACCTGCAGTATACTGATACAAATATTAATCCAGATGATAATGATGATGTATTTAATCCTAGTTCTTTCTGCCAATATAGCTCTTCCTCACTACTAAAGTTACATTTTTGGACTTGGTCAAACAAGATTTTGTGACCATGTTTTGTGCAAAAATTAAATACAGATTATGTTTGTTTCAATCGGTCTGCAAGATATATTTAATTTAAACATGAACTTACCAATAACTAAATCAATTTTAAATCCTTTGCATTGCATGTCATGCAATATATGATATAGCATTTTCGTTAGGACTACACTTTATTCAGACAGCCATAATACGTAACCAGTGTTCACATATCAGGTATAGCAAGCAGATCAAATTTGTGTACGAGAGTGAACTGACAATAATGTCAGGATAATTTCAGTAGATCGATTGTCATGTTTGAATTTGTCCTCCTTCCACAATTAATAATTTTTTTTACCTAGAATTCATCAAATGTTTGAAGGAAATGACTACCAAATTGATTTTTATCATACTCTAAACTAAAGATTTAGAAATTTGAGTTCAACTGACAAGTGAAAACTTTAGCTAATGTTCAGTGTAAGTGTGTGTGTGTATGTGTGTGTGTGTGTGTCTGTCTGTATGTATGTATGTATGTATGTATGTATGTATGTACATGTATGTATGCATGCATGTAGGTATATAAGAATCAGTATGATTCCTGACTTTTGTCACATTTATTTTAGAATCTTAGCTAATTAATCAAAATGAAATGTAACACTAATTTTAAAATGCTCATTGTTCATGCCTATGCTTTCACACAAGACAAACCCACTTGTGTTTAATTATTGCTACATGAACACTACTATAAGGGGTGAAACAAATTATCTGTCAATGAGAAGAATCCGATCTTCGATTATAGAACTTAGAACCTTTTAAATTTAGTGGCAGTTTAAAAATATCAGATTTTTAAAAAAATTGTAAAATGCATTCATATTTGGTTCTATTTTCATTTATTATTCATCCTTGGCAGCCTTGGTGTTGCATTCTCCATTTTCTTCAAAATGAAATATTTTCTTTTGTGTTAATTTTGCTTTTCATATCTGTTAATTCTGCATTCAGTACATCAATCACTCTGTATATCATTTTAATTTCACTAATAATTTAACCCCTAATGGGTCTGCATGAACTTTTATTTATGAAAAAATCAAATTTTACCTGTCACCAGTGTCTCTCCATATTTGGCTTTGAATTCATCAAACCTGCTACCATCCACAGTCCTTGCTATTACCTGGAATAAGTATAAAATTGTACACGTCAGTAAGAGAGTTTTTATTGGCTAGCTAAAATGAAACATTAGGAAAAGAGAAACACAACCATCCTATCAATATATGTCTAAGTTTGATCTAAATATTTTTCAATTTGTTCTAGCCCATTTGTAACAATAAGGCCATATTACAAAGTAATAGAGGTAAACATTCAACTTTATTATGCAAGAGTTGTTGTTGTTTGCTTCGTTTTCATTGACACTTTCAAACCTTGGTTATATCATGCCAAATAAATCAGAAGTGACTTTCAAAAGGACACAGAGGCAAGCATTTTGGGATTACATGGACAGTTATCAATTGCTAGCTTCATGGATAACAAGTCAGATGCTCGAACCAAATTAGTTACCACAAAAGAAATTGCTTGCTTTAGCCTGCACAAATAACCTCCCAGTGATCTGATGCATAGTTGCTGACCCCAAACAATCAAAGATAGTATGGTGGGGTAAGAAATATAGTAAGGTAGCTACTTTAAATAGTAAGGTAATTAAAAATATTAAAAAATATAGATAAACCTTATTTATAGTAACATCGTTAATGTATAAGATGTCCACTCTTACATCACTGCTGAATTCTTCTGGTTAACATACTCAAACACATGCACGCACGCAGGCCATGTGCACACACACAAACACTGAACTACAACTTAGCCTCAATTGAAATGAATCTATCTACAGCATATTGTACATGTAATGCCTACTGAATAAAAACTTTACTGTATACACATTTAATTCTTTTCAGCTCAGATGCACTGTACTGTCTGTTGTAGCAATGAACACTGTATTTCATTAACACCATAACATACATCACAGTTTTATCTCGTACCTGTGTTCTAAACTGTGTGGCTTTTTTATACATATAACATAAAAAAAACACCTCAAAGATGTAGCATCACTGCAGAATGGTCAATATTCCCAGTATGGCATATGAAATATATCATTACTGTGACAAATGGTTCATATTCCCAGTATGGCATATGAGATATATCATTACTGTGACAAATGGTTCATATTCCCAGTATAGCAAATGATATACTTCATCACTGTGAGAAATGGTAAATATTCCCAGTATGGCATATGAGATATATCATTACTGTGACAAATGGTTCATATTCCCAGTATAGCAAATGATATACTTCATCACTGTGAGAAATGGTAAATATTCCCAGTATGGCATATGAGATATATCATTACTGTGACAAATGGTTCATATTCCCAGTATGGCATATGAGATATATCATTACTGTGACAAATGGTTCATATTCCCAGTATAGCAAATGATATACTTCATCACTGTGAGAAATGGTAAATATTCCCAGTATGGCATATGAGATATATCATTACTGTGACAAATGGTTCATATTCCCAGTATGGCATATGAGATATATCATTACTGTGACAAATGGTTCATATTCCCAGTATAGCAAATGATATACTTCATCACTGTGAGAAATGGTAAATATTCCCAGTATGGCATATGAGATACATCATTACTGTAAGAAATGTTACATATTTCCAGTATGACATATGATATACATCATTACTGTGACAAATGGTTCATATTCCCAGTACGACATGTGATATACATCATTACTGTGACAAATGGTTAATATTCCCAGTATGACATGTGATATACATCATTACTGTGAGAAATTTTTCACAGCTCATAGGTATGTCTATTGGATACGTCTGCCAAAGCTTCACATTCTTGATTTAGTACCCTACTGATTCTTATGCCACATTTATTTTGTCACAATATTGTATTAGGATTAAGTCCATCAATTTCAGTCTACTGTTCACACAGGTATTTGATAAAAAAAAAATATATTTAAATTTTAGTTTCATTTTAAAAATCTTATTTATTAAATTTATCTTAACCCTTATCCTAGGACTTTGTGGTGTGCAGCACAAGAACCCACATGGATAAATTGTGATTACAAAAAATGATAATTGCACTCTACTTTTAGATCATTTACATTTTAATTAAGCTTAATGGTCTGCCTTTTCTACATTTAATTTCAAAACCTTATTGAAATGAGGATGTGACAGGGATGCAACCTGTTTTCAGGTTCAAAATTATTCACTAGTATATCCAATAACACTTTCCCAGCTACAATAACAGATGTGCTAACTTTAAAATAACTTGCTTTCATCGTTATCAATAGACTGTATTTGCGGATACAAAGATGACCTATGCTGGCAATCAGTCATTTGGGTTTTCTTTGTAACCCATATTATAAGTACACAGTTGTAAAACTTGATTGACGCAGAATGTTTGTTACAGAGCCCAATGTGACAAACAATGTTTAAGAACCATCAATGTCAAGCTGAAGAACCCAGATGTGCAAACAGTTACAAAAAAATACATGATGTGACAAATGCTATGCTACCTTTACCAACAAGATTTATGTCAATAAAATTACCTTAAGGGTAAATGGCTAAATACAATTTGTATAGCACAAAGAGAACATTTTCATATTTGACTAATTTGTGGGACTTTTTGCACATCACTGGTCTCCAAGGGTGTGAATTCATACAAATTCTGCACGTCACAAAATCACATGACCTGCCATCATCTCTGACACCACTGTAAAATATATTAAGTGTGTACTCTGACAATCTAATGTTTTTTTTTTAAAACTCCCTTGCTTTGGAACCTATAACCAGCTCAGAATCATCTTTTTGTTTGTGGTATCACTTAATGGAACATGAAGTATGCTCTAATCTTTCAGGGAAGCTGGCTTCATAAATTAAAATAAAACAATTTCACACCAAATCATGCAAAATGTTTTTAAATTTAAGAGTCAATGGTCAGTCTTGCTGAAGAAGTAACTTATCTTTGTCAAATATTGGATATGTATGTTTCAAGAACAAGCAATTTAGTTTTCTATTAAAATGAGACATTTGTGAAATTGTTGTTTTATCACTTTTGTTCTGACAGTAGTTTACTACATGTAGTAACAGTTTGCATATGCAATGATAGTTTTCTGATTGAACAATATTTTATTTGATGTCCCCTCAATAAATCTTTAAATTCTGATGGTTTCTTAATTGTGGTACTACTTATGCCCACAGTAGTTGATTTCACCCATTTCTTTTCCTTGAATGTGTGTACTTTATTTGGTTTCTCTTCGTTTGGGAAAAAACATCCTTCAAGGTAACCTAATTGTCCAACAAACGATTCAAGCACTAGTCTAGTGATAACCAAAGTTTACATGCATGTTTTAACATTTTTCAATTTTCTTTGCTGTGAACTTCTTGACAGAATTTTAGGGAACTTTTTGTAAGTAGTGAAATATATCAATAATAAAATCCTCCACTTTATCATTAAGTTTGGCAGAAGTCTTTCAGCTGCCAGGTGAATCAAATGACATGGACAACCCAATCAATCAAGTTTTGGCTGTTTATATAAGAAATATCTAAATACTCCTTTGTTTTTTGCAACCATCACATTAGCATTGTCACATTTAAGTGAAATTATATTACTGAATGGAATAGACCATGTCTTGTTTCTGAATCAATTTAAATATATTATCTCCTGTGGCCTTTCCTTCACAAATAGGCATTGACAGTACCATCAAAATAACTCGTCCTTCCTTAAGGTCAAAATATCGTACCACAATTGGCTACTGCTTAGCTATTGGATAAGTCCAAGTCACTACTTCCATCCGTGGCAACAGAAAGGCTTTGCATTTCACATTGTTAACAATGTTTATCTTTTTTGTAAAGACAGTTCATTTGAAATTGCTAAAGATTTACTTCTTGCAAATCTGTATTTGGCAGCTATTTAACAGACCAGAAACATTTTGACAAACAACTTACTTGTGTGATCTGCCACACATATTTGAAGATTATGCATGAAAATAAATTCATTAACGAGTTACTATGGCAACATCCAAGCTGGAGAATTTCTTTTGGGGTTCAAGGAATGATGAAGAAATTTTCTTTGACGAACTTTGCAAGGCAGATAAATCTGTAAGGTTCTTAATGGAGATTTTTTTTTTACAATCACCCTTCCCTCCACGTACAATGCAGAAATGCTAATACATGTATTACAAATGACAAAGATCTCAACTTTTGCTGATCTCTGGATAATGAAAATGTTACATGCATTTTGGTTTGAACTTCTGTGCCCGATGTTTTTCTGTAATCTTTCTTTGTGGCTCATGATCCAAGTCTATTTCAAGAGCATGTGTTTTTTTCTTGGTTGTCAAATATGGTAATACTAATACTAAATCTGAACAAAAATGTTAATCCCTTAACAGAATTTATGATTTTTACTGAAACTCCAAGGGAAAAGAGGGGAAATTATAATGGTATAAGTAACCCTTGAGCATCAAAAGGCTTAGGCCAATACTGCATGGGGAGACAACTCTGCCTGATGTACATACCCTTAGACCTCAAGATTGCTTTGAATCTCCCCCATTTCCTAATACTAACATTTATAAGCATTTGGTTGCAACAAATAAAAAGGATTTATTTACCTGGATTTAATATCATTACAAAACAGGAATGCAATTATTAATAATGGCCCTTTTGAACTTGGTGAACACATGCCAAACCTTGAGATGTATATGTGTTTGCTTGATTAGGATTTTCAACGTAGCTTTAAAAACATTTCAGTCATATCGCTACAATGTCTGCAGTGAGGCAATTTATAGTGATGTCTAGCACCGAGGCATCATGCCGCAGACATATAGCACCTGACACCAGACCGACTAGTCCTAACACTAACCTCTTAATGCTGAGCATCAAGTGAGGCAGCTGTTAGTACCATTTTTGTAAGTCTTTTGGTATGACTCGGACTTTAACTTATGGATAAAAACTAAGTAATAAAGTAATGTTAACATACTCACAAAGTACATAAAGTACTGACATGCCAAGAATCCACCCAATAGGCCCATATATGTTGAAATAATTTCCCTATGAAACGACAAGAAAATGTCAAAATCCCATGTTGGAAATTAATGATAAATCTAAAGTGCAAAAGAATAAAAAACTATATAAAATATTTAAAAATAAATATTTAAGTCTAAAACACAAATCCAACAATGTATCAAATTCAACACTATTTGTCAGCTGGCTTTAATACTTACCTCTCGTACATCGAACGTCTTTTTGAGGTTGCCACCAACAATACCATACAGTTCCTCTGCAGGGTAGAGGGGTGCCTCTGGTGGTTCAACTGTCACCTACAGGCAAAAATATAATATGATATAAAATGCAGTTTGCTCAAGCAGATATCTTGCATGACAATCTGAAATCTCCACCAAATATGTG
This sequence comes from Unio delphinus, assembly GCA_029339505.1. NCBI lineage: Eukaryota > Metazoa > Mollusca > Bivalvia > Unionida > Unionidae > Unio > Unio delphinus. The sequence continues at coordinate 5,122,338 of JAQISU010001253.1, read as the reverse complement.
CTTGGTAACAGAGTTTTTATTGTAATGCCAAAATGAAACTGTCTCAAAAGGTGGAAAAGTGATTTAATTCGTCAAAGAGAAGAGTTGATATTAACTCACTGTAATGATGAGATGACGTCATGTGTTGAATGATCATGGACAATTTCACTGGCTGATTCAAATGCATGTCAACAAAATGATGTTTAAAAATATCCTTTTAAGCTTACAATATAATTTTGACTTGACTGATTGCAGAGAGTATGCCTTGATACATTTTGATACGGATATGTCCATATACTTTTTGAGATGGCAAGATATATTTTTTCACAATTTCACCTCTGCAAACTATGACCAAAGCACATTTTATTTAAAACAGTGATCTAAAAAGCATTTAACCAGGCTTTCATCTTGTGGTAATCTCAGAGTTCTGGATGATTGACACTATATAAAATCTGGCTCTATATATGGTGTTTTCAATTATTAACTGCACACATCAGTATTAATAAAGTAAAGATTTTAATTAAAAAAAGCTGAGTTTGCTCACAAAGAATAATACAGTACTGCTCACAGTGAATTATACAGTACATACATAAATACAACTATTCACAGTACAAAATTGAGAACTGCTCAGAGTACATAAATACATAACTACTCACAATGCATAAACAAAGTACTGCTCACAGTGCATAAATATAGAATTACTAACAGTGCACAAATACAGAACTGCTCACTGTGCATAAATATAGAACTGCTCACCATGCATAAATACAGTAATGCTCACAGTATATAAATACAGTAATGCTAAGTGCAAAAACACAGAACTGCTCACAGTACATAATATAGAACTACTCACAGTTCATATTACAGTACTGCTCACAGTACATAACATAGAAATACTCAGTTCATAATACAGTACTGCTCACAGTACATAATATAGAACTACTCATAGTTCATAACTGCTCACAGTACATAATATAGAACTACTTATAGTTCATAATACAGTACTGCTCACAGTACATAATATAGAACTACTCAGTTCATAATACAGTACTGCTCACAGTACATAATATAGAACTACTCAGAGTTCATAATACAGTACTGCTCACAGTACATAATACAGTAATGCTCACAGTGCACACATCTACTAAAAAGTACATAAATATAGAACTGTTCACAGCAAATAATACATGAATGCTCACAGTGCATAAATACAGTAATGCTCACAGGGCATAAATACAGAACAAATCTATCTGAAATAATTACAGAGCATCACAACTAATATTTGTGGTTATAGCTCAGAGAATTTTCATATCAGTGTCTTACAATGTACGTAAAATTACTTGATTCATTCGGCACATCAATTTATCAACACCATTTGGATTGACAAAAAGTACAACACTCACCACTTATTACATGCTGAAACAAGGTGGTCTGTTTTTGTCAAATTCTTTCATGTTGCCACAACCCATGGAAGAGCCTATTTGTTTATTAAAGGCTGATCAGCTTTCGTATTTGGCCATAATGTAATTACCTCCCTTGGATTTCTTTCTGCTATCAAAACTTGGCTTTCCCAGAATTCAGGACAACACAGCAAAATAAACATACACACACCAGTCTTTATAAACACATATCAAAGGATTGGTGTTCTGTTGAATGTCAATATGAATATGTTTCAATCCTTTGTGCATGAAACAAAGCTTGTAATTGTAGCTATATTTCAAGATGATGATGTGAAAATTAAGTAACACTGTGTGTAACAATTCATACAGTACTGTGAGATGCATATTATACTCGTACCCCATGTATAATAGCAGTTATCTATGCAGATAACTAAATATTCTGTGCAGAGATCATTTGTCTCCTTTTAGTCCTAGTGACCACAACCTTTGCTCTTTCAACCCTGAAATCACAAGGTTTCTTCCTTACCTAAGTACAAGCCATTAACACAGTTTTGGGCCAAATCTGTGATATAAAACTAACACTACTGTGTGGAACCATTTGTCTCTGTTCAGACACTTTGACTGTTGAGCTAAAAAAATCAACCTGGTTGTTCATTACAGTAAGTGCAAGCCCTCGGTATTCATTGATGATGATTGATGGAGAACTCAATACATTGAACATAAACCATTTTCTCTTCAAGTGATATTGACCTTGATCTTTTCAGCCAATAGTCAATGTTTCTTCCTTACCATAAGTGCAAGCCATCCACAAAGTTTGGTTAGCTGTAGTCAGTGCAAAATTTGAGTTATCTGCATGTAAATCATTTGTCTTCTTTCTGTCACAGTGACTTTGACTTCTTGACCCTGAAATAGATAATGTTCTTCCCTACCCCAAGTACAAACAAGCATTCCATAAAGTCTGGTAATCATTGATGGTGGAGAACTCAAGCTAATGTGCAGTGTTTTTTCTTTCAGTCAAACTTGGGACTTATTGATATTTTGTACCCTGAACTCAATTTTGTTCTTATGTCTCCCATACTCACAGTTTGTACAATGTCTATTAAGGAACAGTTGGACCAGAATGCTTTTCTAGTGGGAACTCTCCTTACTTCTAAGGCCAAAATGCAAAAAAATATAATTTGACCTTAGGTTATTTATCTGTATGCTGAGCAAATAACACATGGAAGAAAAATTGAGCTTGAGCTGGGATAACCTTCTTCCAAATGGGCTAGAATCATTACACAATTCCTGTACTGCTAGACTTTCAAGGACACCCACTGTAAGCCAAAATGAGGTTCTCCAATTTTATAACATGCGATCACACTGAGAGGATTTTAGGATTGTATCTTGAGGCAAGTTCTTTAATGAAGAGAGATCTGTTTCATATGCATGTTAAGTCTTTACACCTGACAGGAAGGGGTAAAGTCTTGAGTTCGTACCACAACAGAATTGTCCTTGTTAGCAAAATCTCAAAGGTGAACCAGATGTGACAAAAGGTATCTACAGTATAACACACCTAGTGCTTTTGAAGAATGTTGACCAGTAGTTATAAATTACTGAATTGGCTTTTAAGAGAGACTTAGCTCTGTCCTGATACATGTGAAGACAAATGTTCAAGCCAAAGAGATGTGCTTTTAATTAGTATATGGTATCCCAGAATTCTAAGCCATGGTTACTAAATGGATAGACTGAACACTGAATCTACAGCAAGCTTTACAGTTCCAACGGTCTTTGACAGCATGAACTGTCTGAAGAACATCTAAGTGTAAATTGCTGCAGGATGTCCACTTTCACAGGCCTCATGGGATGTCTGTAATTAAAGGTAACCATAACATGGGATAAAAGAACAGAGCGTAGTCTTGAGGCCCTGTGAAGTAATGTGTATCATACCTGTATAGCTGTACATAGTTGTTTCAAAGAAAGCATAGCCATAGAATTGTGGCTCTTTCTTTCTAGTGCTGAGTTTATGATACTAAGATATGATATACAAGTTCAAAAGCAGTCCCCACAAGAATAGCTTTAGGCCTGGCCTGAATCATACCCACATATTCCAAACATATTGTACGATTATCCACAGCCAGTTTAAAACACATGCCTTCTCTATTGAAAGCTCTCAGTCCTGCCCGTTGTGTTGGCAAAATGATAGCCTCTATAGGAATACATGTGTTTCTACCAGTGGTAGGACAAAAATAATGTTTTAAAGGCCGTTTACTCCATATACCATTTTACCTACTGCTTTTGGAATTTAAAAAAAAAAAAAATTTAATTTGTTTTTACATTTTCTAATCACACTCTGTGGGAACCAGTCTAATGGAGGAAATATTATACGGTGCAATGATGTGTGGTTGAGTAATCAACTTAAGAAGACAAAGAAGTGTACAAAAAAGCTGTCAATTGATTATCTTATCATTGTAATATGCTGAGTTTAAGGACAAATATGTCATGTTTTATTAGGAATAAAGGTCCAAATTGGTCCAGGATGGCTTTCAAGTCTTTGAATAGAAATCAGCTTATATATGGTGGAAATTAGATAAAAAGGAAAGAACAACTGAAATACAATTTAAGCAGAAACGCTTGAGGTAGTATTTTGAGTTTTCATATTGTTTTAATTTTGATGGATTGTTAAGCACACTTTTAATTATATTTATGGGCAACTCATATATTTTCATTTATACCTGTGGATTTTTGAGGTAGTTAAGGTTCCTAATAATCCTTCTGGCTTGGTGTAAAGCGTGAACATCATCTTCAGCATAGTAGTCTGTCACTCCAGATTTTCTGAAAGAAGTGAAGATTTCACTGTAGTATCTAATCTAGTTTTCTTGTTTTTCCATAGGAATTTGGAGAGACAGACATAAAAGGATAGAGATATATTGCTTTACAATAAAAATGTGTTAAGTCTTGTTCTAATTTGTCTATAGTGATATTAAATACTTTGATGACAGGGACATAGTATAAGCACTTTTTAATTTTTCTATGTGAGTACTAGCTAACTTCAGGCTAGCAAAACACAAAAAAAAAACCATGTACCTTTATCCAGCCTATTGCCAAACCAAGAATCCATCTATACACCTTTTCCTTTGTCTGTATCAAGGTAATAATGACAATTAACTTTTCTTTAAAAAATTTAAAAGCTTCTAACTTCCCCCAAAATGTGCGTGCCATTCACAAATTCTATCAGGATAAATGTGAGGTTAGTAGCATATTTCTTTCAAAATTTTCAAGGTTTTTCCATGGTCTTTCAAAGTTTAAAAAATTGTTTTTTAAGGTGCATTATCACGCTAATTTTAAAAGATACAAAAATGAAACTGTAGGCACATTTCTTGCGAATTTATTTTCAATAAAAACAAAAATAAAACACAAAGTGAATAGTACGATCACTGACATCTTTCTTGTTAATATTAAAAATCTTACTTTTGGGCATTAGAATAATGTATTCACTGAACAAAGTTTGTTTTACTCTGTCTACACTACAATATTTACATAGTCCAAAATATGTTTAAGTGAATTTTTCAGTTCTTGTAACTTGTGATCAAGCAGTTCTTCAATAGCTCCAAGTTTAGTTAATTTGTCCTTTTCACTTTCCTCAAATTATTTTGATGTCATGATAAAGGATCTATGGATCTTTACCTTCAATGCATAGTCATCAGCAAAATCTGGTGTTGACTAATGTTTTTTTCCTTTCTTCTTTACTCATCCCAATAAACAAAAAAGTAAAGATATTTTTTTTATATTATCGCTCATTTAAAAACAATGCATGGATATTTTAAACTTATTCATTTTAGATACATTAATATTTTTCTCAGCTTAGAGCTTAGCTGTATTCTATGTTTTTTTAATTTATCATGTTCATTTCAATTATCGTCTGTGCTATTTCCACACAATCCCAAAATAGAACCAGCTTGAACTAATTTCATAATCATAGCTGCTAACTGTCCAGGCTTGCAATTAGTGAAAATAGGAATAAAAAATAGTGAATTTTGACATGAATTTGTGGAGTGATCTTTCAGTATGGGAATATTTGGCTGAACAAATGTTTAGCATGGTCTCCAGCTGGGAAAGGTAGACTATATTCAACAAGAAAACTCAAAAACAATGTTGGTACCTTGCAGTACTTCCATCAATGATTTAAAATATTCCAGAGATGAAATCTGCAAGTTTTTCATTTTCCCAACCTTTATTTGCTTTTTGCTTCCACTGTGCTTTGTCACATCGTCTCTGCCACCTTGCTCAATGCTAACATTTGTGACAAACTGTGTGCAAAGAGCATGAAGTATATAGGTGTTTGTTGGCTGAATGCATGGCAAATGTTTGGCATATTCCAAACTAATTTCACTTTTAGTGTAATATATTTTTTCTTCACATTTCGGGTTTCCTCTGACTCTTGCTATCCCATTTTTTATATTTGGACATATATGATGGGGTGCAGGGTCAGAGTCCATTCCCTATCGAACAGTTTGGTGTCAGCATGGAGTAACCGCTTACTAGCAACCCAGCAAACTTGAACGACCTTTCATCAAGATATATCTGAATGAAATCGATAGGAATATGAATGTCTTTAATCTGCTGACAAAAACGATGACCATTTTCAGTCTGAGTCGCATGACTATACAAATCTTGCAACCTACATGCCAATGAGGTCACAAAGTCATGTGATATGGACAATAATTATTTCCAAAGTAAAAATGGGGTAAAAATGGTCAGAGGAACTTGGACTATCTTTTTACTTGGTGGTGAATACATTTTCAAGATGCGTTGTCGAATGATTGTTGGCAGTGCATGCACGGAACAAAATTCCAGTTAGGCCTCAGTTTCTTTTAAACTCAGTTGTAAAACTATTCTTAAATATATAGATTAAAATATGCTAAAATGCTTGGTACCTAGCTAGCTGTAGCTATAGTTCAATAACATCGTGGCCTGTAGTACTAGACCATTTCGACAACTACCGATATCACGACTAGCGATTAATGGGAAAATCAGTTATTTTATTAAATATTTCAAATAATTGAGAATTGGGGAATTTCTAAATATTTTGCATGCGGCATGAGTCTGTGAAGGCTTCTTGATTTGCCTGTAGTAAGTGCCATTATGCTTACAAGTAAAATGACCAAAATCAGATGCAAATTGTGCAAGAACCTTAACATAAGACCATGGAGTGTCCAAGGAAGATGCTTTGTGATAACTCAGTTGTTGTTTTTGTAGGATTTAACGCCATTTTTACGCATATGATAGGCTATACATGGCAGCCAGTATTATTGTTGGAGGAACAACCCGGGAAAAACCCCTGGAAAGAACCACTGACCAACGAGAAGTTACTGGCAAGCTTTCTCAGATAACTACATTAGCTGTTCTTAGACTTGAACACACTCAGACAGAGGTGAGATGGCAGTGATCCATAACAGTGAGCACTTTAGACCACTCGGGGCCCCTGATAATTCTGTAGTTTTGTGCTAAAATAATATGGCACTAAAGTCTCTATCTCTCTCTCTGTTAATTAAAGTTATTCAATAAAAGGAATGAAGGAAGCGATTATGCCTGTCTTTATATGATGATTTTTCCAAAATAATTTTGGTGTTATATACATCATTGATGGATCCCTACATATGCAATTATAATGATGGATCCCTACATATGCAATTATAATGATGGATCCCTACATATGCAATTATAATGATGGATCCCTACATATGCAATTATAATGATGGATCCCTACATATGCAATTATAATAATGGATCCCTACATATGCAATTATAATGTAAGCAGACCAGGGTCATTGTCTACAGTGATCATCAGTGCAAGTATCAATTTATTTACTAAAACATTTCAAGTGGTGGTATTTGTTTGTCTACTGAACAGTATCACGATGCTGACAGCAACTCCTTACATGCTCAGGAAATTATTCAAAAACAGCGACTGTTTCATCATTTTGTGTGTTTGAACACACAAAAACTCAATACAGTGATACTGAAATGTGACCCATCAAGACAGAAAAGAAGTTCATGAGAAGAAAAAAAAAACAGGTACCAATAATCCAGACTGATGAAAAAAGAAAAATGTTATCCACGATTAAACATTGACAGGAAGTTATAACAACGAGCTACCAAATGCAATTTATTTGGCCGATCATGATCCTTTGTACTATTTTTATTAACATGGGAATTCCTCAAGATATGCACTGATTGAGACCTAACTGGTTTGGTTACTTGCCACTATACAGCATTTTTTTCCATCTAAATTTTAATAGAAACAAATGTAAATAAAATAGAAGAACTTATGTGAAATTCCTCATAAGAAGTCTTTGACGAATATGTTGTATTTCCTCCAACTCTCATGTTGCAAACACCAACAACCAGAAAGTCAACAAATACCAAACAGTGAACTGTATTTTAGACAATATTCTCTTACACCAAATAATAGTCAACTAACATTAGATGAATAATTGATTCAGATTTCTTGCTGATAGCTGCCATGCATGTAGTTTTAAGATTTTCACTTAGTTTAAAAACCTGAATCAACTGTTTGTGAGCTGGTAATTCAACATGTCTGTCAAGGGTTGAAATTAACATTTTCAAGTGTTGCCAGTTTTTACACAGCATCTATTTCTTTCCCATTCATTTCCAGATATGGTCAATTTTGTTTCCAGTCTGAATTGAAAGAGTACTTTTTTCATGGGGTTAGATGGACCCTTAGTTTCATTGCCGCCATCTGTAACCACATCACTAGCTTCGTTAAATATGTGATTAGCCTGAGGCAGTGCTTGTTCACTGTCATTGTGCCTATTGACAAACTTCTGCACCCTGACTGTTATTAGATGTGTTACTGCTAAAATAATGTAAAAGTGTCCTACTTTTTAACTAATTCTGCCATTTAACAGGTTTTCAGACATGTATTTGACCTTTAAAAAAAAAAACCTGAAAATGTCAAAGGGGGGTACTCCCCCAAGGGGGTCTTGAGGGGCAGCACCCCTGATCCGGGGGTTCTGATGGTCGAAGACACCATGCATGAAAATCTGCTTCTGGTGCAACTTGTGACCATAATATGTAACAAAATAATCATTTGAAAAACTAACAAACAAAATTTGAATAATTTTACAATATTTATTGTCACATGAATTTGTTCTCCAATACTATTGGTACTGAAGTTATTTCATGTGCATGTCAGTGTGCACATCGTAATTAAGTCAATAATTAGGCATTTTTCCTGCCAACATATTATACTTCTCTCTTTTCATAACAAATATGTAAAAATAAACAGCCAAATACATCATCTATATACAACTAATCTCATATATTCACTTGTCTTTTTGTCCACTGAACACAGCCTTTTGTCACCAATGATTTTGCTGGCTCAATGTGCAATTGTTTCTTTTCCTTCTCAACAAGAGCCTTTTTCCTTTCCAGCTCCAGCTTGTATTGGCGACACGCAGTGCACATATTCTGACAGAGGGTTTCCTTTTTTCCGTATGCAGCTTCATTTGTAGGTGCGGTTCCAGACTCTTTCAACCACGACTTCCGTAATGTATATATTGCAGATGGCACAAAATGCCAGTCCTCAAGCATTCAGTTTTCTTATAAACTGACCAACTCAATTTCCGTCAATTCGTTCCAGTCATTCACTTCCGTATTTTTAAAACCTTTATCTAAACTTTTCGTGTCATCATCTCTCTCAACAACTAGGGACACCATTTTTTTTGCAAGCACGCTTCTTCATTCCATTGCCATCAGTTTCCTTTACATGAAGATTCATTGGAAGAATTTCAACTTTTGACCAATCAGAATACTCATTACGGGAGTTATGGGCTAACTAATATATGGAGCGAATACGTTACACGGGTTGTTGCGGAATGAGACTAAAAAGAACAGTTAAAAACCGGGAAAAAAAAACGGATCGGACATTAGTTTTAAAAAAACGGACTATGTCAAGAAAAATCGAATTTAAGTCAGGAGAAAAGCGGAATTCTGTTTTAAAACGGAGAAAAATCATGTCTGGGTTTCCTGCCAAGCCAGCCTTTGTACCAAATTAGCTCTTCTGACCTTTCTTATTAATTAATCAGAACTGAGCACATGACACAGAAATACGCGACATATTTACAACTATACAAGGACAACTAATTGCTGCGAATGACAACTGGGAATTTTATAGCAAAAAAAATAATAAAGAAACGTATTAACAGAAAAACGAGCACAATTCCTTATTTTGTGCACAATTTCACCTACATAAGATTAAAAAATTTGAGGGAAATCTTGAAGTTAGGATGGTGTTGCATGCTCGCATGTCCTAGAAGAAAAGCTGTAATGGACTTTTAATTTTATTAGACATAAATAACAACCAGACATAGAAATGGACAGACAGAATCTTAGCACAATATGCACAACTAAAAGATTTGCTTAAAAAAATAATGACACAGTGACATGTCAAAAAGACAAGCATTTGAAAGACAAGGAAGACTGACCCACAATGTAGATCAGCCCCTCCTAGACCTTCTGCTGACACCTCTTCCCCTGTAGCTGCCTTCACCTGGAATTAAAAGAAAATTTAGTAGCAAGGGATTTTAGGCATAATCCTTTAATTTAACTCTAACAAACGAGTGATAAAAACTGAAAGTGTAATATTAGATCAAGCTGGAATAATTGGCAGTTACCATTTACGTGTATAATATATCACCAGTAAGTCTTGTGGAGAAAACTGAATAAATATTAAACATCATGAAAGGATGATCAGATAAGGATTGAGGGAGTAATGATTATTATCTTGCTAAAATAAAGAGGCAGCATTTAGATACCAGAGTGGTCTACTGGACCTCAAATGTAATGATTATCCAATCATACACAATATATGAGAAAAGTGTGTGTGTATGTGTGTGTGTGTGTGTGTCACAGAATAAAGCAAGAAATAACTCATTGTAAGAAATTATGTATTAATACCGTATTTTGCTGTGTATAACGCGCACTTTTTTACTTAATTTTCTTATCTTAAGTCGGGGGTGCGCGTTGTATACAAGAACTAAAAAAAAAGATTTTTTTCCAGGTCGATCTGAAGAGGATGAAGGCACTCACTACTTGTGAAATATTAAATCCATTGTACATTGCATTGTAACTAAAATGTTTACCGGTACTAACCCTATTAAAGAAATAAATAATGCTTACAAATAGTCTTGTTCTTTGATTGCTTATGTTAATAAACTGGTTTCATTTCACGTCACTGTGTCAAGTTTTTGTTCTGTGCCACGGCCGGAAATACATGTACATAACGACTTGCCTTTGTTCAAAAGCTGTGCAAAGTGCCGCATTGGAGCGGAATAAATACCACTGTGTGGATTACCGTACTTGTTTCGTAAATGTTCAGTACCGTATTCCATAACTGTTGATCTAATCGAATTTTTCTTCATTTATTATTGGTCGAATTGAAATATAATATGTGTAGAATTCAACTAGTGTTAATGTTCTCATCAGAGCATCTGTTGTGGACATATATATTTTTGCGACTACGGGTTCTTTCTTACGGGAACACTGATACGTTGTGGAACAAAATAATCAATGCATGAAGTCTGGAAACATTTTTTTTCCTCTTTGGAAAATAAGCTTGTTACTTAGTTTTATTTCTCATCTTAAATCATAGTATTTGAGATATCTTTGCGATTATACAGTGATCAATGGCTTCAATGCTTCATCGACTCGGTGTGGTCTTTTCACGGTAACAGGCGCCAGGTAAGCTTTGATGCGCTCAACATAGTTACAATGCTTTGTCTCGGTGAGCAGTATTTAATTGATTCAGGACATACAGCGACTTTTCGAAAGTAATGATGACAAAGTGGAATTTGAGGGATTTGATGCAATAGACTGCGTCAACTAGACGAACATTTAAAGGGCCCTTTTAAGGGCCAACAATAAAATCGGAAAGATACAATATCAATATTGCAACTTTTTCATTCGCTATCTAAAATGACCAACTGTTGTTGCACTATGAAAACGGAGCGAAATAGCGGTAGTCAAAATTTTAAAATGCATTATATCACATGCGCGTTATATGGCAGAACTACGTTTTTTCCACTTATTTTGGGTCGAAAATCGGGGTGCGCGTTATACATCGGTGCGCGTTATACACACCAAAATACGGTATTTGAATCTTACCATCGTACATTTGTATATAAACCATTTGTTCTTGTTTTCCGATTTGTGAATGTCTGGATAGACTAAATGAATGAGACATGTTATTATTATTATTATTATTATTATATATATATATATATATATATATATATATAAAATCCATAAAATTCCATCTTTCATTACACTGTGTTGAGTCATTATATGATCCAAAGATCCATTGCACACGCACACACACACACACATACACACACACAGTGCAACCCTGCTATTACACGCTCCACTATAATGCGAATTCAGATATGGCTCCCGAAATTTTGTATATTCATTCGCACATGAAAAAATATTTTTGGGTTCAAAATTTATTATCATTATGGGAAGAGATTGCATATGAATTCAAATTTAATATGATGGTGGTGTGGTCCCTGCAATTTTAATTACATGTATTAGTATTTTTCTTTTTATAAGTACGAGAAATAGTGTATAAAACGTTTTTAATTTTATTTTCCTTATTGGCGGCAAAATATACCATCTGGCGCCTTTTTTATTGGCGACATTGTTGGCTATTTAAACTTGTATATACAGCCATTGGTTTGAAGTGGAGAAATTCAAAGGCCCCAGGAAAGGTACCTGCAAACTTGATATAAAAGGCACTGAAATGTATCTAATGTTACATAAACAATTTCTTTGTCTATACTGAAAAACCATCTTCACAGTGTATTGCTACATCATAATCCACTTATGCTGACATCGAGCATGAGTACTGTATGTTTTGAGATATCTGCTTTTTTTGTTGTTGACATTTCTGGTAGCGGAGATCAACCGGACAAAGCCTTGTCTCGTAATCTATCTTTGTCAGATTTTTGACCGCTTGCTAGTAATTAATATATTTACTTAGACTGATATTTGTATGTGGATGGTAGGTAATATTCATCTTTTTTCCATTCAGAATTAAATCCTTCAGAACACCCATATATTTTGTAATAATCCTTGTCATCAGATCTGAGCACATGCGTCTCTATTATACATTGACCCTTTGTTAAATTTCTGACGCATTACCACAAATGTGAAAAGATAAAAATAAAAATAAAAACTTGCAGTCTATTCAGTAGGCAGGAGAATCTAATCGACCAAACGATGGCCACTTCATTTTAAAAAATGCACCCAGATAAAATAGTTTGCTGAAATTTCAAAGGAAACAGATTACCTTTGAAGCACCGATTGTTATGAAAACATACTCGGCAATTGGGGAAAATATTCATCTCAATCATGCAATACAATTATTTGATGTTGCCGCCACAATAAGAAATGGGCATTTGTTTGGTTCTCCAAAGCTATCCTTTAGTGATGACTTCAATAACGCATGCACCCGTCATCAAAGAAAGCCGACTACAATCTTTCAATAAAAACAAAGAGCTTTTTATTCAAAGGAAGTTTGTACCAGACTTAAATAAAAGTGATGGAATCTGATGGATTTTGTATTTTCCAATGTGACTGGAACACATTAACTGTGCCGTGAAAGTTTCCTTTTTGTTAGGAAAATATTTATGCTTATGAACGCTACCAATGGCAGCTTCAAACACAAACTAACTTTTACCGACTTGGGATGTACTGAAAAGTATATGTGCTTCATCATTCATTACGTGAGTGTGCTATATTTTTCCACTGAATTCAGACCAGTATGACCTGTGACAAAATTACTGAATATTTTAAAGCTGTGTGTGTGCATATTTTTGATGGAATCACTTGTATTGTGGATTCAATGTATATGATGAGGTTCGTAGGAGAGTACACAGTGTTGATACTATTCATGCTATACATTAAACATGTATATATAAACAGTATTCAAGTATATGTACCAATTCGTAGTTTTCTAAATAAAGTAAACTATTATAAATGTCTTCACTAAAGGTGTATTTCAGCAGCAGAGAGGGTGAACAGACCACGATTTCAAGCAAAAATAAGGCCTCCAGATCATGTTTTCGAACAAAATATGGCCTATAGATAACGTTTTCAGACAAAATATCAGGTTTCCAACAAATCTCATTTAACCAAAAAAAAGTCTCCATTTTTGCAAAAACGGAGATTTTACGATTTTTTAATCAATTTTGCTCGCAACGATGTGGTCATCCACCCTCTCTGCTGCTAAAGTTTTCAGTTCTGGGTTAACAAAAAATAAGAAATGATTTGATCAAGTCTTTAGGATCTCACAAACAGACTAATCGCTAACACCTCTTCTTGTAAATCAATCAGATTATTTGACTGGTCGGTGAGTTTGAAATTAATTCTGGTTAATGAATTATTATGGCATCGCATGTAGACAGGATTAATTGGGTTTTCAATAATTAGGAATCCTGGAGGAGCTATTGGTGCAAACGAATAAAGAATATATCCCTGCTGAGCTTGATTTGATTGTTCTAGATTAATTTGATAGCTTCCTTCAATTACATCACATACTAAATTAAGCGCAATCACCGTTGAAATATTCACGTTGAACGGAGCGATATGCCTACCGCCCCCATCTGGATCATTATTATGTTTGAGGAGGACAGTTGAATCTGATTTTTGTAGCGCTTTGATATCGGTTTTAACAATTCTTGCTAATTCATCAGCGTTGTATTTCGGAAACTTGAAATTACGCAGATTGTCTTCTGTGATATTGTAATCGGTTAGGAATCGTTGTTTATTGTCGCTGTTGTCATTAATTATTGTTTGAATAATTAGTTCATAGATATATTCCATGTCCGATATAAGTTGATTTATTATTTCAACGTGTTTTTGCGATCTTGTTTTCCGTAGTTGTTCTAGTTGTGTGTCATATAATTATTTAATCTCATTAAAATAACCACAGACGTCAGTTAGCATAAATGAAATAGTAACAGATGAGTCGGTTGTTCTTTTACTGATAAAATCCCTTTGCAATGTGTCTTTGTTGGTGAATATAAATCTATCGGAGATTTTTCCTTTTCTTATATCAGATAAATCATCTCGATAACTGGGATTGATTTCATGATATGATTGTACATCCGTGGTTAAGTCGGTGGTGGATTTTTCCGGTGGTTTTTCAGGCCATCCTAGTACGGTTCTATTAGAACTCTGATAGATATCTACGACGTATCCTTCTGTGTTTATCTCAATTGCGGATGATAGCGTCGGTTCATGAACTGTTATAGCGATTTTTGACTCTACTCCAGTAATCGATTTTATTCTACGCGCGAATTCATTATTGATTTGTTCGATTTGGTATGATCCGGTTGGTATGGAAACAACGTTCCAGTCTGGGGTTCCGTCGGGTTTATTCTTATTTGCAAACACTAAAGAATTATTGGGTTGTTGACCACCAAATGATTTTGATCTGATATTAGGCCAACTGTGATACACTCGTAGTTTTGCTAGCGCTATCTCCTTCACGGGGACTGGGCTAGGGAAATTCACACTAAACTCGGGTTCCGTTGATGTTATTGATATCATGCTTGTTTGTACTGGGTTCGTGTTCTCCACTACTCGTTGAAGTAATTCCATCAGTGTTGTCATCGTTGCTATACTGTTGTTGTCGCTCTAATTTTGACACCGCGGAATCATAAATACTGACCATCACTGAGAACTCACAATTTGGTATGGTTGAGGTTATTGAGATCATTCTGGTTTTTGGGTTCGTGTTTTCTAATTCCATCGGTGTTGTCATTGTTATTATATTCATGTTGTTGCTCTAATTTTGATATCGCGGAATCAAAAATACTGACCATCGCTGAGAATTCACTATCTGATATAATTGTATTATCGAGTGACGACGATATCATCAATGATAATTGCGAGTATGCGGTTGATGCAATATGAAATTGAAGTAAGTAATTCTGCAGTTTACTCTGGCTGCATGATGATATCTTTTTTGTTATCCCGGTTGATATACCCCCGATTGTAGCCACCGCAGAAATGCAAATTGGAACTACGACCGGGGCAATCATTGTAACCGATGCAAGTATTATTCCGGCGCCAGCGAGAACGCTTGACACCGAGTACATAGTAATATCAATTGCGGTGATTCTTCGTCGGTATTTTTTTATTTTTATTTGATACTCCTCAGTGAGGGTTTTGAGTCTATTTTGAAATTCTCTGACCTGATCATAGCGACATTGCGTTGATGAAATCATTTTATTTTAAAAACGCTAGCGTTTTCAATTGTGAAATCCGAAGGATTTTCCTTTCAATTATCCTATTATTGACCTGGTTTTAGGATCTGATGAGGGGGTACCGGATACAAATTCTATTATCCAGGGTAGTGACTCCCTAATCACAGACTCGTCGGAATTGTTTATAGTAATCGGAAATGGGATTGGTATAGCAGGTGGAGGTTTTGGTACTTTCTCTTGTATATATGTCAGCGTGTTAACACCGGTGATACCCCAATTACTGAATTCCAAATTAAATTTACGGTGATGTATTATTGTAAGTCGGTAGCAACCTGGTACACTAGTATGTCTGTGGCCAACATAAAGATAATTATCATTTCCCCGGATCCAATCAAAAGTCCCACTATCAACCGTGTACACGATGTTATTGACGCTTACACTATGTGGAATTTTTATCCTATTGATAGCCGCGCTAATCTCAGCGAGAGTCATGACTGCCACAAGTGGGAATCCAAAGAACTTATTAACAATGTCATTGACTGGTTTTTGATTTTCTTTTAGTTTAAGAAGATCGTCGGAAATATCGAGATAATTTACCCTGATTTTGGTAGGATCTATTGTTTTTCCACTCTCCTCCTTGTTAGAAAAGAATGAAACCAGAAGTTCGTTGATTCTAATCCGTGCTTGGGATTTAATATGGTTGTCGATGTTAGAAAATTTCGTCGTGATATCTTGGAGGCTACTGCCCTCAAAGAACTTATTAACAATATCGCTGGCGTGCTTTTGTTTGTCAATAGCGCTTTTAATTTCCGCGAGAGTCATGCCTGTCAACGATGTGGTTTCAGACACAGGTGTTCTCCCCAAAAATCTATCAACGATGGTATTAAGTGTTGTTTGTCTCACCATAAATATATTAATATCTTTGAGAGTCGTAGATGTAGCCGGGACACCAAAGAAATTATTAGCGATGTAGGCATTGTGAGTGTGCTTGCCGATAAACTCACACTGATTTCAGCGAGAGTCATTCCTGCCACAAGCGGGTTTCCAAAGAATCTACCAACAATGTCATTAGTGGGTTTTTGATCTTCTATTAGTTTAGAAATCTCGAGATAATTTGCCTTGATTTCTGAAGCAGTCATCATCCTTCCAGCTTCCTTGTTAGCGAAGAATGAATTCAACAAGTCTTTAATTTCAGCGAGAGTCATGCCAACCACAAGCGGAGTTCCAAAGAATTTATGTATGACATTTTTGCGAAAATTATTATAACCTCGTATAAGATCATTCAGCTCACGTTCGTTGGTAGCAATCGCGTCGGTGATCGTAGACACAAGTGCGCCTGGTTTAAGTCGTCCGTCGTTGGAATACAGCGCAATAGAGTTTTCAGCGGCGTCGCGCTGCCGTATCAAATTGTCATTCAATGACACATCACTGGATTTCAATTTACCCTGTTTGTCTTGAAATACAACTATTTCATTAGGATCAACATTTGTTAAGTTCAACGTCTCAGCGATTTCATCTTCAATTATTTTTTTTATATCCTTGACAGAATCAATTGATGCAGTGCCATCGGGTTTGGGTTTCAAAGATCTCCCCCAAATATCAATCATGTTATTGTAAAACTCTTTCTCTCTCTAAAATCGTTTTTGACGACTTCGTTGAAAAATCTTTGATTTTCTCCAGCGATTACTAGTGTATTCATTCACGACAACATGTGGTGGTTTTCCGCTTGGGTTACTCAAGGAGTTAGAAATAGCGTTAAGGACATTTAATACTTCGCTGCCACATATTGGTGGGTCATTCATTTGTTGTGTTGGTAGCGTAGAATACCAAGTCTTCATTGGAAGGGTTTTTATATAACGCATAAACTCTTTTGGTGGGGCTAATCCATATGAATCGAAATAGACAATCCCACGTGGATCAATAGCGTATGCAACCCAGTGAGTTCCGGGTCCGGTGCTGTTATCTAAATTAATGATTCCAGTTTCAACGCTGTTTGGTTGATGTGGTAATTGATCTTTCATAAAGACACCTCTGAAGTTTTTAATCGCTAGTTTTTTAGCAGCATCCATTAAATCAAAATTGGACATAGGAATCTTCGATTCCTCAATTAATAAATCGTTCCTGGTAGTCTTAGACCCTTTCCACTGTACCACGAATACGGGGTCCCTGGTAGTCTTAGACCCTTTCCCTTTTTTTTATATCCTTTCCCAGTTGCCTTCTTTAGTGCCATTCCTGCTGCAGTACCAACGGCTCCTAACGCTGCCGCTTTAGCCACCGTTGGGGCTGCTGCTGCAATCAATGCTGGAATCGCAGCTAACAACGGAAATATACCGCCTGTTTTAATCATATTTTTGATAGCAGCCGCAGAGAGAGTAATCTGAACACCCTTTTTTGCTACTAGTGCATCATTGAAATGTTTCACCTGACGAGTTGTCAGCGATAGTTTATTTGCACCACCAGTCATTTGGTTGGGTTTCAACGTGATTGTGGTTCCACATTTTTTAGCTGATTCCGATTGCAATTTTTTTAATTGACCGGGAGTTAACGCAACACTAATAGCACTATATGACATTATACATAATAGATTGATTCTAAATCGTTTACAATTTCAATTACATGTTTTCCACTGGTGCATCTACCACTCTCATTCTTCCACCAACACCTTCAAGTAGCATTGATTTATCACTGAGAATGACAGCAACCGCTCTATAATCAGCAATAGCACCACGAGTCACATTAGCTCTAAAATGTATATCAACAACAGATTGTCTCATCAAATCGACATGTTCCAGTGAGAAGTAATAGATCGGATACAGATTTTTAAAATCATATTGTGATATTTGCAAACCAGTATCCACATTTTGATCGCGTGCCATAAATGACAACAGACGATGATAAACTCGTGCAATATGATTTTCTGTGTAATTAAGTTGTATATCCTCGGATGGTTCCTGTTGGCCGTTTATTCTCAGTGAGACGTCTTTCACACCTAATTGATCAAATATCATATGACTGAAACGTTGATCGCCAACTCGTGTGTTATCCTGTAACGCAATAAATATATGACGTGGCGCAGAAACGCCTTGTTTTGATGCTAGGTTCCAAGTGAATAACCCGTTGATATTTGATTGCTTCACATCTGTACTCACGGTTAGCCAACACAACAACGACTTTCCTCCTTGGTCCATAAATGATAGTAATCGTTCTTCTGCGGTGATTGCTGGAGTCAACACTGGCATCCACAATGATATTTTTGTTAAATTGACTTTACCGGCATCAGCATTTGGATTTGCATTGTCTGCTGGAATCCTCCAAATTGCGTCGTTATCATCACTCTTTCCTACAAGCGATACTGTATGCTTTGCTCCATAAATAACTTTTCGGACGTTTCTACAGAATCCAAATATATGATGCAGTGGAATCGCGCATGAAAATGATTTACGCGCTCCTTGCAACATTGAAATACGTGTTGCAGCTCCTAGATTGAAATTAACATCATTATTTATAATCATATTCTCGACATCAGCATCATTATTATCACGTTTTTTTGGTCGTCTTACAACAAATTGATTTCCTCCAGCGTTATTTGTAACATCTTTTGCAAACATCATAGAGGGTCCTGCTGATCTTGTATAATCATCGGAATATCTCGCTAACCCGATTATTGTTGTAGCCACATCAACATCGCGATCTATCGACTCAATTTCTTTTCCATCAATGAGATATCTAGCACTCTCAAATAGCGCCATGATACCATTATTGACAAACCCGACTTGAGTACCAGCTGGATACGGTGCTGGTACAGCAGGAGTATCATCAGCTGTTACAAGTTCTCCTTCGATTTCGATAAACGCTTCACAGGGTAAAAAGTATTTACTAGTATCATGGACTTGAAGTTCAATTCTTGATCGACTATTTGGGTCTATTGCATGATAGGCGTAATATTGATAATCGCGTACAGAATCATCCTTGCCAACTGGGGCGTCTATATCAAATGCTGGATCACGTGACTGTTTGAACATTTTATTCTATTTATCAGAGTCTAAATCGCGATTTTCCATTTTCATCGTCGTAGTTTTTTAAAGCCACTTCCTGCTATCATATTTGCAATATTGCTTTGGTCGGGGGTTAAAACCATCGACGCTAATTTTTCATCTACTGCGTTATTTGTAATTCTACTAACACTTGCAGGCATTTCCGCTGTAGACGGTAACGGTTTTGAAAATCCTTTGGATTTCATCCGTGATTTCACTAATGATGTTAATTTATTCTTCGCAGTTGAAAACGCTTTTCCAGCAAGATCTCCAACAGCACCAATACCCTTATCACGAATAACTTCAATTGCTTTCATTCCTAATTGTTTAGCCAACGGCATCACTTTTGGAGCCATTCTCGCAAATAACCCTGCAATGGTATTGCCTAAACCATCTCCGTAGTATGCTCTATAAACTGGAAACCGTGAATTAACTACGTAGACGGGGGTTGGTTTATCATGATTGTAGTGTATGATCATTATTTGTAATCAGAAACAATTTTTCAATTGACTTTTCAATTCAGTCACTATGATACCCACTTTCCACTAACTCGCCAATGAAATCTCGATATGTGCTGATATCCATGATACCACCCTGAAATAATCGTCTACAGATATCAGCTGCTTCATTAATTATTTCCGGTGAGTTATTTCCAGCTCGGAACCCTCCTACAAGAACCTCTAATCGTGATATATCACTGAGAACACTACCAGGACATGAAACGCTAGCGTTTCCAACTAGACCACTCCCCAAAAATTTCTTCTCATCGTATGGCCGTCTTATTTGGAGTTGAAATTTTCTCTTGAAGTCTCTGTATTCCTTCATCCTTCTATCTAAACTCCCAGTATTTATTTCATACACTATATCAGCCCATTCATTATGTGACATTCTATAATCCGAATAATTGTCCGTGAAAAACTTCTCTTGTGAATCATAGCTGTTAGCAGCGAATTCACCTCACGCCTTCGAAAAATGCTGATAAGGAGTTTAAGAGATTATTAAAAATCAATCCTAGATTTAATCTCGATAGACCCAAAAAACGTCCAATAGACGGAAACATGAAAGAGTTTAAGAGATTATTAAAAATCAATCCTAGATTTAATCTCGATAAACCCAAAAAACGTAATAAACGTCCAAGAGATGGAAACATGAAAGAGTTTAAGAGATTATTAAAAATTAATCCTAAATTTAATATCGATAGACCCAAAAAACGTAACAAAATTAGTCCTAAATTTAATCTCGATAGACCCAAAAAACGTTTAATAGACGGAAACATGAAAGAGTTTAAGAGATTATTAAAAATTAGTCCTAAATTTAATCTCGATAAACCAAAAAAAACGTCCAAGAGATTACCATGGAAAGATGCTCAATTCAATCTCGATATAGTTTCTAATACACCAAAGAATACAATTCTTGATAAAGCCATGATTAGTAAAATCAGAGACTGTTTTAATGAATTCAAGCGTGATGGAGCATCTTATTGTTGGTCAACATTTCGAATTGATGGTGTTGTTGACGCTACCATGAGTGATGAAAAAGCAGCAGTGATAATTTCACGTGTTGGGGAAAAACGGCATTTTTTCCGAATCAAATTCATTATCGAAGTCGATGGTAAATGGATTATTAGGGATAAATTTGAACCAATCCTCAAGAATAAAAAAGCTGTCATTGTGAGTAGAGATTCCAAACCAGGAATTCTAACCGGAATCGATAAGCCATACTACGAAAGATCTTATCCCGTAACAGCAATGGTTTATGGGATATATCCGTTAAATGATAAACCCGATATCGCAAAACTAGCTCCTATGAAATATTCTAGTTCACTGAATTGTGTAGCAGAACGAATAATAGAACACTTCACAAATGCATCCCGAGGAAATAAACTAACTGATCTGCGACGTAGGAAAATAACCGAGTGGGAACTGACAGTGAAACAGCATGGTGCAAAGATTTCTGATATAGCTAAATTAGAAGCATCATTAAAATTCCCAATATCAGTAACAACAATAACCGGAGAAGTATTATACGAACCGAAATATCAATCGCGAGGAGCCCCAATACAGATTATTGATCATAACAAACACGCGTGGACACCTGCGGTAACAATATTTCCACGAGAACGAACCGTGAAATATATCCCTAAGGAGTTCGTCGGGGATGTTTTCTATGAAGAGAGATTATTCGATGCTATTCATGCGTTGTGTAAGGATGATCCTGTGTCAGTGTGGTTACTTAGAAGTGATGAAGAATTCGATCAATTTGTAAAACCAAATGGTGAATTATATCGCATTGAAGAATTAGATAACAGAATGAGAAAAATCGCTAGTGATTTTTCACCGGAGAATTCCCATGAAAAACTACTCACGGATAGTTTTACTATTCCATCAGTGGTAGCTCACTTCGCAAGAGAAAAAAACTCATGGCGTCCAACACGAAGTGATTTTCTCGAGGATGTTGTATTGAGTTGCGCCGAATTTGGTCATGGAGGACTGTGGAATACGAAATACTCACGTGATGGTATGATTTCAATTGATATATCCGCGTGTTATCCCGGAAGTTTTCTCGGATATGGGGAATGCGCTGAGTACTTCAAACGATTTGGACACCCCACACATGAAATGACTCGTGTTGCGATTAATGGACCATTGCCTGATTTTGATTTAACCGGATTCGCTCGTGTGATATCATTTGAACTCGCTACAGGGTAACATCCGTGTAGTTATGTTTGGCTCGGTAGACACCTATCTGAAAAGGCCTGGATGCCAATAGTGCTATTGAGATATATGATTGATTGTGGTATGCTAATATCGTTGATTGTTTCCGAGGCTATTATATGCTATCGAGCTCAGAAAGAAGTTTGGCTACCACAACCCGATCTAGATAGAATAATCAACGAACTACGAAAACAGTTTCCAGATTTCAGTGAAGAAGAAATCATAAATTGGTCTAAGAAGTTATTTGAAATTAAAAAAGAACAAGCAAAAGATCTCGGAAGAATAATAATCGGTAAATTTACCCAGGGTGGACGATACGACAACGCAAAATACTCTTCGCAGTTGATCATAGATGTCGCTGAATACGATTTTATTGTAGCGGATTTAATGAAACAGGGAAAACTTGTATCCCGTAAGGATGCTTTTCTATCCAATGGTGAGAAATTAGGTACGGTTGTTACCTACTGTGATGGATATAATTCCCAGTACACACATTTGAGAAGTTCAATGCTAGCCTATGCTTCTATTAATCTATTTTCGATGATAAATAGATTTCCTAATACCGCGGTTAGAGTAGCCACTGATTCGATGTATATACATAATAAGTACAAATCAGCTGTAGCGGCATTCACAGATCCCGAAGAAAATTGGGGGCGTTGGCGATTTAAAAAGGAGATGCTACATGAGTATTGTGAATCCGCAGACGTTGCCATGGATGATAAATATCTTTGTTGTAACCGTATTGAAATTCAATCAGAATTTTCTAATGCACCACCGGTATCTGATCCAATATGTAGATATAAGACAGTTTATTTAAACGGTTGTGGTGGGTCAGGAAAGACAACTCGTGCAATTGAATTATTTCGTCGGTCAACCATGATTGTGCTAACACCGACTCACAGACTCGCCAGAGAGATGATACAGCGAGGGGTAAATGCTTGTACTTACCATAGTTTCTTTCGATGGAAGGGTGACAAATGGACTCCTGAGCGTATGGGTGATAAATTCATTCCTGAAATCTTAATTTGGGATGAAATATGCACAGTGTCATTAGATGTATTAAAAACATTTCTTGAGTGGTTGTTAAACAAAAACACAAAAGTCGTCATGTGCGGTGATCACGGCCAACCACCACCATTTGTCGGTGCATCTCCACATGAATGGCTAAAGGGTTTTGTAGACTATTATGAAGAAATTACCACTGATTATAGATCACTTGATGAACGATTACGAGAATTCAAGAAACTAATTAGATTACAACCGGATAGAATCCAATGCGAAATAGCGCGTGAAGTGATTTCAGAAACTCCAATGAATGATTTCTGGGAAACATGGAGACCAAATGATTTGATAATTGCAAGTAGAAAAATAGTCAGGGACACACTTCAAATGAAGTTATTTGAATTGCATAAAGAAAAATTTGCAACGCTTCCAGTACCCCTTTGTTATAGGCCATCGGATACACGAAAACAGAATACTGAAGTTGATATTCCAGGACAGAGTGAAAAACAAATTCTCGTATTAAATGATATTGTGCTGGTTGATATCAATGTCATTGAAGATGCATTGCGTGCTAATAAATCCCCGTGGACGCTAGGATACGCAGCAACAATACACTCTTCACATGGATTGACTATATCGAATACAATTGTTTGGATGGTGGATAATCACATCGAATGGTCGAATTTAGTCTATCTCGCAGTATCCAGAGTACGAAACATAAATCAACTTCGAAGAGTTGTCCTCGATGATGAAATCATTGGTGATGATAATGACACAACAATAAGTGATATTGATGTTAGCATCATTAATAAAAAACTCTCCGGTTACAAACAACAGGACAAAAAAAAACGAGAATTTGATATTGATGCTGAATTAATAATTACGCTGAAGAAACAACAGAATAATCACTGCGCGAGTTGCAATTGTATAATGCGTTGGCAGTATTCGGATAAGTATCCTCTCCAATTCACCGTAGACAGAAAAAATAACAATCTCGGTCATGTCAGAAATAATGTGATGTTGACTTGTCTTGAGTGCAATAGACGCAACGGTGCTAGTTAAGACCATGCGGTGGCAATTGAGTATCCTCGGGAATCACTTGTAGTTGTTGTCGAGTAAAACCCCGCTGAGGGGCAGTTGAATCCAGTTTATAGACTGGAGGTCTACCAGTTGATCGTGTTATACTAGATATCTTATGCGTAGTGACGCTCCAAAAAGGATCAGTAGCCCTTTTTCTACCCCCTTCAAGCTCTCCTGGTTCGTATAAGTACCTCACAATGACATTACTACCAAGAATTGGTTCTTTGAAATCTTTTTGTGGTTGTACGGGTATTGACTTCTTTTTAATCGCATTGATAGGTTTCATTTTGATTGTTCTAGTAATCTCGTTATTGAGCGTGGTAATCACAGCTGGTAACCTTTTGACCCATTCACGGGATCGCTTTTCTTGAATGAATTCTTTTGCGTATTGATATCCAAATAACCGCTCAGCAATCGTCCGATTAAATCGTTCTATAATGGCCTGATCGCGATGTAGCGCAGTATGCCCTCGTCGTATGGTGACATTATGATGTTTCATTGTTGATAACACTACACCCTGAAATTCCTTGCCAGGATCAACTTGTAACAGATTTGGCCAACGCAGAGGACCCTTTCGATAAATCCTCTCAAATGCAGAAGCGACTTCAGTGGCCGATTTTGTTTTCAGCGGTTCTGCTTCTTTGTATCGACTCGCAACATCAACTACGGTTAACGTGTATTTGTAACCACGATCATGTGGCAGAAATAATATATCAGCCTGATGAACTTCATTAGGAGCGGTCACATCAAAATGCGAGAATTGAATTTGTTTAGGCGGTGGTAGATAAATTTGCCATAGTGCCTGTTTGGATAACCAATTAGCCGCAGTGGTTTTTTTCACTTTTGCAGCACTAGCGAGTTTATGGACTGCTGATTTACCCCTCCAGTATCCTCTTGGGGAATAATAAATTGATTCCATATTATTAATTACCAGCACCTAACATCAATTTACTTTTCATAGCCGATTTTATCAAAAATGAAGACAATTTTTCTTTGAAGGATTTATCAGGAATAGCATTTAACGCATGAATTAATTTCACATCTGCTAGATGCCTGTGTTGCAGATTGCTGCTTTTATAAGCAACATCATGAAGGTGACAGGCCTTATCAATGGCGTTTATTGGTTCTTCACCGGGGTTGGGTTGATTTTGATTATTGAGTCTGATATCAAGTCTGGTTCCCGGTCCACAGTAGCTATATCCTGGAAGGTGCTTTTCTCCGGGGTACTTTGCCCATGGGGTTCCAGGGAGCTTTGCCAATTTGGCTGCGATATCACCTCCTCGTTTTTTTTAAAAACATCTCCGGATTGTAAAATCTTTGATTTTGTAGAAACAAATCTAAATTTTTTTGTACCACATGTTGCACATCTACCAGTTAGTGCTGATCTGTTATTTTTAGTTGTAACCGTCGTCACATCATTTGTGCTAGTACGCATTTTACACTTCACACAATATAGATCCATAATTTATGTATAGAAATATGGATATAATTGATTTTTCAGCGACTAAAACAAGAGAACCAATTAAGCATCATGCAGCGCTACCAAACTCTATCCGGATGATTATAATCGGGCCATCTGGATCCGGTAAAACGCAATTGTTACTCAATTTAATAATGAGATGGATGAAGTGGGATAAGTTGTATTTAATTGCCCCTAGCGTAGATGATCAACGATGTTATGAAGTGTTAAAGGATTTTAACGAGAATGCATCAGAAATTAAGGGTGAGAACGCCATTGATTTTATAACCGATATCGATGAAGCACCGAGCATTGATGATATTGATGGAGATATTAACAATTTAGTCGTATACGACGATATAATGTTGGATAAACAAAAGAATCCTGCTAGAATATTTTCCCGTGGGCGTCACAAAAACACTGACGTGATATATGTCACTCAACGCTACACTCAGGTTCCAAAAGTCATCAGAGATAACTGCAATATTCTTTCTGTATTCAACGGAGTTGATACTCATACTCTTAGAAATATTTGGCAGACATGGTGTTCTGATATGGACTTCAATCAATTTAAAAACTTCTTTAGTCATGCTCAGTCAAAACCACACGGATTCGCAACAATAAATTTGCATGATCCTCGGACACGATATCGTATCGGACTGGATCAAATATTCGGTTAAAATCATTTATTATTTTTTGTTAACCCAGAACTGAAAACTTTAGCAGCAGAGAGGGTGGATGACCACATCGTTGCGAGCAAAATCGTAAAATCTTCGTTTTTGCAAAAATGGAGACTTTTTTTTGGTTAAATGAGATTTGTTGGAAACCTGATATTTTGTCTGAAAACGTTATCTATAGGCCATATTTTGTTCGAAAACATGATCTGGAAGCCTTATTTTTGCTTGAAAACGTGGTCTGTTCACCCTCTCTGCTGCTATTTCTCATTTAATATGCATCAATTTAAGATGGTAACTGTGCCGACGAAGCAAGTATTTTACCACCCACATTTATTACCTACCCCCCCCCCCAATTTTTTGGGGTACATGCATCATTTTCTTCAGCTAACTGACCTGGTTGCTTATAACACAGTTCGGGCTATACCGTGGTCGGGTTTCTTTGGCTCCCAACTACCGTGTTATAGCAGGGTCACACTGTATATAGATATACATGGGTATATTGAATATGTCCAGAATAATGAGTTTTCTGGATAATTGAATCATGCACATTATGGTAAACTAATAAAATGCAGTCATTTTTATAAATCGTATTTTACAGCTGTTATAGCTGCTAATCATTGATGTCCCCATTTTATTTGGAAATAAAGCCATATACTGTCCACAGTTTAAATCTGTCAACTGTATTTGTACAGCCATCAATAAATTGTGATTGTTACATACAGTTGGTAAACAACAAAGAGGCTTAAAGACACTTTTAATTTATTTACCATATGTTATATCAAAAAGCATGGACAATTTGATCCTAGTGTGTTTATTTAATTATGAACACCCCCATCAGCGACTAGCTAACACACATTGTTTATACAATCACTAGTTACAATATGGTCATGCTACTTAGTTATTGATAGAGGCCATAGATTCTCAAGGAATTCACTATTTTGTTCAATGAATTATTCTACTGACTGTATTTTCATACAGGATTTTTCAAATTTTCTCATTTTATATACTAGTATATAAAATTCCTAAATGACTGTAGATATGAATTAATTACTAGGATGTCATGCAAGTGTGTCTGCTACACACAACTACATATAATAATAATAATAATAATAATAATAATAATAATAATAATAATAATAATTTATAATAATAATAATAATCATAATAATAATAAAATGAGGACTTTGTACAGTACCTAATCTTTACAAGCTCTAAGCACTTTACAATGTCTATAATGATATGACTACACTACAGAAAAACAAATGACAAAAACCATGAAATTGGAAAACATAAAAACATACTGAAAACATATACAACAACATTATTAGGTCTCTAAGTTTGTTCCTGCAGTAGTAAAAGGTGAGTTTTAAATGCACTCTTAAAAGGGACCACTGTGTCCTTGTGTCTAATTTCAATTGGCAGTTCGTTCCATATCGCTGGGCCCTGGTATGCAAAAGAACATTGTCCGTATGACTTTGTTTTAATAGTGAGAACAATGAGTATACCATTGTCAGAAGAGGAGCGTAAGTATCTTGCTGGTGCATACACATTGGTGAGGCTGGACAGGTATGTTGGACTGGAGTCTGTCAGTGAACAAATTCTGTGTCTGATTCAGTATCGAATGGATTCCAGTGTAGGGTACAGAGTAGTGGTGAGGTGTGCTCTGATCAAGGTACTCTAACAATGATCCAAGCAGCTGTGTTTTGAACTTTTTGAAGTTTCTGGAGTAGATATTGTGATGAACTAAACATAATTGAGTTACAATAGTCCAGTCTTGAAAGTACTAATGAACACACATTGTCAATGAGAATGATGCGTCTCAGTTCAGATATGCAGCCCTGCATATGTTCATGACATGTTGGTGCAATGTAAGAGTACTGTTTAGAGTAACGCCTAGGTTTCGTACTGACTGTGATAATTTAATGTTGGTGTTGCTGATATTTATTTTATAGTCTGAGGTAAAGGATGTGAATGAGAAAGTCTTTGTATTGTGATCAGAATGGCCTCAGATTTATGATCATTCATATGCAGCTTGTTACACGTCATCCATGATTTCACATCAGAAATGCAACTCTCTACTCCTTGGATGGTAGTATCAACTTCAGTTGGGTGGCTAGACTTGTATATTTGGGTGTCATCAGTGTATAATTGCTGAGACACTGGGTGATGATCTATGACACTTGCGAGTGGCCGAGTGTATAGAATGATAAGAACAGGTCAAAGAACAAACCCCTGTGGAACACCACAACATAGATCAACTGGGCTGGAGTGTATTCCATTTGCAGATACAATTTGTATCCTGTTGACTAAGTAGGACCTGAACCACTGTAAGGCTATATTCTGAATGCCAAATACATGCTGGAGACGGTGAAGTAATATATCATGATCTATTGTGTCGAATGCTGCAGACAAATCAAGGAGTGTGAGGACTGTAATCTTTCCACTATCCAAAGCAGAGAGAATGTCTAACTCATTAAATGCTTTCTGAAGAGTAGTTTCAGTACTGTGGCAAGGGCAATATGCAGACTGTACATTGCTAAAAAGACTGTTTGAATTCAAATGAGATGCCAGTTGGGTTAGAACAACTTTTTCTAAGATTTTTTAGATGAATGGGAGATTAGAAACTGGGCGGTAGCTCTTTAAATCGTTATGGTCAAATGTTAGTTTCTTCAGCAGAGGCTTTACGACGGCAGTTTTGAAAAATGATGGGGATTCCCCCGATGAGAGAGATATTAATAACATCAGTTAGTGAAGACAATATTGGGTCTAAGCACTCAAACAGCAGTGATGTTGGAATTGGATCAAGTTCACAAGACTTTGGTGCACTCTTGATGATGATTATCCATACTAAATCAACAGAGACAGGTTTAAATGCTCCTTATGGTTGTCGCTGAAATTCTGTATCATAACTGTAAGGTGATGAGTCAATTGAAATTGTGTTGTCAAGCGAATCTCTAATGGTTTGTATTTTGTCATAGAAAAAATCTGCAAATAGGTCTGTAAGGTCTACTGGAGAGAAGGTAGTTGGAAGTGGTGTACATTTGTTCCTTGACATTAGTTTGTTAGTTATCTCAAAGAGCTCTTTGCAGCTGGAACTCTCTGTGATCTTAGTACTATAGTGGGATAATTTTGCTAAATGGACTATGTGATGTTCTTCTTAGTGGCTTCATAGATTTGTTTATGAATATTGAGTCTGGTGGAAAACCAAAGCCTCTCTGCTTTTCAGCAATGTCTTTTAGCAGTGCGAAGCTGGTCCCTAACACTGCTAAACCATGGAGAACACTTTTTTATTGATACTCTGCATTTGGTGGCTGGGGTATGTTTTTCAAGCAATGAATGCCGGCAGTTATCGAGTTGTTCTGCTGTAGGATGTAAGTAAGTTGTTACGTTTTCTTGGATGTCATGCATGAATTTGTTTCTATTTATCATATGGAGTTTTCTCTTAGTAGCAAATAAAGGTGGAGGGTTAGGTACTGATACGTCGAGATGGCATATAATGCAGAGGTGATCTGATGCAAGTTCATGGGATACAAGGGTGGATTGCAGAATATTATCATCAGGTCTATAAAGAAACCAGTCTAAAATGTGACCAAGTTTATGGGTAGGTTGATTAAATGACTGTTTAAGATTGAAAACTTGAATGGAATCTATGAGTTTTGACGTCTATGGGTTGAAGGTTGTATTGTACTTAAGGCATTTTATCATCGAATTCTTTGTGATGATAGAAATTCCACCTCCGCAAGAATTGTGGGGGAACAACTTGATGGAGTAATCGGTGGGTGTTAAATCTGCACACTTGAGCTCATCGCCTGATCCTTTTAGCCATGTTTATGTCAGGAAGACGACGTTGATATTCTGGTCATTGATAAAATTAACTATTTTTGTTCGCGTTTCTGGTGATCCTACTGAATGATGCAATACTTAGTGGTATCTCTGGGACACAATGGTTGACGACTTAAGGTGAATTTGAACCAGGTTATCAAAAAATTAACGGCTGAATTTTTTTAATTATTTATCTGTTACGGACGAAAGGGAGATAACTGGAATTATTCTTCCTTTTCTATGCCAGCCAGCTTTGAAACGTTTCCTTTTTCGCTTCCGTTTACATTTAGGCAATGATGAATGTAGTCCCAGTTCGTTTAGTCTTGAGTACAACATAGTATCAAGAGCCAAGTTGTGGTCATTTAATGCAATTAATGAGGGCCCATCATAGTGTAAGCGAGTTGACTGGCGATCATGTGATGGTGTTTATTAAAAAACAAATGAAGTCTTAACAGTGGAACAAAACAGCCGAGAAAAATTCTAATTGTTTTCGTTTCCAAAACAAGGAGATGAAGAAACATACAAACTGAACAGCCAATGCATGATGAAAAACAATAATGTAGACAAACATAGACAACAAGCACATATATCATGAACAATTGCACAAAAATGGAAGAGCCTTCATGAAGCAGTTAAGCAATGGTGGCCATCTTTCTGGAAATATCCAAGGATATAACACTGATTCAGTTGCAACATATTTTGGTGATGTGGGCTTAGTCATGATGGGATATGGGCTGGCAAGATGATGGGTGTCGTTTGCCTGCAGATCTGCCTGGGTTTGAATCTTTATAGAGTATGAATTAAAAATTCTCTAACCTGTATGATAGTATTATTTGTATTAAATATTAATTCTGCCTACTATAAGCATTCTCCTCCAGAATCAAGGGATAGCACTTTCTATTTACATATGTGTGTGTGTATGTATGTATGTGTGCATGCAGAGAGAGAGAGAGAGAGAGAGAGAGAGAGAGAGAGAGAGAGAGAGATGTAATATTGTATAGACTTTGCCCATATCTTCACATTCTTAAGACACTAGCTCAATAATGTCAGCATATAAAACTGGAATATTACTGTCACCACATAACAGAATATCACTTCCCATTTCACACATGCATACATACATACTAAAACTAAACGGAACAGTCAATTTAATGGCCCATAATACAATGATAAAAATAAGCTGCTTATTATTGTCATATTTAAGAAATAATTTAACAGCTATGAAAAACAAAGAGCACAAACTGTCAGAAATAGAGATTATACCTGTTTACTTCTCCAACATTAAACTTATGCGATATATATATATATATATATATATATATATATATATATATATATATATATATATATATATATATATATATATATATATATAACACAACAGTAAGTTTCAGGTGTTCATATAAGCAGATTGGGTTTGCAAGCACATGTCTCTTACCAGAGGTGGTCCTCCAAGAAAGATTGTTCCCTGTTTCTTCACAATAATTGACTCATCAGCCATTGCAGGCACATAAGCTCCACCTGCAGTACAGCTGCCTAAAACAACAGCAACCTGAAAATGCAGAAGTAACCATTAAGATAAAAGTTGATAGATTTATCAGCCAAGAGTGGCACCTGTCAATTAATTATCGCATAACAGAGATTCCAATGTGCTGCGAATCAATTCAATGATAATCAAGCATTAGGCATGGATAATTGCATAAGTGGAGCATTCTGTTCTTCAAAATCAAAGCAGCTTAAAGTAGTTTTACACATTATTAAAACATTTGTGTTGAAATATGTATCTGTAAGTTCGATTGGCAAGTAGTGACACTATTGATTATATAATGTATATGTAGGTTACTACATTTAAAGGGAAAATATAAACAACTTTTTCTTAGTGATGCTGCATAACATTATCACTCAGAACAAAAAAATCTATTTAACAATTTCCCATTCAAAGATAGTAACTTTATTCCTTATTAATTTTCTATATCTAAGAATGA
The DNA here is from genome assembly GCA_029339505.1 of Unio delphinus. NCBI lineage: Eukaryota > Metazoa > Mollusca > Bivalvia > Unionida > Unionidae > Unio > Unio delphinus. Next base: position 5,089,913 of record JAQISU010001253.1, on the reverse strand, counting down.
TTCTAAAGTCCCATATACAATGCAAGGAGGAAAACAAATGCTTTCATTCATAACAGGTGAGACTTGCAAGTGACACCAACGGCAATTACCTTTATAATGGAACATTAAAATATCATCAATTATGCTCTTGAGGATTACTTAAAATTGCTATATTGAAACAAAGAATTATTTTTAAACATACACATCTCTCTATGCACAATTCTGATTATGGAAAGCTAATGGAGAAAAAAATGAACAAACAAAAAAAATATTAATGTACGAGTTGAAATTTGTAAACCTTTTGCAAACATTTATGTTATCCAAGACTTATCTAAATCTTAAACATTAATCATTTGAAGCAATACAGCTCACTCAAGATATTAACATACTGAAGGCAGTAAATCATGCATGCTGTGAAAGATATGCATTATGAGCTTTAGGTATCTGAATTCATGTGGTTGCTAAATATACTTGACCATTACTGAATGGAATTGAAAAACATTTTAGACATACATTTTCTAAATCTAAAGACAGAAAAACCCATGAAATGTATAATATCAAAAAAGTTTGATGTTTGAATAAAGTGGCAAGCAAAGTCATTTCAATGGACAAAATAAAAATTCTAACTTTATTTTGCTGACCTGCATCGTTTCTATGTAAACAACATAATGAACATAAATGAGTATATATATTCAAACTAACTCATCTCCTTAAAACGATCTGGTCAAAAGTCTATCCTTAAATTTATTTCTTCAAAAGGGTTAATTTAAATTTTAACTAAAAACCTTCAAAATTATATCTTGTTATATAAACGAGGACTGAATTTTCTGTAAAATCAACTTGTCTTCTTGTAATTCGTTACACCAGTCCCTAAACATGTATTGATACAGGGGCTCAAATCGTTTTTTTTTAAAAATATATATATATAATACATGGGACATCAATTTCTTATTTCAGCTCCGAGATTCAACAATTTGGACTACGAATCTGGTTCAAAACAAACAGCATTCCATTTTTTAATCTAGGTTTCCTCAGTATATTCCCACCCCATTTTTCATATTTTGACATTTAGCTTGCATTGAAAATTTGGAATATGATGCCACCATGTGGTAGCGACTTATAGTAGTGCTTACCAGTGGGACTAAACATTTTAATTTATGTTATATCGACTTATACCTGCATGAACTCAATAGGAAAATGATTTTTTTTTCTCAGAAATGGAAAGTGTTATAATTGTTATACCTTTAATCCGCTTATAGATTAGACAAAACTACGCATTGAAGAAAACTGATCTGGTACTTGCCATTTACATAACTAGTTACTTCACAAATCTCAAATAACAACATCGGAAGTCTATTAGTCACTTGATGTCATCAACACATTCCATTTAATGTTGTTGTAGAGAAATTCAATCATATTAAATGAAAGATACTTTTTGTAAAAACCAGCAATCTGTCCAGTCTGATTTATCAAGCAGAGAGCACATGTCAACGTGGTAGTCACAAGATACAAAACTCCAGAAGTTGTTCTCGCAATATATAAATATTGCTACGTATATCTGATTTGATATATATATGTTTTAATTTAATATTGTTTGTTTTAAATTCTTTTTTTTCTTCATTACATGCTATTGTAATGGAAATTTATTCACAAGGGATGGGTTTTTCCAGAAAATCAGTTGATCTAAATTTTCTTTGGTAAACAAGTAAATTTGACCTAGATCCTGACCTTGACTCTAGGTTAGTGGCACCCATGCAGGATGCAGGTTGAAACACTCTGTCATAAAGTGCTTAACAGTGAATGGTTCATTGCAAGTAACGCACTCTGGTGGAACTTTACCTATTAATATGTGTGAGTGGGTTATATACGTATTAACAATTCAAATTCTTGCAATGACTACCTCCTCCCTATGGATGGTTCTGTAGGAAAGAGTCCATTCTCCTAGGGTTGGTCTGATGGCGTGAAGTTTGTTATTCACTGTATCATTTCATAATGCCTGCCACTTTTCGGTGTCAAAACTACTTGATACTAGGTTTAAAATCAGTAAACGGTATTTTAAATTCAGATGCTTCTTGGGATATGGCTATTTTAGCAGCATGATCTGATTTTTTCATTACCTTTAATACCAATATGGCTAGGTAACCAGCAGTATACTATATTTTGGAAGGTACTAAATGAAATTTTAGATGAAAGAAGAGAGTCAGATGAGGATAAAAAGTAAGAAGGAAGAGAGGAAATATCATAGAGCTTGCAAGTGAAAAGAACATCCATAGTTCAATTCCAAATTTAAGTTTTGATCTTGCAAAGATCATTAGATTAGTACTCGTTTTGAAAAAGTTGCTGAAAATTTGAAATGGACAAGGGATCATCATACTCAGTTATCACAATGTGTACTCACTGGTAAGGCTAGTGATATTTGCCGTTCACTGTCAGTTTACCAAATTGGTGACTATGATGCTATCAAAGAATACATATTATGGGGTTATGAGTTAGTCCCTGAAGCTTATCGGCAAAAATTCAGAAACTATACAAAAGAAGCTGGCAAACTCATATTGAATTTTCTAAAGAAAAAGAGCAGTTATTTGATGGTGCTTAGGAAAGAAAGTTAAAAACGATTATGAAAGTCTCAAACAACTTGTATTATTTAAAGAGTTCCAAAACTGTGTCCATAGTGACAAATAAGACCTAACTTGGCAAGATTACGATTGAAACACTTGATCAGTATTCTTTAAGTCATAAAGTTCCTTTTGTAAAAAAGACTTCTACTCAACAGTCTTTTACCAGAAAATTATTTCAGTCTAATACAAGCCATTCTAGAACTCAAACTGGCACAATTTCTAAGAATCAAACTTCAGAGAAGTTGATTCTAGATCCTATTTGTGTACGTATTGCAAGAAAAAACATGACACTATTTCTGATTGCATCAAATTGAAAAGTAAGCATGAGAATCAAGGCAGACCTGTTCCAAATGCTCTTATTTCTAAGAGGTCAAGGTCACGGTCATGTATTGAAAGCAATACATTTGTTGGGTCTAATAAACCCCATCTGATTTTGTATTGGAGAATTATGAACCATTCATATCAAAGGATTCTATATCACCTCTTGAGTTATTTGACCAATCCCACCTGTATTAAAATTTAATGGACACAGGAGCTTCTCAGAGTTATTTTATTGTCAGATACTTTGCCTTTTTCTGAGAAGTCTTCTTCTCATGAGAATGTTTTTTATTCAGGAAGAAGAGTGTGGCTTCGTTAATGTTCCTCTCCATTGTCTGTATTTGTCATCAGACTTAGCCTCAGGACCTGTGCCAGTTGGAACAGTCTCTGTTTTACCCATAGAGGGCATTCATTTATTACTTGGCAATGATCTATCTGGAAACAAGGTTGTGGTTAATCCACTTGCAACTGACATAGCTTTGTTTGGATCAGAAAGTTGATCCGATAGAAAAAGAATTCTCTGATATATTTTGCCGTTACCAGACCTATGGCAAAGAAAGCTCTTGTGAATGATTTTGATAAGGAAAGTATTCCTTTAGCTGACGTGTATTTCGCTATTTGGCGATTTTTTTCAATTAGATTTTAAAGTTTCTTGTAATTTGCTTTTCTGTAAATATTTGATGTGCTCATTCAGAATTCATGGTCAATGACAGCCTATAAAATTTGTATTCGGATTTCCATCACCAGAGTCTTAAATATTGTGTTTCTACATGGAACTGTAGATAAGCACAAAACAGTCTTCATCATACGTCATTGTCTTCCATCTTGGATTTTCCAAGAGGACTCAAACTTGAGGCTATTAGAACTTTTCATTACTAGGACTTTTGTAATTTAATTACTATTCTTGGAATATGTTTGTATTTGGTTTTTAAAACTGTAAATACTTTTAAAATGTTTACAATCTTTTTCCAGAGATATGAATTTTTTGTTAAATTTTATAAAGCTTGTTGTTTTCACTTTTTCAGTGTTACCTAAACACATAACTAGTGATGGGAATCAGTCAGAAATTCATAATCGATAATCGGTTCCCCTTAACCAACTGATCATCGATTATAATCGGTTACTAAGAGCAAATTTTAATTTTTGTTACACAGTTATATCTTTGATCAAGAATTCAATATGTTGATAAATATACAGGAGTAATCTTTTTTAATGACATGTATACTTTAACCTCACAATAATATTTACAAAAATACATTGTGTTACTTTTGTTCAACAACTTTGTTAAATGAATGCAACTTTTTATGGCTGATCAGTCATATTTAACTGAAATTCTGCTACAATCCCCCAAAATTCTTTCGTTCATATGTGATATGTCTATAATTTAAAGTATAGAAGGACATGATTTTCTTGTTTGTAATTGTTTATAAATACTACAAAAGATGTTCCAATTTAACTTAAAGAAATCAACAAAATGTGTTTAAATTTTATTAACTCAACAAATTAAAAACTTGAACATGTAATAATGGCTATATGTTCCTAATAATGAATCGTAAGACTTTTTAGTTGTAGCTATGAAGGGATTAATAAATTTCAGGTCAACTTTAGTGGCTGGGAGTTTTACTAACCTTTGTGCTTTGCATGCACCTAAAAAGTTGTCTCCCTTTACACACAATCGATTATGGAGTTTCACAATCGATTATTTTATTGGTTTGCTCAACCAACTGATGATCGATTATAATCGATAATCGGAACAACACTACACATAACAATATGGAAATTTTTTGTGTTCTTTCATTTCTGTATTTTAATTCAACCAGTATATGACTTTCAATTAATATTTTTTTCTCTTTCTGTAAAACGTTTGAAAGTGCGTGTTGTTAGGTTTGTGTACTCATAAGAATAGCAATGTAAATCGTAAGTTTAAGGTCACATTTCATCCACGTCATAGTTTTGTCTTTTGGCAGATTAAAGGCATAATGATTTTCATGCATGTAACACTTGATCAAACACAATTTAAATTTTGCGATGCCATCCAGTAAGTGGCTAATTTTTGCCACCACTACAATGTTTGCCTTTTATGATGTTCGAGTGGTTTTCATACCTTCCACGTAAGGAAAGATACTTTGAAAATAAATGTCTACTAGACAAATTTAATCCACTGGGCATTTGGACTGACTCAGCATATATGTTTATTGCAAGCACCCAAAAGATCCATAATGCACCATCCAAATATTCTGGTTAGAACTCAATAAATTTAACTCGTGATCAGTTCAGTTATGACTCAACTACGTGATTGTTTTGGGCGTCAAGTGGTGACAGAAATTCCAGGGTTTTTCCTGACTTTCATCAATATTTGCAAAATCTGGGACTTTTCATGGTTGGGGAATTTTTTTTAATATTATATCCAGACTTTTTCCTGATTTCCCAGTAGTGTGGGTTCCCTGTTGCTCATAAGTCAAGACCAACTGCAAACTGCACAGAGCCAGATATATCATTGCATAATGCACCAGCAGATCTGGGTATATATAATCTGCTGTGAGTAATCAGTTGAAAAAACAATGTAGACCATGATTTGCTGGCACATATTAATCAGGGTCTATATTGTTTTTAGCTGCACTAGAGTTTATATATGGGAAATAATTATTTTGGAATAAAATGCCTGTCATGATATGATTGATACTATGCTTCATATATATATAAAACTTCTTAATAACTCTAAAGCTTTAATGGAACCTGAGGAATTCCTTTTGCAGACATGTTGGCCTGGTTATAAAAGATGCGTCCAAAATGGTCTCTGTCTGGGAAAACTTCAGCCTGGCGAGGTAGATTGGCGCCTCCAGAGTCCACTAAAAATTATAGAATGTAAAACTACTAAACAGAAGAAAATGAAACTGAATCACTGATAAATATTAACACCATAACACAGAGTTGGAAGTAGGTTTGCCTTTGTAAGGGGCCAAGTGTAGCAAAGTATGAAATGGCAACAGTACTGATTGGTACATGAAAAAGTACCAACGAAAAAGGAAACTAAATTAAGCATTTCTGTTTCAGCTTCAAAGAATATCAAATGTTAATAACATCTATCTCTACTCTCTCCTGCTGCTTTTGTAAGGTTTAATGCCATTTTCATGCAAACAAAAAAAAGACTACACATAGCGGCCTGTATAAATGGTGGAGGAAGAACCCAGGAAAAGCCCAGAAAGAACCACCAACCCACGAGAAGTTACTGGTAAGCTTTCTCACATACCCACATTGGCCGAATCCAAGACTCAAACCCATGCAGTGATGTGTAATGATGAGCACTTTAGACCAATCAGCAACCCTATCTCTCTCCTGAGAAACATCACATGAGATCTCTTGTAACACTTAATGAAAGCAGAAAATCATACATTTCAAAATGTCAATCACTAACTATATATTTCCTAAAGACTGATCCTTTACAATCAGCTATTAAGGCCTGAACATGAGGCACAGCAAGTGACAAAAAATCGCATGTAGGGCAAGGTCATCTAAGATTTTACTTCAGAGAAAGGCTATTTTTATCTTGGTAATTTCTAAAAATTTAAGCCTTCTAGAGCATATAATTATAAAATTAGAATGAAACATTTAAAATTAATATTTCTGCACCAACTATATACATTGTTATGCCAGAAATGAATGAATGGATGGATGGATGAACATATGCATGCACATACACACACAAATTATTTACAGATGAAAGTGGGAATTTCACTAGATTCCAAGGACAAACCCAAAGACTAGATCTCTGAGAGTAAGTTTGGACCTTGGGATCCAAGTTTGTTGCATCTATGAATTTTTTTCATGTCTAGTAAATGTGTGTGTATGAATGTGTGTGTGATTTGGGTTTTTAATGTAGCTTTAACAATTATTCAGTCTTATCGCTACGGTGTCTGCAGTGTTGCATTTTATAGTGATGCTGAGCGCCAAGCAAGGCAGCTCTTAGTACCATTTCTGTAAGTCTTTGGTATAACTCAGGTGGGGATTGAACCCACGACCTCCCACATTCGAGGTGGATGCTCTAACCACTAGGCGACTGGAGCGGTCTCTAGTAAATGTACAATGGTTATAAGATTGGTGTATCAATAGTTTCTATGACCTGTTGTTGAATAACTCACCTGCAGATCAGGATCTATTTGTTCAACTGTTTACTCTTAACAAAATGCACAAACCAAGATGTGTCTGGGCATTATGTGACAGCATATCTTGGTCGTTGCACTTTGCAGCTGGTTTCATCTTATAAGCAATCATATATAGTATATGTACATGCAACCATATACCCGTACAATTGTATGCATATAAATACGGATGGACAAATGATATCATAATATCCCTGCGCTTCTAAAAAAATTCAAAAGGGTCTTGATAGCACAAATCTGTTTTATAAAGATTACTATTCCCTTCAGAGGATTGTGAACTTTCTTAAAAAATAAAATCATAATTTTTTTTGTCAAATATACATTATGCTTTATAAAAAAAATGCTATAGAAATTGTTACTTACCAAGATATATACAAGGAAGGTGATTTTGCTCAGCTATCTCTTGGGCTCGAATATGTTTCTTGACAGTTATTGGATAATATGAGCCACCTTTTACTGTTGGGTCATTGGTCACTATCATACACTCCACACTGTGAAAGAAATAACAGTCAAGCATTTCATGACAATAATGCTGATGATGACAATCAGAACAATGACGATGATTTAGGCAATACAAATGATAATGTTGAAAATAATAAGATGGTTTCATTAATAATGATGATGTGGTTAATAGATAACTATCAAAATCAAAGGGGTTTGATAATGACACATATGATGATAATGATGACAATAAAGATGATTACAAGGATAATGAAAATAAAGTTGATGACAAAGATGAATTAATAAATGATGATGCTAATAATAACAATGATTAAGTGTTTCTTTAATTTGGCTCTTATTTGTCAGATACAACTGAAAACTGAAATCAAATGATGATGATGCTAATTAAGCATGCTGAAGAAGGGAATTCAGCTTTCCATAATTACCCCATGCAGAGAGCAGTCGTAACACATTTATTTAAGCATCAGACTCATAATTCTGGGGTTGCAGAATTGATATTTGCCAAAGCCAGCCTTGGTCAGATGCCTCAGCGTGTCATTAAAAAAGGCACTTAACTTGATTTATTCACCATGCTATATTCAATAATGCTAAAAAAGCCATTCAAGATTACAAAAACAAAACAAACTAATCCATGCAGTTTTTTAGTTATTTAGTCATTTTGTTTTCCCAGCTCAACACTCTCTAATCTAACAAGGCATATAGAAATCTTTCCTCCTAGATTTATCAACACCCCATAACTCAATGACTGTTCCAGGCCGATACTATCAGGACATCTTCTTACATCATGTGATTTTTAAGTAATGTCAATATATTGTGAGATAATGTTTCTGCTCTATCCAGGCCCTAACAAAATATGTGTGTTTATTGAGCCCTAATTAAAATAGAATTTGTTTTAAAAAAAACACCATTTTGTATTATCCTTTATGATCCACATCTGTTTCAAGATCAAAGTAAAATAAACAAAGTAAATAATATTTTGCAAGTGATTTAAGAGCGCAGAGAACTGTGTGTGTGTGTGTGTGTGTGTGTGTGTGTGTGTCCGTGTGTGAAATAGGAAATGAGCTTAAATACAAACAAAAACTGTACTGATAATTCATTATTAATCATGATAAGATAATAAGCAAAAAAGCAATAATTCTTAATTCTTGACATTTCTAATTATAGAGGACATATTAATGAAACTAATATATGGCTTGATTTTCTCACATTTTGATATATTTGGAATTACTTGTACAAAATCCACAAATAGACCCTGCTTTAATGATGTTTCCATTCAATTGCTTAACAGAATTCTCGCAGTAACAAGTGCTTAATGCTATTTATGTTTTCTACACATACAAGCTAACTTCTCAGTGTAAAGAATTGACTGTTATCAACCTGATGCCTGTTATTTACACTATAGTCATCATTATTGTGGTCTCTTAATTCCACTTTTCAGATTAAACTGTTTTAAACCCTGCAAGGTGTTCAAATGAAGTTTACAGCTACCAAATTGAACTATAATGTTCATAGACCATTTCAATTCAATTCTGCAGTGTCTAAAACTTAAAAAGATCTAAGTTGCAGAGTGAACAGAAAGGACTTAATTTGGTAAAGAACATCGTACAAAGACATAACATTGATAAAATGGTGAACTATTTCCCCCAAAAGCCAATTCTCTCTGCTTAATATATAATATTAACCAAAATTTTCTAACATGAAACTTTTACATTACACCTGCTATAAGCTGTACAGAATTCTGAATGTTAACTGAACAAAAATTGTTTAAAATGTCTTAGTTTGAGTAACTCGGAATAAAAAAGATCAAATGGTCATTGCCTGAAACTTCTTGATACAGTAAGACTTAGCTATTGCTGTATAACAAGAGATAAATTGTTTCTTACCCAGATACTCTTCCTATCCCAGAAATGATTCCCCCAGCAGGGACCTCATCATCACCGTAGAGGTTAAACCCAGCTAGCTGACTCATCTCCAGAAAGGGAGACCTGAAAGGACATCAAACAATTAAAAATGATTATAACGAAAGCATCTAAATACCTGTTTTCAATGTCAACGTTTTAAAAAATCCCTGAGCATGCCAGCAAAATATTATTTCTAAACATTGTAACAAGTTATTACATCAATTCAAACAACAACAAAATTACCCAAAAATTTAGTTTGTATAGATAAAATGTCATCTGGTGACCTACTATTATGGCATGTTTATGTGTTTTCTCATTACTAAGTATTACTGTACATATCTGCTTATAGATCAAGTGTGTGTCACACGGGCCTTTCTTATGCCCACACTTATCGATCATTTGAGACATCTGTAAAAAAAAAAGTTCTGAAAACAAGAATTCTATAAATAAAAATAAAAAACTATTGGAAGATTTGCATTCTGTACATGCAATTGAAATAGAAACAATAATCACAATAATATTGGGACCAAATTACTGTTGTGTGAACTATGCATGGATAACGTTTTGATGATGATTAGCAATTATTACATTCCGACTGCAATGTCCCATACCATTATGTGAAAGTAGATATGGTAGTTGGCTCATTATGAAAAATGCTCAAATTATTCTTGATTACTGTTATCTTATCAAACAATAAATAATAATATATGGGCCGAGGTTAACTGCACTAAAGGAATTATAAATCTCAAGCTCTGGTATTTAGAAAAACCATCACTTGTCTCTTTATTAGTATTTTTTGCTATATGTTGACTCCATGTTCTTCTGGGAAAGAACGAGGATGTGCTATAATGCATAGGTTGATGCCATGGATCAGACTGGGTCAATGAACATGGTCTAAGAAATCTCCAGAACAGGGAACTGGAACATCTAGCACAGATGAGGTATTTCCAATGTAGAAATGTAATAGCGATAGACAAGGTTATTGGGATGTGCCTTAGAATATATACGTCTATCACAAAATCTCCTGGGTGAAACAAGTCATAAAGTTGAAACTCTGATCCCTAAAGTTTGCTTCAACTACTATAAAGAATCCTGGGCCTTTTATTATTTGAAACTTTTAGAGCATAAAATGCCAAAAATCAGGTAACGTCAGTTCAATATGTAATTAAAATTAGGAATGCCACCAGGGCAGGTTCAGAACTTTGCGAGAATTTTTACAAACATTTATGTGACAAAAAAATAACAACCTAGATAAGCAATTATACGACACAAGTGAAGTTTAATAGATTCATACAAATACTTGAAAATGTAAATATTGTAACAAATTTGGACACATTTAACTTCTTGCTCCCCTCCCTGTGAGCAACAGGATGGGAGCTAATAACATTTGACCCCTCAAACCTCGCAGGGAACCCAGGGTATGAGTAGAAAAATGTGACTTCTAATGCTCCTAGGAGCATAAGTTGTACTCTGAAATGGTTGCTATATATGGTAAAGTATACTCCTATTACACCAGGTTTAACAGATTTCAAGTCGGCAGTTTAAGAGGCAATAGTACGAGTCAATAAGAGACAGACAAATGGGCATTATCACTGCACTTTTCTTATGAAAAATTGTGGATATAATAAATACACGTACTCTGGGTCCAGTAAAGCATTAATTCTGTCTCTGGGAAGCATTTTTCCTCTAGAAGTGTGACGGGATCTGGCCTTTTCTCCCCCTCCTAGAGAAAACATACCAGGGATAAACTTTAAATATGATCAACATTTCAATTTTGTAATCAGTTGGAGTAAAGCATTGAAGTCCATTACATATGAACAATGGCCTGTATATTATTATAAATTTGCTAGACTAGTTCTAAACTAAACTTGGCTTATACCCTATATAAATTCTATCTCATAATGAATTTAATAACCACCTTTCATTGGATATCATGTATAAAACAGAGTTCAGTATTTGTAAAATATATATCTTAGATTATTCTCATTTCTCATAACTCATCAAATATCTCCAACCTCAAAACCCAGCCACCAAAGGACGACTTGAAATTTTCAAAACCCTGCCCCCAAAGGACGACTTGAAATTCTCATAAGCCTACCCCAAAGGATGATTTGAAATTCTAAAACCCTGCCCCCAAAGGATGACTTGAAATTCTAAAACTGGTAAACTGTTGTGTACAAAAGGCAAAGACACAACACCAATCAAATCATTGACTCCATCTTGAACAGTATTGGAAAAGTTATGTACATGAGTGAATTCATAGGTCAGTGTAATCATATAAACCCTGATTTTCTTTTAAAATCATTGGTTGATTGATTGATTGATTGATTAATTAATTGAATTTTAACGGCACACCAGCACTATTAGGCTATTTAGCGCCATACAATAAGTTGTATTTATACACGTTTAAAAATACCAAAGGTTTAATATCTACCAGCGATATAAAAAACCATATAGTTAAATATAAAATGGTAAGATGTTGGTAACAGTAAAATATGAAGCTTCCCAATCAATGGGAGATGTAAATGGTGTATGTTGATGATAAGATGCGTAAATGGTGTATGTTGATGATAAGATGTTGAAAATAAGGGGCGATATTTGCATTGGATAAAAATGCTTTAGGGGAAGACATACAGGTTATAGTTTAAAATAAAGATTTACTTCCTTCAGGAAGTCTAAAATACAAGTGATAGGTATAGTATCAAAAAGTTCCTTCATGTCATGTACATTATAGTACTTATCACGCATAGGTTGCAGGTCGGTACACTCGGTCATAAAGTGCTTAACAGTGAATGGTTCAATGCAATAGACTCACTCTGGTGGATCTTCACCTTTTAGTATGTGGGAATGGGTTATGTATGAATGACCAATTCTGATTCTTGCAATGATTACCTCCTCCCTATAGACAGTTCTGTACGAAGGAATCCATTCACCCAGGGTTTGTTTGATGGCATGAAGTTTGTTATTGACTTCATCATCCCATGATGTGTCTTCCACTTCTGGCGTAGGTACTTTTTGATACAAGGTTTAAAATCAGTAAACGGTAATTTAAAATCCGATTGTTCTTGGGACAGAACATCTTAGCAGCACGGACTGTTTCTTCATTACCTCTAATACCAACATGGCTAAGTAACCAACAGTATACTATCTTGTAGGATTTACTAAGCTCCGTACTTTTAACGAGGAGATTGACTAATAATGGATTATCCAGTTTTCTACTGTGTAGCGACTGAAGCACTGATAGTGAGTCACAGAAGATAATACTATATAAAATATGTTTTTGTTCGATAAATTTCAGACCAAGGTCTATTGCTCTGATTTCCGCTGAAAAAATGGACACATCGTTTGGCAAATGATCCTTTTTTATGTGTTTGCCACTAACAAAGGCAGCAGCAGCCTTTTCATCAACCTTTGATCCATCAGTATAAACCTTAGTGCAATTTGTAAAATCATTGAGGAGTTCATCATAAGAGTTCTGGAAGATGGCAGGGTTTGTCTCAGATTTTTCCCATCGTGTAATGTAAAAATCACTTTGGGTTGCTTAAGGAGCCATGGTGGTGTTTTCAAGACAAACATTTTCTAATCTGTAGAGAGATTAATTTTGATATTGTCAAGGCTGCATGATGTTCTGATGCGAAATGAAGGTATGGCATTTGGTTTATTTTCATATAAAGTTTTGTATTTTGGTTGAAAAACAGCCAAAAAAGCAGGGTTCAAAGGGTTTGATCTTAATTTGAGAGCGTACTGTGCAGAAAGCATTTCTCTGCAATGCAATAAAGGTCGTTCATTTGCTTCCACGAGAAGGCTTTCATATGGAGATGTCTTAAATGCTCCCAGAGCGAGCCTTATTCCCTGATGATGAATTGGGTCAAGCATTTTCAAATAGGACTTCCTAGCTGAACCATAAACAATGCATCCATAGTCTAGTATGGAGCGGATAAATGTTCTATACAAATTGAGGAGGACTATTTTATCAGCACCCCAGTCAGTGTAAGCAATTACTTTAAGTAGATTTAAAGCTTTTAAGCATTTAGCTTTCAAATTCATGATGTGTGGAATACATCAAGAATCACTGGGATAAGATTGATGCCAAAACAATCTTAGAGTGTATTTAATAGAAAATGATAAACAAAGGTAGCAAACTTGTAATAATTTGTGATACCACAAAAAAGTAAATCATAAAAACTTTAACAAAGAAGTGAATGTGAAGAAACACAATACTCAAGTTACTCAAATCAAGAATCTTTCTAAGTTAAAAAAAACCCACATCTTGAGTGACCAATGGACCACATGTTAATACTGTAACAGTAATAAACTGATTATCCAGTCACATCATAGGAAAATTATTTCCTCCCAATAATTGGTCATCTTGATAATTAAATTTTAGTTAAAACAGAACTTAATTAAAAGGTCCACTAATAATATTAATGCTAATAATTCTATTGATATGCAACAATAATTATTAAGTAAATATTAACATTTTGTTTATGTGTGTGTGTGATTAGAATTTTATAAGTAGGTAAAGAAACATTTCAGTCATATTCTACAATATCTGTAATGTGGCAGTTTAAAGTGATGTCTAGCACCAGGGCATCATGACGCAGACATGTAGCATGATGTCCCACCCAGTCACATTGTCCTGACACCAGGCTGACTAGTCACAGAAGGTGCCAATTCTGGTGAGGCAGCTGTTAGTATCCTTTCTTTAAGTCTTTCGTATGACTCAGCTGGGATTCAAACCGATGACCTCCCTTAGTCTAAAGCGCTCTCCATTATGGATCACTGTAATCTCACCTCTGTCTAAGTGGGTTTGAAACTCAGATTCTGCCAAGTAGGTATGTGAGAAAGCTTGCCAGTAGCTTCTCGTAGGTCGGTGATTCTTTCCAGAGATTTTCCTGGGTTCTTCCTCCACCATTAATACTTGCCACCATGAATAGCCTATCATGTGCTGAAAAATGACATTAAGCCCTACAACAACAACTAACCACCAGGCCACCGGAGTGTAGACATCTGATATGTTGATGAGCAGGAAAGGTAAAAACAATAATAATATGAAGAAACTTTAATTAAAAATTGCACATTATGTGCTGAGAATCTGGGTTTATATTGTTTATTCTCCGTTGAAAGTACATTGTGTGATCCCAGATCATGGCTTGTATTGTTTATTCTTGATTGAAAGGACATTGTATGATTAAACTCTAAGTTCATAGTTTATTCTCTATTGAAACCATACTGTATTATGACATTCTGGGTTTATATTGTTTATTCCTGATTGAAAGTACATTGTGTTATAAGAGATCCTAAAAATCTGTCCTGAAAAACTACCTGTCTTGAAAAGACCAGATACTCATTAAGAGAAATTACTTCAAAGGTTACCATCTGTCTTAAGATCCAATTTTATTGGCTGAAGGAATGACCTCACAAAATAGGTTCTACTGCAATTTGTATAGTTATGCAAAGTTTAGAACATATAACTGCCAAAGTTTTAACTGGAAAAAATTTAACACAGAAAATGTGTGAAAGTTACCGAATAATTCAATCATACCATATATGTTGTGACCTGCATTTGAAATAATGTGTACACCTTTAACCTTCCTAAAAGATTCACACAAAATTTCAAAACTTTCTTGGGTAAAGAACTTCTTCTAGTATTTCAGCCAGGATTTGAGAATGGCAGGGCATCCCCTGCATCAAAAGGATACTTCAGACCTGCCAACCGTGCAAGTTTGTACGAGTAAGGCAGTTGATTTTCTTCCGTAAGATTGACCAGTTTTCCGTAGTTTAACACAATATCACAATATCAATAGCTGGCATTGTAAAGCTGGAAAACATCAAAGTTTGATGCAGTGGATAAACATTATGTTGAACTGAAAATGTTGTAAAGTACATGTAGACTTTATTTACCACTAGTACAGTTGCACAAACTTTAGTTCCAAACCATATGCAAGTCAATGGCTAGTTGCCATCTCTCAACATGACATAATTCCTAGCCATTCTTTTTCCATTTCACATGATGATGGCAATCATATTTCCTGCCATGAGACATACTCAATATGGCACTTGATTTCCAATAAACGTAATTATGTCCTTTCTAGCTTTTATTCACAAGAATCGGATAACTCTTTTGTTTCTTCTTCTTTCTGTGTTGATTATTAACACTTTTTATGGAAGCTTAATTTCCCTTTCATCTTTTAACATAAATCACTTTCTGGACAACATTTTTAACAAAATGATATAATCAACAGTTTGATCATTTGATCATGCAGATGCATCACATAAATAGGTACAGTTTAAAGCATCTGGGGTGCTGCTGTAAAGTTAAGTCTGGTTCTTTGACTAATTTCACCAATTCTAATTTGAAACCCAGATCTAAATCAAACACAAATAAACCTATTATCCATATTTGTCGGCACCAATAATTTTTCTATAGTTTTTGCTTGTGTCCTGTAAGTCTGTATTTTAAGGGTAATTTTCATAAGACTTATGGCAAAATCATAAGAGTTGGCAGGTCAGATACGTTACACACACAGATACTGTTCAAGAGGCCAAAAAACCTTCTTTATAATAGTTTCATATTTTAGCTGGATAAATTGACTGTATAAATTAAGTTGGTGTTTGATCTAAGTAATTAGAGTTCTCTGAGTTAGGTCCCATCATTCACATTAAAAAATTATAATTTTGTATCCCCTACTTCTTTGTCTTTCAAGGAAACAAATTTACACACCATTATCAATAAAAAGTATGAATAAATCTCATAGATATGCGATACATTTCTGAAATTGTAATCTTTTTTTTATATACAATCTGTAAATAGTCTGTTGCATTCGATAAATTTCTTAGAAAACACAAAGTGTTTGCAGCATTAAAGTTAATTTTAGGAAACTTCCATTTACCACCTGTTATATTTTTACTTAGTTACCTGGAAGACATATATGCATTTCAAAACATTCAATCTGCAGAAGTATTCAAAAACAGCAGGGCAGAACCATAAGTTAAGTAAATTTACAACTGAATGACAGCAGTGGCATAAGAATCCCAATATTAAGGAAATTTGTTGCTCAAGTCAGCAAAAAACAATATTAAGAAAATCTGTTCAAAAGACAGCAGTTACAATCCTCTTGATCAAGAAGTCATTTGAAAATTCATTTATTAGATTATAAAGATGGCTCCAAAGTCCAATTTGATTAATTAATTAATGTTCTCATCTATTTTGAAGTGTTAAATTATCCAGAAATAGCCAAAGAAACTGCAGAATCAAACTGTTCCACTCTTTCTGCTTGCATCACAATTTTTATCTAACAGATCTTGTGTATAACTAGCTTTCTGTTACAATCATCTATCGCTCTACCTTTTGAGTTAAATCTTTTACATAATTCTTGGCATATTATATCGAACAGTAATAGCCAAATGCATTTAAAACAAACTGATGAGGTAAGGTTTCCAATTTCACCACGGGTTTATCAAAATATGTGCTGCAGCATGCAAAACCATGGGATGTATCATACCTGACCATGCCAGGTAAGGTGAATATTGGGCAAACACCTGTTGTACCAGAATTCTCTCCAGGATTTCAAAATATGGACACCAGGACATCCAATAAGTAAAAGGTAAAATAGGAGTACCAATCACTGAATCAGAATTACAGGAAACAAGTATTTATACAGAAAATATTGAGGTAGTTCTAGTATTACATTTATTTTTTCATTTTAACTGTAGTTAAACACATTATTAGCTATATCATGCTGTGTGTGTGCGTGTATTTTTGAACTTTAACGTAGCTTTAAAACAACTTTCAGTCATATTGCTACCATGACTGCAGTGTGGCAGTGTATAGTGATATCTAGCACTGGGTCATCATGCCGCAGACAAGTAACATTATGCCCCACCCAGTCACATTATCATGACACCAGGCCAACCAGTCCTAACACTAACCTCTTAATACTGAGCACCAAGAGAGGCAGTTGCTAGTACCTTTTTTAATAAGTCTTTGGTATGACTTGGCCAGATACCATGCTGACAGAATGAGGGCAAAATTCCTTTTCGAAAGACACAATGAAGCAGCCAACCAAGGCTGTCCTTTGCAAGTATCAAACTTATGTCCAATAAATGAGTTGGTAATTACAAGACTTGAGCTTTGTTTTTACTAATTTTTAATGAAGCACCTTGCAGTATCTTGGACACTGTGTTTTTGAGCTCTTTCACAAGAACTTGCATCCGATCATAATTTTCCTGAAAAAAAAGAAAAAGAAGTTGTAGTCTTTAAAAAAGTGATTCACTATACATGCATCACTGTTTGGACTCACTTTTGCTTTAAACATAAGGAAGATGGTGGAATTAATAAATAATTTTGTCAGTATGCTGTTGATGCCATATCTTGAACTATTCTCACAGGACTACTACTATTTACCAGATATGTGCTGACATCACTCACATGTTAAAGCTGATCAATACAAATTTTAATTTGCACAAATCTTGTCTCTTATATCACAGGTCTCACTAGGATTTAAAACCTAGGAGTTTAGGACTCCTATTTTGGGAAAAACAAGAGTCCCACCAGCAACAGTTGTGGTCCCCCTACCAGATTCAAGTTGGGCATACATAAAATGGCTATATTTCCAGATGAGTAGAAACAGTGGTTGCCATCAAGTTTAATTTTCTAACTTCTTTACAGCACTGACATGTAGTCCTTGTTTGTCCATTATAGTCAGAGTGAATTACGTCAGGCCAAGGAAGGTCTTATTTCAAGCATTAAGTTAGGCATCACACATAGTGTTCCACATAAAATATGTTACAACTTCTAGCACTGTTGAATTTCATTGCAATCTTTGTCAATTTGTCAATTAACCCCTAAATTCCTATCCAAATTTACAAACAGCATTTTGTCTAACTCTCAACAGCTTGATTTTGAGGTCACATGCACTACTTATTCAGATGAACAGTATTTAATAAACACATTTGCAGCAATACCTAACCTTAATTCATCATCTATTAATAAACAAGCTCTAACTGCAAAGCTGTATTGATACGAGAATAAACTAAAATAGAAATGCGAGTTGACAAAAAATGAATTTGAAAATGAAGCATTTTCAGTATTTAGTATCAGTTAGCATTGTGACATCACCTAAAGTTCCAAGCGGAAAACTTTATGATGAAGAACTTTCATCTTGCAAGCAAGCATGTACAAGTTTAACAACTGAATTGTCACAGTTCAAAGGACAGTCTGAACAACAAATACAGTCACTGAAGGCATAAAAGCTGTTGAAATTATTGAAACTATTGAAAAACACAGCATCAGAGTTTTAGACTTAAAAGGCCTCATATTCAAGAATTAAGAACTCAAAGAAATTCAAATCAAAGACCCAACAACTATCTGCTCAAATACAAAAGATAATAAATGGTAAAGACAAAATGCTTCAGAAATTCCATTTCGTTGCTAACGAGAAACAAAATGTTCATTATGAAAACACTACTGAGGAGAACCCTAATGCAATATGCCATTAAGAGAGTTTCTGAAGCAGAGCATTGCAAAAGACCATAATTCATCAGTATTCTATGCAACATAAGACATTTTATATTTGAAAGAGCCGAAACAAATTTAGCTTTTACAGAAATTTTAGAGCAATATAGGAGAGATGTCATGCTTCTGTTTTCAAGTAATAGAAATTACATGACAGAGAGCGAACAGACAGCAACAGTTAAAGTTAATAATTTTTTTGGGTGGACTACATTTACTTGTAAATTTTGCTGAATGCCTTTCTCCAAGTGGCCTGGGCATCTTTGTAGTGGCATTACATGAATTTTAAAACATTGTATATGATTGTGATTTGCAGGATACAAGTTCCCCAAATACCATCTACACTTATACTCTCAATGTGGATTACAGAAACAGACATCTGGAAATTGCTCCAGAGGCATAGTGTAGTAATAACAGCTATTATTGTTCCTGCTTGCTTGTTCTCTCACAACAAAATTACCAAGTTCTCACTGAAGTTGATTTTTTTGTATAAACGTTTATAATTTTTAAGTTTTTACGAATTTTGTTGATATGGTTTTAAGTAAAGTCCTTGACATAATTCCTAGCTGAGTTTAATATTTAATGAATAATTGTAGATGTTATTCAGCTTTTATTCAAGATTCACTTCATGCAGTAGATAAGAAACATTGAATTTAGAATTTGATAATTTATATTGATGCAATATTTGCCAAGTAAAATCCAACAATTTATTAAATTTTATTTGTGCAATCATTTAGTTCATATTCTAGCATTGTGTTGAGTCTTTTATCTTTATGGATACAACAATTAAAGTTTTGCTCTTAGGTTTATTGAGTGAATTAGAAGGGCGAATAATGCTTTTTATACTTAGTTTTAGTAGTTTGCAATGAAAGCAATTGTATATTTTTAATCTTTAGTTGTTTACTCATATTGTAAGAAACAAATTCTTTTCCTTTTTACACTTCAAAAATACAGTTATGTAATCTTGTACATAAAACAAAAACACTGATCTGATCTATAGAAATGGGAAAACAACATTTAAATGGGCTATAATCATCAGTTCATAGTTTAAACCTATCAGGATGATAACCAGTTTTAATTTATAATGTATACAATTGTTTCTAAATAGTGTCCTGACATTTTCATTTAATTTGATAGCATAAAAATATAAAAAGTGACATAACTCAATCAACCTTACAGATATCCTTTTCAAAAAACTTTATTATTCATCTTAAAGATGCTATTACCAAAATATCCATTTTAAAGCTGCTTATAACAAAGGCTAAAAAACCTTAAATCGTCACTACTGTACAAGCTAATTTTGCAGATTTTTTTTTTATTGCCCTTTGTTTCTGTTTTTGTTGATGAACTTCGTTATATAAGACAAAATCATTTCCAAATTAATCTCAACAGCAGCTCGTTACGCAAAAAAGGAGGTTAATGATAAAGACTTCTCATCACAGCTGCACCAGAGAAGATTAGTAGCAATGACCTTCAAAACATTTGTCGATATGAAATGCAAATATTGTCAATATAATAAAATGTCATTGAAGAAGTTATTTTACTGTAGATTACATCGTTATTTTTTTTTTATCCATTACAAATAAGAAGTTACAGTTACAACGGGGAAAGAACGCAGGTGCACAATAAAGGTATCCGCGAAAACATGTGACTACACGGAACACACCTTATACTCGGGGGATTCTGTGTCTTGTTTTGAACCAACAGTTGGTGCTTGTTCTGTATAATAGTGTCGCTGTTGCCGAGATAAGCCATATAACTGTCTGTGTAGACATCTTGCTGAAACAGCGAGAAACCTCAGCTGGCGAACACTCATTGTCCCCTCTAGATGTTCAAGGACCAACTTTGCATACTTGCCACATATTTGTATTAAATATCGTTTCCTTTTATTCTTTTTCGTTTTTGGACTGATGACTATAGTCATAATTTTGAGCTCAATATTAAAACAAATTCCTAAGATCCTCTGGTTTTCAATCATATAACATTAAATATGGCGCAAATCCTGAACGTTTTCATACGAATATTATGTTATAAATTGTATACTCAGTGTATTAGCTTACTTTACACACGCGGATACGCAACCCGTCAGAACTCAAGTATTTCGACTAAAAATGTCGTTCATAAACGTTAGCCCGGATTGTCATTTTCCCATTCAAAATCTTCCTTATGGTGTATTTTCAACACCCGACAATGTAAGTTTGAATGACATATTTCCTATATTCTGATATTGATTGTTTATTATGTAACAGGTTGCAGCAGTGCAAAAACCTCGCACTTCAAAGTTACAATCATGTCTGTGTTGACCTTTACTGTTTATTTTTTAACGCAAGACAGTCTGTAATATTTTTTATACATGGTAGTTGATGGTTTTGTTGACCTGTGAATGCAACTTTCTGGAGATTTTTTTTAATTTATAAATGTGCACACTGAATACCGGCAAATTTACCTTGAGGTCAAGGTCATTTGTGGGTTGTCTAGAATTGACCAATCAAATTCTCACATGCACACACCAGTATTGCGTAATTGTTCACCATTTCAATTTGATTCATAGTCAGCTATACTTACAGTAAAGTGTCTTAAGTTTAAATTTTTTCCACCAACTGTGTGACAGTTTTTAAGTAAAATTCATGTTTCGTGAAGTTTATTTGTGGTTGTCCATAATTGACCAGTCAGAACTCTTAACCAATCAAAACTCTCTCTCTCTCTCTCTCTCTCTCTCTCTCTCTCTCTCTCTCTCTCTCTCTCTCTCTCTCTCTCTTCACACACACACACACACACACACACACACACACATCAGTTTTGAGTAACTGTTCACCATTCAAGTTTCATTCAAAATGTCTGGCATTGAAGGGCCATCCATGTATTGTATCAAGCAATGTTGGCAGATAGATACCCCCCCCCCCATCATATTTTTTTCTTTTCACAAAGCCTAGACCCCCTTCATATGACACCAGAAAGCTTTGAACCACCACCACTAAAATAAAGCTTAATAAATATAATTGGTGTTGAAATTGCTTTATTTGAAGAAAAAACAAAAATCAACTGCATTCTGAATTATTTAAATCTTATTAAAAGTATATTGAGCAATCCGAGTCAAGTCCTCAGAAACCTGTACTAAAGAGTATTGACTTCACATTTTGTATGCTATCAGCCAAGCTGTCACACTTGATACCTTGACCAATATTATCTATTGGCTACTTCGAATTAGTGTTCAACCAGCCATAACCAGAGTTTTATAAGAACCGTGGCAGATGCTGTAAGTGGAATGGTTGTTGATGAGATGCTATTCAGATTGGCACATCTTGGGCAAGAAGGAACAAAACAGAAAAATCAGCAAGTGTAATGATATGCTGCAATAGCTGAATTTGATGAACCAACATTAAATTCTCAGTCAATACAAAACTTAGGTGTTACTCTAGACAGCACTCTCACATTGCACCAACATGTCATGAACATATGCAAGGCTGCATATCTTGAACTGAGACGCATCAGTTCTGTTCAAGACTGGACTATTGTAACTCAATTTTATCAGGTTCATCACAATATCTACTCCAGAAACTTCAAAAAGTTCAAAACACAGCTGCTTGGATCATTTTTAGAGTACCTTGATCAGAGCACACCTCACCACTGCTCTGTACCCTACACTGGCAATCCTTTCGATACAGAATCAAACACAAAATGTGTTCTCTGTGCTATGTTTCACTGACAGACTCCAGTCCAACATACCTATCCGGCCTCACCAATGTGTATACACCAGCAAGATACTTACACTCCTCTTCTGACAATTGTATACTCATTGTTCTCACTATTAAAACAAAGTCATATGGACAATGTTCTTTTGCATACCAGGGCCTGGTGATGTGGAACTAATTGCCTATTGAAATTAGACTCAAAGACACAGTGGTCCCTTTTTAGAGTGCTCTTAAAACTATGCTTTTTTGAATGCAGGAACAAACTTAGAGACCTAATGTTTTGTATCTTTATGTTTTTCAGCATGTTTTTATATTTTCCAATTTCGTGGTTTTTGTTATTTGTTTTTCTGTAGTGTAGTCATATCATTATAGATGTTGTAAAACGCTTAGAGCTTTTGAAGATCAGGCGCTATACAAAGTCCTCATTATTATAAAAGACATGCAGAAGTGATAAAACAATGCTGGGGTTAAAAACAATTAAATACAGCTGATACACACACCACTCAAAGAATGACCCAGGCTAATGAAAAACAGTAGATGATACCTTTATATATTATCTAAGGTGGCCTAGTTTTTGCCCTACCCCACAAACCATAAAAAATTCACACAACAGTCACAAAAGCCATTAGCAATAAGCAACATATGGTGGTCCATTGGAACAACAAGCAATACTGGTGTATGCAGTGTGTATTTAGGGCTTTTCAGAAGTAAGGTGTGCTGGACTTGTCATTAAAAATTAAATAACTAGTTAAAAGTACATTGCAGCAGCCAGATGGCTGTACCATATCAATCCACACAAGATTTAAAATCCCAACATTTTCATGAGTAATCACCTCCAATGCTATGAAACTTTTTCCAGCTATACAGCAGTGTAAATAATGGCTATACAGCAGTATAAATAATGGCTATACAGCAGTGTAAATAATGGCTATACAGCAGTGTAAATAATGGCTCAATGCAAAATTTCAGTCCAATGTTACAATAACTTATGGCTGATTGAAATGGATTGCAGTAGCAAAAAATAAATCACTTAGAAATTCATCAATTTGCAACATAGTTTTGATATATATTTAACTTGTTTGAGTGGACTAGAGTGCTTATCGTTATGGATCAATGCCATCTCACCTGTTTGCATGGGTTTGAGTCTTGGGTTCGGCCAATGTAGGTATGTGCAAAAGCTTCTAGTGGGTCAGTTGTTCATTCTGGGATTTTCCGGGCTCTTCTACCATTTATACTGGTTGCCATGTAAAACCTATCTTGTGCTGGAAAATGGCATTAAACCCTACAACAATAACATAGAAAACATTTTTGATTGTACAGATATCAGTTTTATTTTTTTAAATATTTTTTTATGGTTTAACGCCATTTTTCAGCATAGTATAGGCTATACATGGCGGTCAGTATTAATGGTGGAGGAAGAACCCAGAAACACCCCGGTAAGAACCACTGACCCACGAGAAGCTACTGGCAAGCTTTCTCACATAACTACATTAGCCGAATCTTAGACTCGAACCCACGCAGACAGAGGTGAGATGGCAGTGATCCATAACGGACAGCGCTTTAGACCACTTGGCCACTCGGGGCCCCTTACAGATATCAGACTGAAATTTACTATACTGCAGTACATATTTGTGACCTGGGAAATTTGAATTTGAGCTCCAGT
This sequence comes from Unio delphinus, assembly GCA_029339505.1. Taxonomy (NCBI): domain Eukaryota; kingdom Metazoa; phylum Mollusca; class Bivalvia; order Unionida; family Unionidae; genus Unio; species Unio delphinus. The sequence goes on along the minus strand of JAQISU010001253.1, from coordinate 5,065,606 downwards.
TTTCAATATTTATGATACTAGAAGAGATATCTACCCCTAAAGTTGACATTTTGTTTATTATGGATTTGTTTTATTTAAATTATAAGGTAACCTGGTCATTTATCGCAAACACCAAACATTATTTATTTGAAAGATATTATACCTAGAGGGGATTGTACCAAAGTAATCTCATCAGAATCCAGTTTATTGTTAAGCTGTACCAGGGGTTCAAACTTGAGGAAAAAAATCACAAAATGTGAAAATTATGAAAACAGACAGTATGACCATGTGGTCACTTACCTTGCATTATGATCCTTTTTAATAATTAAGATAGTTCTGCATGTATATTGATATTTTTCATTCAGGTTATTACATTATTTTCTCTGAAGAACAAATGTAGGGTGGGGATGAAAGATTTGGCCAATTTTTTTAAAACACATTCCAATGTCCTTATAAAATGTAAACATTTTGTTAGGCTCAATTTAATCAATTTGGCAAGCAACATATAATTATTTATCATTTTCTGTATCAAAGGAATTGAGTATCCATATACACATTTTGGACAATTATGTTTGATGGAAAAGTACAGATATTTTTCCACATTTCCCAATTTGGTTATAATATTGGCAGTAACCATGGACACATGTATATACCCATATCATATTCATCACTTTGTTCAATTTCACCCAAACATGATTACAGCAGTTATATGGATTCGGCTAAAAAAAGGTATGTACCGGTTACTGTTACCGAAACACAGATGGGATAGTTTGAAACAAAGTGGTCAGTTCTTCAAAATAAGATTCTAAATGTTACAAATTCATGAAGGATAAAGACAGTTTTAACCTTAGTGAAATTATATCATCTCAGAATACCTGGATATAAAAACTGTCCTATAGTCCTATTGCATAACGACATCACTGATATTAACATCAGATGCTTGTGTATTTACCCTGTCAGTAATGTCAATTTGCAATAGTGTTCTGTGTTGACATATGTAAATAAGTACTATACAAGTCCAGGGGCCCCGAGTGGTCTACAGCACTCGGTTACAGATCACTGCCATTTCACCTCTTTCTGCATTGGTTTAAGTCTCAGATTCAGCAATGTGTGTATGTGAGAAAGCTTGCCAGTAGCTTCTCATGGGTCGATGGTTCTTTCCTGGGTTTTCCCAGGTTCTTCCTCTTCCATTAATACTGGCCACCATGTATAGCCTATCTTGTGCTGAAAAATGGCATTAAACCATAAAAACAAAAAAAACTAAGCTATAAAAGTCTAATTACAAAAAATGTCATAATTACTTTTTTACATTATACTAAATGTTGTTATCCAAATTGGTCCTTTTAATTAAATTTTTTTAAAAATTATTTTAATTAACACTGTTTTAAAGTCTGAACATATAATATTGTTATTTCAGTATTTTCTTCTGAAAAGAAACTTAATAATGGTGCTGTTAAACTTGTGTGATGACCTCATTAAAAGTCATAAAACAAATTTGTGATTGTGATAAGAGAAGGAAAATGTTGACAGTTTAATAATTGACTTGTTAATGTTTTATTCCTTTTTTGTTTTGGTTTATTTGGCAGACATAATGATATTATATATACCAGAAATTCTGTTTAAGAGCATAGCAAAATTGAGCTTTAAACACCCTGAGGTATAGACTGTATTATCACTTAACTGTTCATTGGATCACAATTTATGTTTACATCTTATTTAGGCCTACATGGTTTGTATTCCAGTCTAGTTCATTCCTGTATAACTTTGATGTAATGACTTTACACCATTACTGCATGGAGAAGTTAGACCAAACCATTTTTACGTAAAGCTTTACACCAATCCAACAAGAATGCAGCAGTTTTCTGACATTTACATATATAACATTAAATACAAGATTTGTTGTTTTTTTTTTCAGTCCCAGAAAAGAATTGGTGTTGCTATAGGGGATCAGATTTTGGATCTTAGTGTGGTAAAGCATTTGTTTGATGGACCAGAACTTCTAAATCAGCAAGAAGTCTTGGACAAGGTAACGAAAATTACTTCGTAAAATGTTTCAGTATCTCAATACAAAACAAGTCCCATAAAATCTTTATGGATAATCTGAGGTGTAATCAAACATATCTTGTTTTGTCTTCATTGTGTATATGTTCTTGTATAATATCATACGTAATATCATCAGTGTTAGCTTCTTGTTCTCAATTAAATTTGATTGTGTACGACCTAAGAAAAGTTTGAAGTTTGTTAAGGAATGCTGACCATATCTTTTAAAGTATTTTGTACTTTTTTACCTTTACATTTTTTTAATTAATGGTCATTTTACATCTTAAACTGAAGTCAGTATTGTTATTGTTAAATTTCATTGTTCACACCTTGGCTCAAAAATGTGAACAAATCCTCACAAGTTACTGCCAATGCACAATCATCATCAAATAAAATAAGTATACCCATCACAAGTTACTGCCAATACACAATCATCATCAAATAAAATAAGTATACCCATCACAAGTTACTGCCAATGCACAATCATCATCAAATAAAATAAGTATACCCATCACAAGTTACTGCCAATGCACAATCATCATCAAATAAAATAAGTATACCCATCACAAGTTACTGCCAATACACAATCATCATCAAATAAAATAAGTATACCCATCACAAGTTACTGCCAATACACAATCATCATCAAATAAAATAAGTATACCCATCACAAGTTACTGCCAATACACAATCATCATCAAATAAAATAAGTATACCCATCACAAGTTACTGCCAATGCACAATCATCATCAAATAAAATAAGTATACCCATCACAAGTTACTGCCAATGCACAATCATCATCAAATAAAATAAGTATACCCATCACAAGTTACTGCCAATACACAATCATCATCAAATAAAATAAGTATACCCATCACAAGTTACTGCCAATGCACAATCATCATCAAATAAAATAAGTATACCCATCACAAGTTACTGCCAATACACAATCATCATCAAATAAAATAAGTATACCCATCACAAGTTACTGCCAATACACAATCATCATCAAATAAAATAAGTATACCCATCACAAGTTACTGCCAATACACAATCATCATCAAATAAAATAAGTATACCCATCACAAGTTACTGCCAATACACAATCATCATCAAATAAAATAAGTATACCCATCACAAGTTACTGCCAATACACAATCATCATCAAATAAAATAAGTATACCCATCACAAGTTACTGCCAATGCACAATCATCATCAAATAAAATAAGTATACCCATCACAAGTTACTGCCAATGCACAATCATCATCAAATAAAATAAGTATACCCATCACAAGTTACTGCCAATGCACAATCATCATCAAATAAAATAAGTATACCCATCACAAGTTACTGCCAATGCACAATCATCATCAAATAAAATAAGTATACCCATCACAAGTTACTGCCAATACACAATCATCATCAAATAAAATAAGTATACCCATCACAAGTTACTGCCAATGCACAATCATCATCAAATAAAATAAGTATACCCATCACAAGTTACTGCCAATACACAATCATCATCAAATAAAATAAGTATACCCATCACAAGTTACTGCCAATACACAATCATCATCAAATAAAATAAGTATACCCATCACAAGTTACTGCCAATACACAATCATCATCAAATAAAATAAGTATACCCATCACAAGTTACTGCCAATACACAATCATCATCAAATAAAATAAGTATACCCATCACAAGTTACTGCCAATACACAATCATCATCAAATAAAATAAGTATACCCATCACAAGTTACTGCCAATGCACAATCATCATCAAATAAAATAAGTATACCCATCACAAGTTACTGCCAATGCACAATCATCATCAAATAAAATAAGTATACCCATCACAAGTTACTGCCAATGCACAATCATCATCAAATAAAATAAGTATACCCATCACAAGTTACTGCCAATGCACAATCATCATCAAATAAAATAAGTATACCCATCACAAGTTACTGCCAATACACAATCATCATCAAATAAAATAAGTATACCCATCACAAGTTACTGCCAATACACAATCATCATCAAATAAAATAAGTATACCCATCACAAGTTACTGCCAATACACAATCATCATCAAATAAAATAAGTATACCCATCACAAGTTACTGCCAATACACAATCATCATCAAATAAAATAAGTATACCCATCACAAGTTACTGCCAATACACAATCATCATCAAATAAAATAAGTATACCCATCACAAGTTACTGCCAATACACAATCATCATCAAATAAAATAAGTATACCCATCACAAGTTACTGCCAATACACAATCATCATCAAATAAAATAAGTATACCCATCACAAGTTACTGCCAATACACAATCATCATCAAATAAAATAAGTATACCCATCACAAGTTACTGCCAATACACAATCATCATCAAATAAAATAAGTATACCCATCACAAGTTACTGCCAATGCACAATCATCATCAAATAAAATAAGTATACCCATCACAAGTTACTGCCAATGCACAATCATCATCAAATAAAATAAGTATACCCATCACAAGTTACTGCCAATGCACAATCATCATCAAATAAAATAAGTATACCCATCACAAGTTACTACCAATACACAATCATCATCAAATAAAATAAGTATACCCATCACAAGTTACTGCCAATACACAATCATCATCAAATAAAATAAGTATACCCATCACAAGTTACTGCCAATACACAATCATCATCAAATAAAATAAGTATACCCATCACAAGTTACTGCCAATACACAATCATCATCAAATAAAATAAGTATACCCATCACAAGTTACTGCCAATACACAATCATCATCAAATAAAATAAGTATACCCATCACAAGTTACTGCCAATACACAATCATCATCAAATAAAATAAGTATACCCATCACAAGCTACTGCCAATACACAATCATCATCAAATAAAATAAGTATACCCATCACAAGTTACTGCCAATACACAATCATCATCAAATAAAATAAGTATACCCATCACAAGTTACTGCCAATACACAATCATCATCAAATAAAATAAGTATACCCATCACAAGTTACTGCCAATGCACAATCATCATCAAATAAAATAAGTATACCCATCACAAGTTACTGCCAATACACAATCATCATCAAATAAAATAAGTATACCCATCACAAAAATGTTTAAACTTTATTCTTTCCTTACTCTATAGGATATTCTGCAGGGATTATTAATTTCCTTCAGGATCCTGAACATTGTGGATTACTGTGTCCAGTTAAACTTCCATGGCATTCATACTGTTTATTATCAAGTGATCCCTGTCAAGAGTGCTCTAAAAACTCACCTTTTTCAATGGCAAGAACAAACTAATAATAAGACTTAATATTGTTTCCTACCTTAAATATTTTCAGCAGGTTTATTTTGTTTTCTAATTTCTTGTTCTTTTTATGTAGACATATCATTATCGATGATGTAAAGCGCTTAAAGAGACTAAAGATTAGGAGTTATACAAAGTCCTCATAATTATTATTATATTATGATATTTATGTGGAAATAACAATTTCTTAGCCCAGTTAATCCAGATGGTATCAAATCATCTTTTGACAAGGGAAAAAGGTGACAAATTTAACATACAGTAGAACAAAGAACAATGAAGAGAAGAAATTCATATTTCAAAACCATTTTGCATTAATGTTCAAGCTGGAATAATAGGTCCAAAGTGGAACTATCACCCTCTGTTTTGCATATGTGTATGTCACTTCTGTAATATTTTGTCAGTTTACAAATGTTGAAAGCAGGTGATAGCCTGCTTGGCTACAAGAAAAAGAACCTGGTAGCCCAGGTTAAATTCATTAGCCCAAAAGAAGGCAAGAATACACTTGAATATAGAATATAATCACCAACCATGTACAGTGTTAAGAATCCTGCAGGTGCTGCGAAATATCTTAATACAAACCAACTTGCCCAGTCAAGCAAGTACTATGACAGTAAATTTTGCTTGCCCAGAATAAACTCCTTGTCAACCAACTATTATAAAGTTGGCAGTGTTAACAACCTAAATTTCATAGTGTAAAACGTTTACAAAATTTATTCTTGCATACCTTTAGCTGCTCCAGTTGTAAGTAATTATTGCCAGGACCAATTATTTTCTGCCCCTGATAATCACTTATTAGTATTAAGTTTACGAATAAAGTGTTTGTTACTAACAGCTTGACAACAAAAATAAAAATTTTCTTGGTAGAAGGTACGGACTAGCAATGAAAATGTTGCCAGCATTTATTTTAAGAGCATCCTTTTCATTGAAGTTAACCTCTGTTAGCTTGGAATCTGTTAGCTTGGAATCTGTTAGCTTGGAATCTGTTAGCTTGGAATCTGTTAGCTTGGAATCTGTATGCTTGGAATCTGTTAGCTTGGAATCTGTGCTCAAGTAATTTAAAAATAACTCCCATTTAGATCAAGATGTTAATCCCTCCCGGATACAGAGTATGTAATTGGTATATCCAGTTATGTTCTCTATCTTTCCTATAAATAGTGTTGCTGGAGAGCTCTGGATCAGAGTTAATAATTTCTGTTAACTGATATTTAACAGAATCTGCATTGTGGTCAGATTGATTCAAATGCTTTGACACTGCAGAATCTTTGTGATTTTTTATATCCCTTAAGTGCTTTTTGATTTTCACTTAGAATTCCCGTCTTGTTTCATCTACATCTGATATTGCTAACCACATTTCATGCAGGTGACATTATGTTCAGTACAGTGTCTGCTATATTTTTATTTTAATTTCAGGTTAGTAATTTACTTTAATTAAAGATTTTAGAGGTAAATAATAATAATAGTCTCCTAATCTAATACTTCCTTTGCAAAAGTTTTTTCCTGTAAGGCCAGGGTGTTTTGTGTGAAAACTGAACTCATTAATTCGTTAATTAGTTTATAACCAATCCTCTGTGTAAAATTTGGTTGATCTTGGAAAATCTCAGGGAGAATCAGTTTGATTATAGCCCAGAGATTTTTGATTGCATGTTTGAGGAAATAATTATCTTTATCATGTGAAGATAGCTGGTAATGGCATGCATTGCAAAACATGAACATTTTTAATCGGTTTTTGTAATTCTGAACAATCTAGCTGGCTTGCTTTTTGAAAAGTTACTGTTAGAATCATAGTTGGATAGGCTCGTATTTTATAAAACTGAATTCAATTGGAGGCATGTTTTCGACATCCGGTTGTTTAGTACAGATTCGTCTAAATCCTAATAATTGACTAAATGGACCTGGTTTTTTAACAGTGTTATGGATGTTAGGAATTGTAGTATAGATTACAATGTTTACCTGTAATTTTACAGTATGAATCAAATACAATTAGTATGAATCAAATATGAGTTATTTTCACGATTAACTGTAGTATCAAGGAAGATGATATTGTCCTTTGAATATTCAAATAGGACACCCTAGCAGATGGGAGGGTTTGTCTCTCCACATCCAGTCATCTTCCTCCTGTGTGCAAGTGATGTTCACTAGATACAAATTTGAATTACATGTACATGTATTTTAATCTTATTTATAATGAAGATGTAACATTTAATTTGCAACACTGCTTGCATGCAGCAATAAATAATTAAATGGACATGTATTAATTTGTTTGTAAATATGCATAAACAGTCTTTACTTGAATCTTGAGTTGTAACTGGCCCTTAATTTACACGTGTCCTACTGGAGAAAATGACTTTTAATTTACACCCATTTCAATTTATGCCATCGAGTCAGGAACATATCTGTGGCATAAATCTAGCATAACCTGTACACTGTATTATTCTGCAAGTTTTTTATTACAGGACTGTTTGAATGACTTCATGGGTCTAGGTCGTCCAGCATGGAAGGAGGTGAGAGAGACACTACAAAGGCTCCTCTCCATTGATGAACCAATCCTCAGAGATAATGCAAAGCTGAGGGCAAAGTATGTTTGTAATAAACAATTCAACTGAAATAAGCTTAAACTTTGACTTTTGTTGTTGGTACACATGCTTCAAAATATTAATAGTTTATCTACAGGAGGGTTAAGCTTTTGAATAATTCCAATTTTGCTGTCTGAATAGATGAAACAATGACAAATCACCAGAAATTTTAACTTATAAAATTCATGTATGAAGCCATTATAAAATGTGACCTTGCATATATCTTTATGCAGACACTAATCACTTCATTGTTTGTTTGCAACTTACATCCTTTTCAGTTCAAAAATATATTTTATTATAATACTAAATTAAAATTGATTGTAAATAATAAATTCAAAATATTTCTGTATTCAGCACTAGTCATAGGCAGTATTTGTTCAGTAGTTATGTCTATGTGTATATCTATTACATTACATATGTCTATGTGTATATCTATTACACACTATGTGTATATCTATTACATTACATATGTCTATGTGTATATCTATTACATTACATATGTCTGTGTGTATATCTATTACATTACATATGTCTATGTGTATATCTTTTACATACATATGTCTATGTGTATATCTATTACATTACATATGTCTATGTGTATATATATATTACATTACATATATCTATGTGTATATCTATTACATTACATATGTCTGTGTATATCTATTACATTACATATGTCTATGTGTAGATCTGTTACATTACATATGTCTATGTGTAGATCTATTACATTACATATGTCTATGTGTAGATCTATTACATTACATATGTCTATGTGTATATCTATTACATTACATATGTCTATGTGTATATCTATTACATTACATGTCTATGTGTATATCTATTACATAACGCATTTCTATGTGTATATCTATTACATTACATATGTCTATGTGTATATCTATCACATTACATATGTCTATGTGTATATCTATTACATTATGTATGTCTATGTGTATATCTATTACATTACATATGTATTTGTGTATATCTATTACATTACATGTCTATGTGTATATCTATTACATTACATATGTCTATGTGTATATCTATTACATTACATATGTCTATGTGTATATCTATTACATTACATATGTCTATGTGTATATCTATTACATTATGCATCTCTGTGTATATCTATTACATTACATATGTCTATGTGTATATCTATCACATTACATATGTCTGTGTATATTTATTACATTATGTATGTCTATGTGTATATCTATTACATTACATATGTCAATGTGTGTATCTATTACATTACATATGTCTATGTGTATATCTATTACATTACATATGTCTATGCGTATATCTATTACATTTAAAAACAAACCTCTCCTTCAGTCACGTATTGATAAATGATAGACATTTTGTCTTTAATTCTTAATTTCTGATATATGGATTTCATGATAGCAACCTCCCTTCCATCATGCCAATTAAAAAAATACATTGTAAAGGTACCTTTAAATATGTCTTTGTTTGCTAAACCTCAAAATTTATCCTTAAATTAGATTTGTGGTAAAATAGCAAAAATGACAAAAACACATTTGTTGCAGCCAAACCAGAAAATGCCTTGTACATGTTTGTTCTGGATCTGGGTTGCATAATATGGTCATTAGAATTGGTCAATGAACCAATATAACTGTTACAGTACCACAGTAGTACCTCAGATGCATTATACTGCACATTGCCTGCATGATCAAGCTGGTCTTCTAGCATTTTCTAGAAATGACATCCAATGAAAATCATTTGATAGACAATAGAAACTTGAAGCCTCTTGCGATGTTTAAGCAGTCAATAAAAAAGGAACATTCAGATTAATGGGAAAATAGCAGTAAAAGCAACAATACTATTAATTGACATTGTGTTGTGTTGAATTGAACCTGTTTTAAGATGGGAGAGCTGATTGCCATTGTAAATTGAAAAAAGAAAGAAAAAAACAACAGAATGCATCAAGTTCAGAGATCTATCAAGAAGCCTTTGAGCTCCATGGGGTTTAGAACTGAAGTTTCTGCAGCTACCCAGGTACCTGATTAAAGAGAAATTAGATTACCAAGAACCTGCATTCTTTGTTGCTTTGTCACCCCACACCCCAGAGAGGAATAAGCATAATTATTACTAATATGAGTATAAAAAGAGTAATCTATATATTACATGTCATAATAGAAAACTGCATGAAAAACATACATTTCTTTTTGCTACTTACCTGATCTGCAGTTAAAATTCTTTTCACAAATTGGCTAAATCCATGTGGATTAGTATGAGAATACCGACACAAAACAAAATGATAAATTATTTAAACACAGCATTCACTTTAACTAGTCTGTTTCACATATTTAACTGAAATGTCATAAAGGTAAGTACACATATCATGAATGCTGTGTTACACTATTGTCAAATTCCTTTCAAAAATGTTAAAGTGCTATAATTGACTTTTACTTTTTGTGATGCACGATGTTTTTCAGTTTAACAAATTTCCTCTTCTCTAACATTTTTTGGGTCATAAAACATTTGTGAATCACTTCAGTTTCACTTAATATTACGTGCCATGCCTTTTTTTAAGCTAAACGGGTCTACAATGTAAGTGTGTATTGCACTATATTGGATCTGTGAGACGTGGTTTCAAATTCAAGAAACCAGACTTTTCTTGGAAATACGTCATGTACAGTTAATAAAATAGAAAATAAGGAAACTGTTCGATGTACATATTCAAATGGTTTCACACATCAAAAATATAAAGACAGTAGATGAAGGTCTTCCATGATTAAATATCACGTGTCACAAGCCTTGAACTTTATTCATTATTCTGTGTCTCACTAGTTCCTGATGTTGCCGGATATATTCTTTGACCTGAACTTAGAAACATGTTCTTTTGATTGGGTTTTTCATGGGGGCGGGGGTCATGAACTAATGGATATCTTTGTAACTAAATTTATTACTCGTGTATTTGTGAGCATAAAGGGGTGCGGGATACCAGTTGACAACTTTACGAATTTCAGGACATAACCTGTGATAGACAAGTTGAATTGCCAGCGTGTAAATCAGGAATTTCAGGATTTCAAGCTAAGTGCAAATCTTAAACTGACATGCATGACAGCTGTCAGCAAGAAATCTGAAACAATTACTCATGCTATGTCAGTTGTCTATTACTTTGTGAAGGAGAAAGAGAATATTGCTTCTCTAAGATATGGTGCACTGTTGGATTTTGTTGACTTTTTTAGTGTTGATGATGGCTGCATGAGAGGGGGAGGAAACAAAACATTATTCAGGGTTTCTTAGGAGGAATTTTGACACTGTTTTTTAAGATTGGCCAGAGGAGTGACACTATTTGCAATCCATGGTTTGATTCTTCAATGGTTAGTGTGTTGATAAAATAGAGAAAACGAGACTTAGATTTCAATTTTAAAATTTATACTATAATAAAAGAACATATGATGTGCCTTTAATTCACTTATTATACTGTCTTTTGCTCTTTTTTAATCTCACCTCTGTCTGCGTCGGTTCGAGTCTAAGATTCGGCTAATGTAATTATGTGAGAAAGATTGCCAGTAGCTTCTTGTGGGTCGGTGGTTCTTTCCGGGGCTTTTCCCTGGTTCTTCCTCCACCAGTAATACTGGCCACCATGTATAACTTATCGTGTGCTGAAAAAATGGTGTTAATCCCAAAAACAAACAAACAAACAATGTTTATAGTTTCAAAATTAGGAAATGATTTGGTTTTGACATAGACCATTGAAATTTGAGTGTACTGTTGGTACCCAATGCTTCATCTGAATAATGTTATGTTTACATGTTCCGGTAAACAAAGTTGGGTCATACTGGATGACTGGCATATTTGTATGGAAATGTACCTAGATGAAAATTAAACTTTTAGGTGTTTTAAGGAAATTTGTAATTTGCTGACACATATTCAAACCTGTTGGATCCGAATTTTTAGGACAGTAACCTTGATAGCAGGATATAACTAAAACCACTTGAGATAAACAAAGGAAATTTGGTAAAGTTAAATGTATCTTTTATAAATGTTTAAATTTTAAGACCATTATACAGACATTTTATTAATTTTTTAATACATTTTAAGACCATTATACAGACATTTTATTAATTTTTATTATACAGATATTTTATTAATTTTTTAATACATTTTAAGACCATTATACAGATATTTTATTAATTTTTATTATACAGACATTTTATTAATTTTTTTTATACATTTTAAGACCATTATACAGACATTTTAATAATTTTTATTATACAGACATTTTATTAATTTTTTTATACATTTTAAGACCATTATACAGACATTTTAATAATTTTTATGATACAGACATTTTATTAATTTTTTTATACATTTTAAGACCATTATACAGACATTTTATTAATTTTTATTATACAGACATTTTATTAATTTTTTAATACATTTTAAGACCATTATACAGACATTTTATTAATTTTTGTATACATTTTAAGACCATTATACAGACATTTTATTAATTTTTATTATACAGACATTTTATTAATTTTTTTATACATTTTAAGACCATTATACAGACATTTTATTAATTTTTTAATACATTTTAAGACCATTTCACAGACATTTTATTAATTTTTTTATACATATTAAGACCATTATACAGACATTTTATTAATTTTTATTATACAGACATTTTATTAATTTTCTAATACATTTTAAGACCATTATACAGACATTTTATTAATTTTTATTATACAGACATTTTATTAATTTTCTAATACATTTTAAGACCATTATACAGACATTTTATTAATTTTTATTATACAGACATTTTATTAATTTTTTAATACATTTTAAGACCATTATACAGACATTTTATTAATTTTTATTATACAGACATTTTATTAATTTTTTAATACATTTTAAGACCATTATACAGACATTTTATTAATTTTTATTATACAGACATTTTATTAATATTTTTTATACATTTTAAGACCAATAATACAGACATTTTATTAATTTTTATTATACAGACATTTTATTAATTTTTTTTATACATTTTAAGACCATTATACAGACATTTTATTAATTTTTTAATACATTTTAAGACCATTTCACAGACATTTTATTAATTTTTTTATACATTTTAAGACCATTATACAGACATTTTACTAATTTTTATTATACAGACATTTTATTAATTTTCTAATACATTTTAAGACCATTATACAGACATTTTATTAATTTTTATTATACAGACATTTTATTAATTTTTATTTTACAGACATTTTATTAATTTTTTAATACATTTTAAGACCATTATACAGACATTTTATTAATTTTTATTATACAGACATTTTGTTAATTTTTTTTATACATTTTAAGACCATTATACAGACATTTTATTAATTTTTTTATACATTTTAAGACCATTATACAGACATTTTATTAATTTTTTTTATACATTTTAAGACCATTATACAGACATTTTATTAATTTTTATTATACAGACATTTTATGAATATTTTTATACATTTTAAGACCATTATACAGACATTTTATTAATTTTTTTATACATTTTAAGACCATTATACAGACATTTTATTAATTTTTATTATACAGACATTTTATTAATTTTTTAATACATTTTAAGACCATTATACAGACATTTTATTAATTTTTATTATACAGACATTTTATTAATTTTTTAATACATTTTATGACCATTATACAGACATTTTATTAATTTTTATTATACAGACATTTTATGACCATTATACAGACATTTTATTAATTTTTATTATACAGACATTTTATTAATTTTTTTATACATTTTAAGACCATTATACAGACATTTTATTAATTTTTTTATACATTTTAAGACCATTATACAGACATTTTATTAATTTTTTTTATACATTTTAAGACCATTATACAGACATTTTATTAATTTTTATTATACAGACATTTTATTAATTTTTTAATTTTTTTTATACATTTTAAGACCATTATACAGACATTTTATTAATTTTTTTATACATTTTAAGACCATTATACAGACATTTTATTAATTTTTATTATACAGACATTTTATTAATTTTTTTATACATTTTAAGACCATTATACAGACATTTTATTAATTTTTATTATACAGACATTTTATTAATTTTTTTTATACATTTTAAGACAATTATACAGACATTTTATTAATTTTTTTTATACATTTTAAGACCATTATACAGACATTTTATTAATTTTTATTATACAGACATTTTATTAATTTTTTTATACATTTTAAGACCATTATACAGACATTTTATTAATTTTTTTTATACATTTTAAGACCATTATACAGACATTTTTTAATTTTTTTATACATTTTAAGACCATTATACAGACAATTTATTAATTTTTATTATACATTTTAAGACCATTATACAGACATTTTTTAATTTTTTTATACATTTTAAGACCATTATACAGACAATTTATTAATTTTTATTATACATTTTAAGACCATTATACAGACATTTTTTAATTTTTTTATACATTTTAAGACCATTATACAGACAATTTATTAATTTTTATTATACATTTTAAGACCATTATACAGACATTTTATTAATTTTTTTTATACATTTTAAGACCATTATACAGACATTTTATTAATTTTTTTTATACATTTTAAGACCATTATACAGACATTTTTTAATTTTTTTATACATTTTAAGACCATTATACAGACATTTTATTAATTTTTATTATACAGACATTTTATTAATTTTTTAATACATTTTAAGACCATTATACAGACAATTTTATTAATTTTTTTATACATTTTAAGACCATTATACAGACATTTTATTAATTTTTATTATACAGATATTTTATTAATTTTTTATACATTTTAAGACCATTATACAGACATTTTATTAATTTTTTAATACATTTTAAGACCATTATACAGACATTTTATTAAATTTTTTTATGCATTTTAAGACCATTATACAGACATTTTATTAATTTTTATTATACAGACATTTTATTAATTTTTTTATACATTTTAAGACCATTATACAGACATTTTATTAATTTTTATTATACAGACATTTTATTAATTTTTTAATACATTTTAAGACCATTATACAGACATTTTATTATTTTTTTAATACATTTTAAGACCATTATACAGACATTTTATTAATTTTTTAATACATTTTAAGACCATTATACAGACATTTTTTAAATTTTTAATACATTTTAAGACCATTATACAGACATTTTATTAATTTTTTAATACATTTTAAGACCATTATACAGACATTTTATTAATTTTTTAATACATTTTGTGGACTTTCTGGATCTTTTTGAGTACAAATACCACTAATTAAATTTATTACTATTAGATTTTCTTGCCATTTTAGCAATTTTTCAAAATGTTCTAAATATTTGAACTTTTTGCGGACTTGTCAAGGTACCAAAAGATTTTCTTGTCATTTTAGCAATTTTTCTAAATTCTCTAAGCGTTAGAACGTTTTGCAGAATTGTCAAGTTTGGTCCCTTGCAGTGAGAATATACATAATTTACAAACAGAGGTCTCTCGCTGCTTTTGCTACTGTCTGCTTGGACATTTATTAGTTTGAAATGCCTGTACATGAAATGAATGAATGAAATAATTGGCAAACAATCTTTTCAGAGCATTTGTTCCACAAAGTCAAGCAACGATGCATCTTCCTGCTAAAATAGGTAAGTAATTGAAGTTTTTATTAACTTGTATTTTTTTTAAAACTGCAAATTGTTATCATTTTTAGATAAAGTGAGGGTAGGGGGAAAATTTTCTTCCTACTGCCAATCAAATCCAGGCTTGTAATGATTTGGAAGGACTTCCATTGTGTCATATGTTTAGATATGTTAAAGTTGTTCTTGATTTTGTTCTTTGCACATGTGCCAGCAGATTTTGATGAGAATAGGATAACTTCTCTTTTATTTAGCTCACTTGATCAATAATTTATCTTTCACCAGTTCCCTTTGATCATAGAATCTCAAAATTGTCCTATATTTTGCAAAGGTACATCTCTCTGTGTACCACTTGGATTGGTCTGTTTTAGATCTAATTGCAGGAAGTATAAATTCCAGACACAAATTCCATGTAAAAAAAAAGACTCCGGGTGTAAAACATTCAGCTTTTTTGGCTATATTTTTGACACAAGTATTGTTGCTGTTGTAGGGTTCAACGCCATTTCTCGGCACACAATAGGCTATATGTGGCAGTTAGTATTAATGGTGGAGAAAGATCCCAGGAAACCTCCGCAAAGAACCACGACCCACGAGAAGCTACTGGCAAGCTTTCTCACATACCCACATTGGCCAAATCTGAGACTCGAACCCACACAGACAGGTGAGATGGCAGTGATCTGTAATAAAGAGCGCTTTAGACCACTTGGCCACTCATGGCCTGTTAACACAAGTATAAAGTCTTCATTACCTGGTTTCCTTGTAAACATTGTATTTCCTCTTTTTTGTAATACCACTCATTTCAGCCAATCTTGAATTCTAATGAGACTACAGAGCTCATAACAAAGGTACTACATTATGTTGCAAAGATGTTATGGCTGGGGATAATGAATTGAAAGAGACATCCAATCTTAGGACAGTATAGACATTTCAGGGGAGCAACAAAGTTCTGTTTTCATAATGATATACTGAATACTGATTTAGATCTTGAGGAATGGATTGTCAGAAAAAGTGTGGAAAAACGTTTTTCACATAGCCATATACCGGTAAACCAGTGGCACCAATAAACTTGAATGACAGTAAATGTTTATTTACTTGATTATAAATTTGTGTCCATACAAATTTTTGGTGTCAACTTGAACATTTCTCGCTTATTGCTGTATATACTCACTTGTAAGTCAAAAAGATCCTGATCTGCCATAGCATAATGCACCAGCAGATCAGAGTCTATGTTATATATTCTTCTTATTACTGCTATAAAACCGCATAGACCAGATCGGCTGGCGCATGATGGTAGATCTGGGTCTGCGGCTTTCAGTTGGATTTAACTTGTGAGCAATCACATATGGTATGAAAAAGTTACTCTAAGTGGTTTTTGTTTGGATGTAATGTGGAAATTGAGCCACTGGTGAACAACCACTAAACCACAAAATTAATCTGGACCCAAATTTAACAACGTTCGGGATATGAATAAGTCATGTTGTTGTTGTAGGGTTTAACGCCATTTTTCAGCCAATGATTAGCTATACATGGCAGCCAGTATTAATGGTGGAGGAAGAAGCCAGAAAACCCCAGAAAGAACCACCGACCCACAAGAAGCTACTAGCAAGCTTTCTCACATACCCACATTGGCCGAATCTGACACTTGAACCCATGCAGATAGGGGTGAGATGGCTGTGATCCATAATGGAGAGCACTTTAGACCACTAGGCCACTTAGGTCCCCTGAAATAATCATACGACTAATTCTAATAAGCATGTATTCCCATGATGATTTTCATGTTTTAGCAATTGGATACCCTCTATCAGTTCATTTGCTTGTTCATCTATCCATAACGTAATAGCCTAAATTATTGGATGGAAATTTACAATCTCGGAAATAGGTTGCCTTAGTGGTATGATTTTGTTGTCGCATCCTGAGGCATAGCAGTGGGATATCAGAGAAAATATCATCATCCCATGATAAATTAATTCTTAAGAGCTTTTCGTTTTTTGGCATTTCCTAACTGATGATGCTCAAGTTTATCATCCATGTTAACAACCTTGCTAACAATCTTGCTATTACTAGTGGAGCAAATTTACACTTTATGGACTGTGCCATAAGTTCCAATGATTTATTAAAGCACAGTTTATTGAGTACATTCACAGATTCTTTCGGCAAAATATTATCAGATATTTTGTCATTTTGTAATTATTGCAAAATATTTTAATCACATATTTTGTACTACTGGTAATTGCAAATTATCATTATCAGGTATTTTGTAGTTATTGAAAATTATTATTATCAGGAACTTTGTAATTATTACAAAATATTTTTATCATATATTTTGTACTTCTTACAAATTATTTATTATCAGGTATTTTGTAGTGATGCAAAATATTATCATCAGGTATTTTGGCTATTATATATAACCAATGGGCATCAAGCTCAATTAGGGTCTTAGCCTCCAGGTTTTGAATACAGTGAATGGAGAGACTTCGTTGGGATGTTAGTCTGGTTCTGAGTACAGTGATTAGAGAGGCCCATTTGGGATCTTAGCCTGGTTCTGAGTACAGTGATTGGAGAGGCCCATTTGGGGTCTTAGCCTGGTTCTGAGTACAGTGATTAGAGAGGCCCTTTTGGAGTCTTAGCCTGGTTCTGAATACAGTGGCTGGAGAGGATCATTTGGGGTCTTGGCCTCATTTGTGGTAACTGGTAAGAATTGATTTAACATATATGTTGCTCTGTCACCATTTTATGCAAGTTTCATTGGAAATGTCTCATCTTAGATGAGTTTAGCTCCGTTAGAAGCCATTTCTGGCCATGACTGAATATATGAAGTTTAGTTGGAAACATTGGAAAATATCAATGTCTATGAGTGTTTTGTACATTTAACCTTTGAGGCCCTCCCAAAACTCCCATTGATGGAACCCATCTCAGCATCCCTCTTGCATTATTGATAGCCCCCACCTCACCCCCCTGGGCAAAATAGTTATAAAGTTTTGTGAATTTTCACCAAACAGTTTGTGACAGTGGACATACAGTGGGAAGATAACCAGTTAGTTTGCAATAGCCTAAATAGTTTTAAGAAAAGGATGGGTATGAAAATAATGTTTTGTCTTCTTCAGGCGACTACACAGACTTTTACTCATCCAAAAATCATGCATATAATGTTGGATGCATGTTCAGAGGGAAAGAAAATGCTTTAATGCCAAACTGGTAAGTTTATTTTGGTTACATTGTAGGGTGTAATGACATGTCAGCACAATACTGACTCTATAGTGCCTATGAGTCTGGAAACATTGTGAATTATTGTCTGACATTGATTCTGGCAAGATATTTTTTGTGATTGTTCTCCCTCTTGGTGAATTAACTTTAATATATCTGAACATTTTGTCGTTTATTATAGAAATGACAACATATCTTTTAAACTCTGACAAAATCCATTTTTTCTTAAAAAATGTGTATAGAGATGCAGATATCACTTTGAGTAAGTAAAATGCACATGAATATTGTACTTCTGAGATAGGCTATACAAAGACGTCGGAACAGAATAATTTTAAATAAATCATGGAGGTAGAGGTGCTAGCTGTATGAACCAAACTTTCTGCATTTATTCCCTAATTTTGGAGTGCATTAAGAACAGATCATGTTCTATCAATATAGCTGTATCTTAAACATGGATTATTTATCATTCCTCAGTTGTTTTGAAAATTGTTGAAGATCTTTAAATAGTTGTGAAATCAAACATAGTATTCTCCCAAAACCTGGTTGAGGCATGGAACCTTGTAATGCCTTGAGGAGAGGTTACAGTATACAAGGACTGAAGCAGTGTAATGCCTGTTGCAATGTGTACCTTGAGTGCAAGATATGGTTAATATCAGTGTATGAGTTTCAGTTAATGTCATGTATGAGTTTCAGTTAATATCAATGTACAAGTTTCAGTTAATATCAATGTACGAGTTTCAGTTAATATTAGTACGAGTTTCAGTTAATGTCATGTATGAGTTTCAGTTAATGTCATGTATGAATTTCAGTTGATATTAGTACGAGTTTCAGTTAATATCAATGTGTGAGTTTCAGTTAATGCCAATGTACAAGTTTCAGTTAATGTCATGTATGAGTTTCAGTTGATATTAGTACAAGTTTCAGTTAATATCACTGTATGAGTTTCAGTTAATGTCATGTACAAGTTTCAGTTAATATCAATGTACGAGTTTCAGTTAATGTCATGTATGAGTTTCAGTTGATATTAGTACAAGTTTCAGTTAATATCACTGTATGAGTTTCAGTTAATGTCATGTACAAGTTTCAGTTAATATCAATGTACGAGTTTCAGTTAATGTCATGTATGAGTTTCAGTTAATGCCAATGTACGAGTTTCAGTTAATGTCATGTATGAGTTTCAGTTAATGTCATGTATGAGTTTCAGTTAATGCCAATGTACGAGTTTCAGTTAATGTCAGTGTACGAGTTTCAGTTAATGTCATGTATGAGTTTCAGTTAATGTCAATGTATGAGTTTCAGTTAATATCAATGTACGAGTTTCAGTTAATGTCATGTATGAGTTTCAGTTAATGCCAATGTACGAGTTTCAGTTAATGTCATGTATGAGTTTCAGTTAATGTCATGTATGAGTTTCAGTTAATGCCAATGTACGAGTTTCAGTTAATGTCAGTGTACGAGTTTCAGTTAATGTCATGTATGAGTTTCAGTTAATGTCAATGTATGAGTTTCAGTTAATATCAATGTACGAGTTTCAGTTAATGTCATGTATGAGTTTCAGTTAATGCCAATGTACGAGTTTCAGTTAATGTCAGTGTACGAGTTTCAGTTAATGTCATGTATGAGTTTCAGTTAATGTCATGTATGAGTTTCAGTTAATGTCATGTATGAGTTTCAGTTAATGTCATGTATGAGTTTCAGTTAATGTCATGTATGAGTTTCAGTTAATGTCATGTATGAGTTTCAGTTAATGTCATGTATGAGTTTCAGTTAATGCCAATGTACGAGTTTCAGTTAATGTCAGTGTACGAGTTTCAGTTAATGTCATGTATGAGTTTCAGTTAATGTCATGTATGAGTTTCAGTTGATATTAGTACAAGTTTCAGTTAATATCACTGTATGAGTTTCAGTTAATGTCATGTACAAGTTTCAGTTAATATCAATGTACGAGTTTCAGTTAATGTCATGTATGAGTTTCAGTTAATATCAATGTACGAGTTTCAGTTAATGTCATGTATGAGTTTCAGTTAATGCCAATCTACGAGTTTCAGTTAATGTCAGTGTACGAGTTTCAGTTAATGTCATGTATGAGTTTCAGTTAATGTCAATGTATGAGTTTCAGTTAATATCAATGTACGAGTTTCAGTTAATGTCATGTATGAGTTTCAGTTAATGTCAATGTATGAGTTTCAGTTAATGTCAGTGTACGAGTTTCAGTTAATGTCATGTATGAGTTTCAGTTAATGTCATGTATGAGTTTCAGTTAATGTCATGTATGAGTTTCAGTTAATGTCATGTATGAGTTTCAGTTAATGTCATGTATGAGTTTCAGTTAATGTCATGTACGAGTTTCAGTTAATGTCAGTGTACGAGTTTCAGTTAATGTCATGTATGAGTTTCAGTTAATGTCATGTATGAGTTTCAGTTAATGTCATGTATGAGTTTCAGTTAATGTCAGTGTACGAGTTTCAGTTAATATCAATGTACGAGTTTCAGTTAATGTTATGTACGAGTTTCAGTTAATGTCAGTGTACGAGTTTCAGTTAATGTCATGTATGAGTTTCAGTTAATGTCATGTATGAGTTTCAGTTAATGTCATGTATGAGTTTCAGTTAATGTCATGTATGAGTTTCAGTTAATGTCATGTATGAGTTTCAGTTAATGTCAGTGTACGAGTTTCAGTTAATGTCATGTATGAGTTTCAGTTAATGTCATGTATGAGTTTCAGTTAATGTCATGTATGAGTTTCAGTTAATGTCATGTATGAGTTTCAGTTAATGTCATGTATGAGTTTCAGTTAATGTCAGTGTACGAGTTTCAGTTAATGTCATGTATGAGTTTCAGTTAATGTCATGTATGAGTTTCAGTTAATGTCATGTATGAGTTTCAGTTAATGTCATGTATGAGTTTCAGTTAATATCAATGTATGAGTTTCAGTTAATGTCATGTATGAGTTTCAGTTAATGTCATGTACGAGTTTCAGTTAATGTCAGTGTACGAGTTTCAGTTAATGTCATGTATGAGTTTCAGTTAATGTCAGTGTACGAGTTTCAGTTAATGTCATGTATGAGTTTCAGTTAATGTCAGTGTATGAGTTTCAGTTAATGTCATGTATGAGTTTCAGTTAATGTCATGTATGAGTTTCAGTTAATGTCATGTATGAGTTTCAGTTAATGTCATGTATGAGTTTCAGTTAATGTCATGTATGAGTTTCAGTTCATGTTAGTTTATTATAAGCTTGTTAAAATCAATGTATGAGTTTCAGTTAATATCGATGTGTGAGTTTCAGTTAATATCGATGTGTGAGTTTCAGTTAATGTCATGTATGAGTTTCAGTTAATGTCATGTATGAGTTTCAGTTAATGTCATGTATGAGTTTCAGTTCATGTTAGTTTATTATAAGCTTGTTAAAATCAATGTATGAGTTTCAGTTAATATCGATGTGTGAGTTTCAGTTAATATCGATGTGTGAGTTTCAGTTAATATCGATGTGTGAGTTTCAGTTAATATCAATGTATGAGTTTCAGTTAATATCGATGTGTGAGTTTCAGTTAATATCGATGTGTGAGTTTCAGTTAATATCGATGTGTGAGTTTCAGTTAATATCGATGTGTGAGTTTCAGTTAATATCAATGTATGAGTTTCAGTTAATATCAATGTATGAGTTAATATCAATGTATGCAGCCTCTGGTCACACTTAGAAACAGTCTATGCTGCATGTTCTTAAAATAACAGCTTAGCACATACATGCTAGTGGAGTAGTGACATCCATAAATTTGCAGCATGCAGAAAGATATCCTTTACTGTCCATGACTTTTATCCTGAAAGATTGCAACTGCTTTCTTCCAGCTTTCTCTTTCATGATCAGATAAAAGAAATCAGGAAACAAGCTTCCCCCTCCCAAAAAATTTGTTGTCACTATTATGACATGGAGCTTTTAACAAAAAACTTAGTGAAAATCTTGTTATTGCTGAAGAAGATCAGAGATGGTTTCATTTACTAGAAAGATATGGTCATATCCTTAGTTATGGCCATACTGCTATAGGTGGTTTTCTTCACAGACTGGCCATACCACTATAGGTGGTTTTCTTAACAGTCTGGCCATACCACTATAGGTGGTTTTCTTGGCAGTCTGGCCATACCACTGTAGGTGGTTTTCTTCACAGTCTGGCCATACCACTATAGGTGGTTTTCTTGGCAGTCTGGCCATACCACTGTAGGTGGTTTTCTTCACAGTCTGGCCATACCACTATAGGTGGTTTTCTTGGCAGTCTGGCCATACCACTATAGGTGGTTTTCTTGGCAGTCTGGCCATACCACTATAGGTAGTTTTCTTCACAGTCTGGCCATACCACGATATGTGGTTTTCTTCACAGTCTGGCCATACCACTATAGGTGGTTTTCTTCACAGTCTGGCCATACCACTATATGTGGTTTTCTTGGCAGTCTGGCCATACCACTATAGGTGGTTTTCTTCACAGTCTGGCCATACCACTATATGTGGTTTTCTTGGCAGTCTGGCCATACCACTATAGGTGGTTTTCTTCACAGTCTGGCCATACCACTATATGTGGTTTTCTTGGCAGTCTGGCCATACCACGATATGTGATTTTCTTCACAGTCTGGCCAAGCCACTATATGTGGTTTTCTTGGCAGTCTGGCCATACCACTATATGTGGTTTTCTTCACAGTCTGGCCATACCACGATATGTGGTTTTCTTCACAGTCTGGCGATACCACAATATGTGGTTTTCTTCACAGTCTGGCCATACCACTATAGGTGATTTTCTTCACAGTCTGGCCATACCATGATATGTGGTTTTCTTGACAATCTGATAATATGATTATTGTTGGTTTCCTTGATGATTTGGTACTTATAGGTGGATTTTATGATGATAGGTATTAATCTTTGTTAACTTTGCATTGAACACAATCCACAAATTAAAAGATCTAGTGTAAAACATAATCATGATGAATGTAACTTTTATCACAGACATATCAAGGAATTTTTTAATTTACAGAAAGAAATCCCTTTTGCAAAACATTGAAAAAATGATGTACACTATAAAGCAGAAATTTAAACAAGATTGTATGCCAGACCAATATTTATTTGGTTGTATTTTAGGACCTACCTTCCTGTTGGCTACCATGGGCGTGCTTCATCAGTGGTTGTATCTGGCACACCTATTAGGAGACCTAATGGACAGACTTGCCCAGACGAAAGTAAGTATCTTCTATTGCATACCTAATTTATCTGACTTTGTTGATCTGGTGTTCAGTACTGATGTTCAGTCCAAACTTCTGTATTGCACACCCAAAATGAAATTCTTTAGGTGTTATCTCTGAAATCGGTGATTCAGCATTCTTTGCCACAGTGAATCTATGTTGAAATGCATAGGCAAACAGTATCTGTGCAGTCTGCAAATAAATATGAGAACTACACTGTTCTTATTTTGTTCTGATTTGGGAAAACACTCACTGCCTTTGGTGCTGCTGCTTCTTCAAATATGTTACCCAATAAAAATGTTTCCCAGTCAGGCCACTGCTTTTGCATTGTAATTTTGTCACCATGTTAACTTTGACCTGTCTCTTTTTCTTTTGCCCTGTAGTGTCCATAGAAAGGCTTCCCAGGTTTGCACACACTTTCTCAAGCCATCTGTATGTACCTGCTACCAAAATTATGTTGGTTTTTTTCTGCTGACTGTGTAATTTTGTTTCATCAAGTATATAATTGGTAAATTGAACAGATTTGTGTGATTGAAATTTTCAAAAACAAGCAGAAACTACCAGATGTGCAATTTTTTTAAAGATTAATGGTATGTTGTAAAATCGCAAACTGCAACAGCTTTGGGTGAATCCTTTGCTAAATTTTCAACATTAGTGAAAATCAAAAGATTCCAAGATATTTTTAATCTGTTAAAAAAGTTACTCTATACAACAATCTGCATGGACCCCAGTGGCTGAGATGGACGCCTCTACCCATCACTACCATCTGACTTCTGTCCACATGGCTTCAAGTCTATCCAGGCTAATTTGGGATGTGAGAAAGCTTGCCAGTCTATGATCATTGATATAAAATGTTAGAAGAAAAAATGTTATCTTCCACAAAAGCACTGTTGCATTTATTTTCAAAGTAGAATATTCTGGAGGAATAAAAAGTAGACTCAAATGTCTGAAATAAATTCTAGAGAAGAATGGTTACATGAGCATAAAGAATTCAAATCTCCATATGGAAACCTTAAAACATGGGATATTGATATATATCACAGGCACTCAGGTTAGTAGGTTTGCAAGACTAAAATAACCATGTTCCCAACAGTGGACATGGCTTTTCCCATGGACAAGGAAACCAGAGAAAACTGTTATAATCCGAGTCTGCAAGAACTTATTCAAAACTGAAAAAGTTAATAGTTATTGCAGAAAATCAATTCATCCTGCCAGTGCCTGTAATAATGATACACATTTGAATTTCTTGAAAAATTAATATGCAGTTAAGGGTATTTGTTACTTTTTCTTTTAAATGACCACACTTTTTTACCATGTAGGTGCCGTTTTGTCGCACATTTTCTATTTTGAGAATGAATGCTGGTAATACCCTCAATATTTTGTTTAAAAATTCATCCTACTCTTAAAAATTGGTATGTGTAAGCATCTTTAAGAGAATAATTCAACTGTTCTAAAAATAGATTACTGTGACCTATTTTTCAAGTTTAATTCCATCTGAATTCATTTCATTTTTACACCATTGGTAACTTTAAATTTATGAGTGTGTGTGTCTGAGTGTGTATATACAGGGCTTGAATTTAACACAAATTTCTTGATAGCCAGGACTAGTGTACTGATAATTTACTAGTCCTGTTCACAAAACTATGTCACACACATAAATAACATTATCATATGACATGCAGAGGTACAGAAGTATAAATCCTACTTCAAATCATCAATCATTCAATTAACATTTCTTGTTTCTCAAGATGATCTGGATCCAATTCCGTCTCTTTGAAACATTCCATAAACGTTTTGCTGGTAAAGGAATCATTTGTAGGAATGTCATTTGTATGGAAGATTATAAAGAGTAGGTCAGGCAGAATCCTAGGTCTCAAACAAGATTTCCAGTCACTCTTCACCATTTTTATATCCAATTCAGTTTTAAAGTTTGAACAACCCACAACAAAACTGGATGTTTTCTCTGTTTGTTTTTGCAAATTCCATACACCAGTTACACTGCATAATGTTCTTGTTCTCATCATAATTCAGCCATTCCATGTCTTTGTCCATGTCTTCTGAATCATCCGATTTTACACTTTCCCCTATCATAAGAATTATTCCTCTCTTTTATTTCATTTTCTTTCAACTTTTGCTTTTTCCGGAGGCTGAACACCTTATTTAAAATGCCACATTTTGTCTGTTTCATATAGCAGGAATTGTGCATCTTTTTGAAATACGAGATGATACAGTATAGCTGACGCTAATTATTTAAAGTAAGAAAAGAAATGGCAGTGTCCTTTATATAAGAAAGTCCTAGCAAGACATGTGTTTCAAAACACGTGCCTTTGCCCACCCCCTCCCCCAGTATATGGTCTCACCCTAATAAAGTCTTGACTTCTGCAGGATCAAAGCAGTGGATATTGTAAACACTGTTATAAAATATTAACATCAAAAGATAATGTTAGTTTCACCTTGGAAAAATGTGTGTTCATATCAAACCAAGCCATCTGACTCGGCACGTTGCATTCAATAGCGCCAATTACGGTCTCATCATTAATAGCATAAGTTAGTATGTGCTCTCAATTAATCGGACCTCAATGTAATGTTGAAATTAAAAATAAGCAGTAATTTTTCAAATTTTAGGTGCCAATGCTGAGAGATTTTAATTCCCAACAAATGTATGGCATTCTTCTTGGATATCTCCATGTGTACTCAATTATTTGTTGTCTTGTATAGGAAAAATATTGTTTAAATTTTTTTTTTATTGACATAGAAAAATTGTTGTATGGAAATGATGTGTCAGCAATGTGATCATAATAAATTTATCTAATTCTTATAATTGTTTTGATGCAAACGTAAATTATCCAGTTTCCCGTTTGTGACTGTTAGTGCGTTTGGCTACCAAGCTTTAAAAAAAAAAAGGAAACAAACAAGCGAGTGTGCAAACTAATTTATTTGAATAGCTGATACCATGTGTTCTAGTTTTGTTAGTTTGTTCATGTGGTCGCGTGAATAAAGTGTGAAATTTTTAATTTAATTCGCTATTCGATTAATTAGGATATAAATTGCCAAACTTCCATTGTTTGTTAATGACGGGACCATGATTGGCGCTGTTAAGCGAAATGCACAAACTCAGATAGCTTCTTGTAAAAGAAACACATTTCTGAGGTAAAAATTGACTCATGCTAATATTTTATGACTGTGTTTACAACGGTCACTGCGCTGATTCTACTGAATATATGCTGAAGTCACGTCTTTATTGGGGTATTGAGTAAACAAACGCCGACTGTTCATAAACAAAACTTATTAGCCCATCGGATTAATGACATTATGATAGTTACTAGCCCGAAAGGAAATCTACTAGCCTCAGGATAAATATATATATTTATATATATATATATATATATATATATATATATATATATATATATATATATATATATATATATATATATATATATATATACACACACACACACATGCAGATTGATAGGTGTGTGTGTGTCAGTCACTTTGTATTCATTGTAACCTGTATTTTTCAGCTTTGGTATTGACTCTTTTGACTGAACATATATATATATACAGTTACGCTTTGCTGTCTGCTGACAGCTTTACTTTTTTATTGTATCTTTCAGATATTCACTTTTATTATTAAAATTTTTCAAAATGTGTATTGTTGCAGTTGTGTGTACAATTCACATGAAACTGTTTGGCTCATCTGTACACAGATTAAATAAAAATTGATGATTAATTTAAGGTCAGCCGCCAGTGTTCACAACTTGCAAGCTGTTTGACTTTGAGCTAGAGATGGCTTTCTTCACTGGACCTGCTACCAAACTGGGGGAGCCGATTCCAATAGATAAAACTGATGACTACATATTTGGGATGGTACTTATGAATGACTGGAGTGGTGAGTTCTTAACATCTTGAAAGCTATTTTCAGAAAGGTTCCTTATAACTAAATGACTATTTAAATTGAATGACTATTTAAAGATTGGCTGTTATTGGATAGTTATTGATTATCTTTGTTTATCATTTAAATCTATATGAAAAGATCTTCATGTATATTACACACTAATTATAGATTTTGATTATCATCTGCGACCAGTCCTTTCATCAGGGTTCCCACAGTCATGAGAAAAAAAATGTTTGTTTTAGAAAGTAATGGCAAAGTCATGGAAAATGGCAATATGTTTGTTATAGAAAGTAATGGAAAGGTCTTGAAAAATTGCTGTTTGTTATGGAAAGTAATGGAAAAGTTGTGGAAAATGGCTATATGTTTCCAATGGAAAGTAATAGGAAATGGCAATATGTTTGTTATAGAAAGTAAAGGAAAATTGCAATATGTTTGTTATAGAAAGTAATGGAAAGGTCATGGAAAATGGCTATATGTTTTTTATGGAAAGTAAAGGAAAATCGCAATATGTTTGTTATAGAAAGTAAAGGAAAATTGCAATATGTTTGTTATAGAAAGTAATGGAAAGGTCATGGAAAATGGCTATATGTTTTTTATGGAAAGTAAAGGAAAATTGCAATATGTTTGTTATAGAAAGTAATGGAAAGGTCATGGAAAATGGCTATATGTTTTTTATGGAAAGTAAAGGAAAATCGCAATATGTTTGTTATAGAAAGTAATGGAAAGGTCTTGAAAAATGGCTGTGTTTCTTATGGAAAGTAATGGAAAATGGCTATATGTTTGTTATGGAAAGTAATAAAAAATGGCAATATGTTTGTTATAGAGAGTAATGGAAAGATCTTTGAAAACGGCTATGTGTTTCTTATGGAAAGTAATGGAAAATGGCAATATGTTTGTTATAGAAAGTAATCTAAAGGTCTTGGAAAATGGCTGTTTCTTATGGAAAGTAATGGAAAAGTCATGGAAAATATCTTTATGTTTCTTATGGAAATGGCAATATGCTTGTTATAGAAAGTAACGGAAAATGGCAAAATGTTTGTTATTGAAAGTAATGGAAGAGTCTTGGAAAATGGCTAAAAGTTTTAAATCAGCATTTTCCTTATTTGTTCATCTAGTATTTAGGTGGTTAGATTAAATGGCTGTAAAAAAAACAGATGATTTTGTGGTTATCTTTCTTTTCATGAGTAGTACTGTAATTATTTCCTTTGTAAATATTCAACTTTCCAGCCTTTAGATAAAATACATTAATGAATTTAGTATATTTAAAAAAACAACCCAGAAAATTCTCATGAAGATGTCATGGATAACTTTCATCACAAAGACATTAAAAATATGAAGGCTTATTTCAAACAACAGTGTAACCGCTCTGGTGGCCTAGTGGTTAGAGCGTCCGCAGTGGAAGCGGGAGGTTGTGGGTTCGATCCCTGGCCGAGTCATAACAAAGACTTTAAAAAATAGTACTTACAGCTGCCTTGCTTGGCGCTCAGCATTAAGCGATTAGTGTTAGGACTGGTCGGCCTGGTGTCAGGATAATGTGACTGGGTGGGACATCATGCACCATGCTTATGGCATGATGCCCTATTGCTAGAGATCACTCACTGCAGACATCGTAGCGATATGACTGAATTTTTTTTAAAAGCTACTTTTAAAATCCTAATCAAACAAACAACAGTGTGCAGTATAGAGTAAAGATAACTCTTTTCAGATGATCTAGAGAAAGTTTTAAAAATGTTTTTATTATAATTTTTTTCAAAGGCAATGTGTGCACAGTGATTTCTTCTTTGCCATATATACTTGCTTACAAATGAAGTCAAACTGAAGTCAACATAGTCCCTGATCTGAACGTGCATTATGCACAGGCAAATAAGGGTCTTTGTTCTGCTTAGTTTGAAGCATTTGGCATGTCTAGAAGGGTGCATATTTTTTTCAAAACTACAGTAGTCCCCCTCTTATATGGCCACCCCTGCTGCACCGGCAGAGTGGCCTTATAGGACAGGTGGTCGTTCCAGAGGGGAGCTAAATTTATTATGAGAAGTACATGTCACGTATATGTAATGTACGAAGTAAGAAAGCTACATACTTGAAAACATTAAATATCTTTGTCTAAATGAAACATTAATCATTAAAAGGTTCTTTTTGTTATGTTATAATAACAAATTTATTTCAACTGAATATACGTTACTATTTTTTCTTTCTTGTCGTAAGTGTGATATGCGAGCGGGTATTGTTGTCATGCACATTGCAAATGGATTGAAAAACGTCATTTACATCTTGGTACATACATAATTATCTTTCCATTTGCTCCATTTTCCAACTGCTGCTGAATAACCTTCTTATCGGTTACGACTTTGTTTATTCAAATTATTTCAACGTAAACTTGTCTTTTCCAAGTCTTTTCTACATAAAAAAATTAAAATTGTTCGGCAAGTCTCCCCCCACCAGTTCCACGATAACGTCATGTAGAATAACCGACTTTCTTCTAAAATAATGTATCCGTTAACGTGATGACATTTCAATGTTTGGTAATGATTTATTCGGTTATTGCTGACTGTATGAGATTTAATTATGCAGACAAAACTTGTGTTGAGTGTACAAAATACAGTCTTTGTAAAGGAAGCCATAATGTGTTGTCACATGATTTTTCCGGTCTTTGTCTGGTACCCTGTTGTTTTTTTTTTTAAGGTTCTCTGTGTGTGCCAATGTACAAAATCTATTTTTAGCATATGCTGACCCTGTTATGATTATAACAATTATGTCTGGTTATAATCATCAAAGAGAAGAACTTGACATAGATGTTAAACCCCAAACTCAATCATAACATTATTGAGCACATTTCCTGTAAACATCGACTTTTATAGATAATGATATACTATAAATCCTTTAGTCGACACTTTTAACGGCGACTTGACACACGGAGACGTGTATCTACAATAGAGATAATCAAAATTGCTTACCTTATGTCAAGATTTGAATTAATTATTAGTTCTGGATACATTTGAAGAAACAAAAGTGGCCGTTCATGAGGGGGATATTTTACATTTTTTGTACTAAAATGCTGGCCGCTGGTCGCGTTAGAAGGGTGGTTGCTATTCAGGGGTACTTTTGAATACAAACTCGTCGGTGCCAATGAATTCTGGCCGCAAGAAGCGGGTGGCCGCTGTTCAGAGGGGCCGTTCAAGAGGGGTACTACTGTACTTAGAATATATGCCTAATAACATCAGTCTTGCAAACAGTGAATATTGTTATAGTAAACACTTGCATACAGTCCCTGAAACTGATAATTTTAAGAAATCTGCATTTTTCTTTTTCATTTTCATTTGTAGTGCTTTCAAGAAATCAGGCTTTCTGTTTTTGATAACATTAGATATCACATTTTTATCTGGTCTTTTGAAAGTATACTTGAATATGAACATGCATAAAATTCAAAATATAGCATTGAGTTTATTATAAATGAAAATAGAATTGTAACTGCAAAAAATGTAAATCTGAATTGTAGAATTATTCAGCAGCAGGGTTTTTTAAAACGTTATTTTACTTTGTTCAGTAAGAACTAAATATAAGGTTACTGATGATTGTGTCACATTAGTGGGAGCTGTTAAATCCATTTCATGACTTGTAAGGAGTGAAAAAAATGTATTGGATTCAGTGTGTATTCTGTATTGCATTCATTGTGCATTCTGTTTGCATTGAAATCCACATTCCATTTTAATTTCACTGGTGAAATTGCCAGTTTCAGGGCATAAATCAAGGACAAATGCTTTAAAAAGAACCCATCAAATAAAGGATACCTGGTAATAAAGAACATCTGCTCTTAATGGATATTTATTAACATCCTCAATTTTTGGCATGTTTAACCTTGAAATATAGGAAGCCTATCTATATAGTACAAAATTCAATGTCATTTCATGTTGTGTATAGATTCACTGACTCGGTCACATTTTCAGATGAAATTATGTTTTTGTTTTTTCTTAGCTAGAGACATACAAAAGTGGGAGTATGTTCCCCTTGGCCCATTCCTAGCTAAGAACCTTGGTACAACAATATCACCCTGGGTTGTTACCATGGATGCATTGCAGCCATTCAAAGTACCCAATGCAGAGCAAAACCCGAAGCCATTTCCTTACCTGTTCCATGAAGAGCCTTTCAGCTTTGACATCCATCTGGAGGTAGATTTGATGTGTAAGTATACATTGAAAGTGGATTAAAATTAGGCAGTGTGTTACGTGCTTAGGCTGGAATAAGCAGCAAAATAGAAAGAAGTGAAAATAACAAGCATGTAAAAATTTAGCAGACAATTTATTGAGTACAAATATTTTCATAAAAGAAAATATTTAAACTTACGATTTTAGAGAATCAAGTCCAAAAATTAATCCAAAAAGAATTCACAATATAATCCACTAGTGGAATTGCAAGAGTCCTGATAATAAAATGTCCTAATAGTTCCCGGTTCGAATCTTCACGATGTAATCCGATATGGACAACGATGTCACGTGATGAAGTCAGTTTTAGTTTAATAATAATTCAAATGAGCACAAGTAATTTCTAAATAAATAACACTATTAATTCCTTTTGATCCCAAACGAATTGAAATGATTTACACTCAAACAATAAAACACATCTCTGTATTCCAAAGCCCAGACTAACTACTAAACCGTTATCTTCCAAAACACAGCTATATACTGATTCTCTCGTAAACTTGAAGGGGTCACGTGATTTTCTAGAAGGTCACAGAACGAACCCATGCTCGCAATGTCACGTATACAATATGATCTGGAAAGATGACCTTGGAATCAACCAATCATTTTTAAAATAACGCTCTAATGTCCTTGGAATCAACCAATCATTTTATAAGCTTGTTTACACTCTGAAGCAAGGTCAGAAAATGAGGTTAACATCTGTTTCTAGAAAAATTTCCCAATGAATCAATTTTTAATCCAAAATGTCAAATTTGAATCTGACACAAATAAATAAATTATTTAAATCAAATATACGTAACAAGTGTTATGTACAATATCATTTTTTTCCCCACCATTTAAAAAATGAAGAAGCTTCAGACTTTGTTCAGATGGCATTCATGGTTCTGGTTTCAACAAAGGATAAAATATCATTTTTTTATACAGTTCCTTTTTCATAAATTTATATCATTTGTTTATTTCTAGTCCACATCTACTACATGTTAATGTTACTGATGTGCATTCATCATGTTATTGTATTACTATTGTTGTCTCAGAAATGTATTTATATTTTCCAATTATCATTTCTATTCAGTCTCCATTTCTTTTCTCTTGTTTGGCATGAAATGAAAGTTCATTTACCAAAGCTGTTTTTTCTGGTTTCAAGTGTTCAAGGGAGATCACTTTATTATCTTGTCTCATTAAATGTTTACTGAAATAAGCAAATACTTCAAATGCCAAAGATTGGATAAAATATAACTGTAACTGTAATTAATGTGAAAATATAGTTTTGAAACTACTATCAGCAAATTTCATTTCTTATTGTTGTCATTCAGATAAAAATTGTACAAATATTTTATGTACTCCTTCCAATACGTTCCCCCATCACTTTATGTTAGGAATATTAGCCTGCTACCTCATGAATCCAGCTGCACTAAAAGACAAAAATTATCTGGTGTTGCCAGTTCATAGCCTCGCTGTGTTCGGTGACACATGCAATGCAATAGCCTCTGACAATCCAGCCTGCTTTTTGTGTTCCTATGGACCCATCCAATCTTCATTTTGAATTTATAATACATACTAATCAATTTTACACAGGTTGTATACTTTTTTTTAACATTTTTTGCGAACAATTTGAGAGATTTGTCACTTGTCTGGACTTCATCTTGTAGGACCAGCTCAACATGCTCATTGACCCTACACAAGGTCTTTACGGGTTAGCGTAAATTTGTCTTTATTCGCTTACTACAGAGCTCTTAATAGCAAATTCTGAAATACTGCTTAATATTTATGCTTAATTTATTCATAGTTCATGCTTTTCGATAGAATTATTATTTTCCAAGCATGCATAAGTTTTAATCAGTGCCAAAGGTTTCTGATCTAACACTTCAATGATCTGTTAGTTATGACTCGTAATTTCTCACATTACTAGTTTCAGCTTTATCTTATGTGTCTTGTGTCATTTTAGCATATCTCGATTAATCTTTCTACAGGCCACTTCAGAGCATAGAAGTTTACCATAAATCCAGTTTTCATTATGTTACATGGTTTCTATTACACAGCGTCTATAACATGTGATTATGAAAAGGTTTTGTTTCAGCATCCTAGTAATTTCAACAAATTAAAATACTTCTACTTTGGTATGTTTCTTGTATTAGAGTCTGATATCCAGCCATGACTGGCTCAGTTTAAAGTATGTACACATTGTCCCTTCTATTACTATGCATTTTGCTTCAGCTTAATATAGGACACACGTTTATGATACAAAACATTTACAGATCTATTCGTTATGGCAGTTTATGATACGAAACATTTATAGGTATATTCATTATGGCAGTGTTTTAGTGACCTAGCAATTTCAACCCTTTCAACTGCTCCGGAGGCCTAGTGGTTAGAGCATCTGCCGGGGAAGCAGGAGGTTGTGGGTTCGATCACCGACCAAGTTATACCAAAGTCTTACAAAAATGGTACTAACTGATGCCTCGCTTGGCGCTCAGCATTAAGAGTTTAGTGTTAGGACTGGTCGGCCTGGTGTCAGGATAATGTGACTGGGTGGGACATCATGCTACATGTCTGCGGCATCATGCCTCATTGCAGACATTGTAGTAATATGACTGAAAAATTGTTAAAGCTACGTTAAAAATCCTAATCAAACAAACAAACAAAATTTCAACCCTTTACTTGGTTTTGCTTTAGTTTGTCTTTTTTGTTGTTTCCACATAAATTTTTATTTACTTTATCTATATGCAACTTCAAAGCATGGCCATGACTCATGCTTTGTTATGTTTTTTATACATTGTTTCTGATATCAAGAGTCTATAATATGTAGTATGGGCTGCCGAGTTAGATGATTCTTTTTGACTATTACTAGTTAGTCACATGCTTTGCTTTTTCTCTCATTTACTATATGCATGACAAGCATTGGCATTGAATGAAGGAGTTTAATATGCACAGTTGGGTCAGAAAACACATGCTCTGCTGTACTTCAGAAATGGCTGTGGGAAGTGAGACAGTCAAATCACAGTAGGATACCTCTGACAACCTTACTATCCACCCCAAATCTGCCTGAGTGGCAAGCCTTGTGGAGGTCGCTCCTCCTCCCCCACCCACCCCCAACTAAAGTTTTGTCGCATGCAACTAACAAATAATGTTACGTCAGTGGAAAGTGAGGAACCATGGAACCATCCAGTGCTGGATAAGATGCATCAATCGGTACAGCAGTCAAAGCCTCTCTTCAGCCTGAGCAAAAACATTAGGGGAATGGTCCCCATTTTTTAGCAACCCAGATGGGGTAAACCACCACTTATGTCAGCATTACCTTTGGGCTGTTAAGTCGGAGTACATGAGATTTATGTTTGGACCCAAAAAATAATAATAATACTGATGCACCAGCACCAGCAGTCCAACTGTCCCAGCATGGAGACCTCTTGGCTGGAATGGGCCAATTAAACAAATAAATTGCCTTTTCATTTACAGCTTTGGAGCAACTGGCACAGGTGCATGCCTAACCAACATATCTGCAACGATAGTACTGGGAATGGCGTGCAGTGCAGGATAGGCTGGTAGTGTGCCAATGCAGGAAAGACCGTAACTACTGGCAGTAATGGAAAGGCTGGCAGTGAAGAGATGGTAACAGTGCTGGAAAAGACAACATGGAAGACATTGGTGGAAAGCTTGTCAGTGCTGTCTTTACCAGTGATGCCGGATATTAGAGAACTCAAGGCTTATACTTGAGGGAGAGCTTGTGTCTTGCACAGATAAAACTGAACAGAGTCGTTAAGGCCACCCTATTGACTTGAGCTGAGCTTGAAGCAGAGCCATATAATACATCACACATTAAGGGTGATGAGTCATTGATAGTTGCATGTGCACCCACATGGACCCTTATTAAGCAATAGTACAGTTGCTGTATGAAACCGATTTGAGTTCACTGGACCTCCCTGTTCAGAAAGGGACAGGGACTGACCCTGGGCGGTTGGCTTAGGGTTTCATTCAGATAACAGAGGTTACAGTCACTCATAAAAGAGTGGGATCTTGTGCTTAAGATGCATTCCCCAACGAGTTGCTCAAGACGCTTTTGGCATGCAAACGGCAGATGGAAGCCCATCATCAGCTGGAATCTCATCACCATATTCAAGGCGATGTCATTCTGCATCCCCATCAGACAGGTCAAGTATGCCATTAATCTCAATTTGACCAGTGTATACTTCCATCCCTATCCACCCCATCTATTGCTAGTTTCCATGTTTACCACCACATCAACATGAACTCGCCATTCTTTTCTTCTGCCCTCATCAACACTTGGGCTTTCACTCAATCGGGACTGCCATCTCCTTGTTCTGTGTGTCATCATCTGCATTGACAGTAGTGTACATGGGCAGCATCTTAAAGAAACACATGGTAAGTTCTGTCATACTCCAATGCAGAATGATCTCCCTTCTCTGCTAGATCATCTAGACCTTTTCACGAACTGGGAAGTTCAGACCAACATACATCCCATAATTTCATCTTTTTGGGCTCGGACTTCTTGACCAACCCTAATCTGGCATGTCCCCATGTGTTCGAGCTTGCAGAATCATCACACTCATTGAGTCCATTTCCATCAGGACTTGTATTTCATCTGGAGGGTTCTTGCATTTCCTCAGCAGAAGATTTGAACCCGTTCGGCCATCTCGTTATGTTGTATGTCCTAATAATCAAGCAGCCATGATCACACCCAAAATTTGTTCTTTCCTTTGTCAGTGGGGCAATCCAGGCTGGCTGACCATTGGAATCCAGCTGAAGAACCCCAGGCAGAAATAGCATAAAGTACATCCACCTGTGCACATGGTGGAAGACCAACCTGTTGCTAACCTTCACTACCAATAGCGACACCTGTATAATGTCCTCATGCATCAATATCCAAGGAAGGATGGCTGTCATCAATACCTTTCATTTCTGTAAATATCGATCCTGGGGGCAAAACGGTCCTCTTTTGATCCAACAACACTGTTGGTGACTTGTATCCTCAAACGGAGGTACCAGACAACTTGTCCAGTGTTCTGATTTGGCGTTTTTCTACATGGGTGCAACAGACTCAATATCAACATACAATTCAGACACCTTTCAGCTGCATCAGGGGCTTCATCGAAAATCAGTCCAGAAGGGGTCATGTCCTTCACACAGAACTACCTCTCAATCAGATGGTCGTTACTCAGATTCACACACTTCAAGGACATTTGATGATCGACCGCTTGGTGACAAGATAGAATATACCCACCTTCATCTCCCCAGTTCAAGACACAGCAGCTTGAGCTGCGAGATGCACTGTTAGCCATGTGGAAGGCATGGTGGGCCTGAGCAACCCCTCCTATGGTGAGACAGTTACGGGGTCAGAATTACTCTTACAGCCTCTCTTTCAGGGCACAGGACACTGTATCACCGATCTAATTTTACCAACAGTAACACACCCAGGAAGATACCGGCCAACCTGAATCAACCATTTATGACATCACAAAACTTTGACCTCCCCTCCATAAAAATTTTCAAAAATAAAATTGGTTTGAAATTACTTTGTATCGGCAAACACTCTAATACAACACTGTGTTCTAAATTTTTAGTTAATTAAACAGATATCCTGATCATTTAAAGTTTAGTCATCTGAAACATGGGTAATAAAATTATTGATTGGAAGTAAACTTAAAATCCAAAGAATAAAGTTCTAGACATCTCATCACAATTTATTTATCAGTGTTCTCTTCCTACCATGATGATACTGCAATGCAATGCAGTTAACATTTTCTTCTAGTGGATGGCACTAGTGTTGGTTTTGTGACATCACATTTTTCAATAATGACCTAATCCACACACACACACATGCTCATTTTCACACAAGTGTTATGTCATATATGGATGGACTCAGTATTTAAAATATTTCATGTATTGAATTTTAATATAGGAATTTTTTCTCACTATACATTCTTTAATTGTTTTAGATGATTTTCTTCTTTGCAGATGATGGCCTTTCACAACCAAAGACGATCTGCCGCAGCAATTTCAAGGTACTTAAACATGGTTAATTTCAACTAACTGACATGTGGCACTGTTCCAGAGATGTAGTTCTTAGTTTTACTGTAATTTTTTCCAAAGCTTGGTTTCTTTTTCTAGATTTTTGTTTTGTTTATTACTATCTTTTTGTATCGTTATTGACATCATTACTGATGCCATCATAAGCATCGACTCTTAATTCAGTTCCATTTCACTAAGCATGTGTATTGTCACGAAAATGAAAAGAGAACTTTGCTTTTTGCACTGAAAGTAGGTCACTTTGACCAACTTTTATGCTCAGAAACCAATGTGTCTTAGTGGTTACCATGCTGTCTAATAAACAGAGGAACACTGGTTCAAATTATACCATTGAATCAGCATGGTTTAGTTACCAAGGTGTATCATAGGACAAGGGGATTTACTCCAGTTGCTGTGCTGTAGATAACCAAAGGAAAACTAAACAGTTAGTAATATGAAAGGCATATGTTTATTTTATGCTCAACTGAAACAATTTTATTTTCACTTTAAACTGTATGTTCCTAACATCTTTCTCTTTATTGAGACAACTTGATATATGCATGCTTTCAAAGAGATGTAATGCCACCTTATCAAAGATGAGCAAATGTAACCTAAATTTCGAGTTTTGGCTCAGTTATTTGAAGTATAAGGGTAGTTTATTAGACACATCAGCATTTACTTCAGTTTTGATTTAGCCTATGGCATCGAAACTTGTTTAATGTTTTGAACCAAGATTTTATTTGTTTCTTCCTAATTTACTATCCTTTGTTGCTGGCTTTGGTTATAAATATTATGAACTCAACT
Source organism: Unio delphinus (assembly GCA_029339505.1). Taxonomy (NCBI): domain Eukaryota; kingdom Metazoa; phylum Mollusca; class Bivalvia; order Unionida; family Unionidae; genus Unio; species Unio delphinus. The sequence goes on along the minus strand of JAQISU010001253.1, from coordinate 5,026,583 downwards.
GACCATATGGTCAGGTGTGTAAATAGTTTGTTTCTGCATGATGTGTTGTATGAGAGTTGGGGTTGGAGGGAGAGTCACCCTCAGAGAGTTTGTTTGGGGGAAACTGTCGTTTTTTAAATTACATAGTTTTTATAATATCCCTATCATATTTTTCCATATCACTTTAAATAGTTCTACCACAGCTCTTGTTCCAACTATAAGTTGATGAAAATATGTCATGCATACTCTTAGGCAGAGAAAATGTATTCTCTTCCAACAGATTTATTTCTAAGATACAACATTTATTAACCACTACTACTACTATTACTACTACTACTACTACTACTACTACTAATAATAATAATAATAATAATAATAATAATAATAATAATAATAGGCTTTAGACAAGATGAGACCTTGTCAAATAAAAATTAAAAATTTATATAGAAAATATTTTGGTATAAATAGGGAGAGTTTAGTTCAAATGAAGTTATTTCTTAACATGTGCATGCAATTAATTTTTAACTGCCTAAATGTAGCTATAATTTTATAAAGGACCATGTTTCCACAAAGTAAATGTTTTTACTTGTGTAAATTTCTTATTATTTTTGTTAATTCATTATTTAAGAGCTGACATGTCATTGGGGCTTTTATTTCAGCATATGTACTGGACTATGAAACAGCAGCTTGCCCACCACACTGTGACAGGATGCAACATCAACCCAGGAGACTTGATGGGATCAGGGACGATCAGTGGGGAAGTGAGTATAAATATTGACTACAAACCATCTGTTAATTATAGGTCAGTACAATGTTTTAGATCCAAACTGTTTGCATGTTGTTCAGACTCCAACCATGTTCCCCTCCAAAATGTAAATCCCCTTACTCCAACCCTCCAAAATGTAAATCCCCTTACTCCAACCCTCCAAAATGTAAATCCACTTACTCCAACCCTCCAAAATGTAAATCCACTTACTCCAACCCTCCAAAATGTAAATCCCCATACTCCAACCCTCCAAAATGTAAATCCCGTTACTCCAACCCTCCAAAATGTAAATCCCGTTACTCCAACCCTCCAAAATGTAAATCCCCTTACTCCAACCCTCCAAAATGTAAATCCCGTTACTCCAACCCTCCAAAATGTAAATCCCGTTACTCCAACCCTCCAAAATGTAAATCCCCAGTTGACTGACAATGATTATATGGAGTGCCACATTTTCAAACAGATTCATCATCCCATATGGAACCTGGATAATGGACATTTTGCTTATTATTAGTCTCTGTGAAAAGGGTAATGGAAATTATCCTGAAACAGTGTGGTATGATTGTTTTAAAGAACTTCAAGATGAAAACTCAGTGAATATAATCCAGAAAATGCTGGTGATGATACTGTCCAACCTAAATATGCTAATATCGTGAACAATATAGCAACTGACCAAGATCTTATAACCAGTTAAAAGTCAATGAAAATTAAAAGACCCGGACCCGATATGATTCCAGTTATCTGCTAACATTTGTCTAGTGTTTTACTATTCCTAAATGATGGGGGGCCCCAAGTGGTCTAAGGCGCTGTCCATTACAGATCACTGCCATCTCACCTCTGCGTGGGTTCGAATCTTGGATTCGGCCAATGTGGGTATGTGACAGCTTGCCAGTAGCTTCTCATGGGTCGGTGGCACTTTCAGGTGTTTTGCGGGTTCTTTCTCCACCATTAATACTGGCCACCATGTATAGCCTCTTGTGTTGAAAAATGGCATTAAACCCTAAAAACAAGCAAACTATTCCTAAACCTTTTTTTTAATAAAGTACTTAATTCTGATAACTTTCTCGATGATTGTGCTAAAGCAGGATTGGTCCAGTATGCAAGAGTTTGAACCGAGATAACCCCAATAATTATCAAAGTATATCTGTAATTAGTACACAATACAAGGTTTTCACAAATGTTTGTGCAATAAAAATTTCCTGATGGGTAATATGATGGGCAAAAAAACATAATTTCATTAATGAGGCTCTAGCAGGATTTTAGAAAGAAATATACCGCTATTGATAATGTGTTTAGTTGACAATTTTCTGTGTAAAAGTATTTATTCTAAAGTAAGGAAAGATTTTACTGTCTTTTTGTTACTTTCTAGAGGGAATTTGGTAAAATTGATCTTGGAAAAATAATGCATCCAATAATACAATAAAACTTGTTATGAGCAACCTCTGCTATGATCGAACACATGTCAGTTACAACTGCAATTGCTTTGCATGGATCGTTTGTTTGTTTAGGATTTTAAATGTAGCTTTTTAAAAAAATCAGTCATATCGCTACAGTGTCGGCTGTGAGGCAGTTTATAGTGATGTCCAGCACTGGGACATCATGCCGCAGACATGAAGCATGATGTCCCACCCAGTCACATTATCCTGACACCAGGCCAACCAGCCCTAACACTAATCTCTTAATGCTGAGCATCAAGCGCGGCAGCTGTTAGTTTCATTTTTGTAAGTCTTTGGTATGACTGCAGGGGGATCGAACCCACGACCTCCTGCTTCCGCGGCAGATGCTCTAACCACTAGGCCACTGGAGTGGATTTTACATGGATCGATTTTATTATGTAAATGCTCAGTCGTGAGTAACCACTTGCTGAATATTACAACAATGTCTTAGCAAAATATGCATTTTGACACTGCTATGAATGACTGCATCACAAAACTTATAAACTACACCAGTTATTTTGATTTAATCCTTGTAACAATGATCACATATACTGTTCTTAAAAAAACCCAAAAGAAAATAAAAAACATTCTGGCTATCAGTATATGCAGATGTTTAGGTATACCTATAGTGTTTCTTATTTTTTATTGAAAAAGAGACTGAAGTATGTCTAGATGAGTACATCTAACAAACCAAGCTGTTGTTTATTCAAGTTACTGGGTTTCACACTTTGTTAATTAACCTACTATGTCTTCTGTGATTTAAGCCGTTGACTTTTGTCACGGAATAAATTATTCTGTTTCTGGATTAGTTAACTGTTTCTTTTTATTTAATTAACTGTTAGCTATATTATGCACATGACATTTTGTGTAAATTCTTCATATTTTCCCAAAGCCTAGTTAAACCATGTTAAACATTGGATGTTACAGCTGAGCACTAATTAACTAAATTAAATTAAATTAATTCTCTAATGTTAAAACCTAGTACCTTAATGACAATAGAGACAAATTTTAATAAATTATTGTAATTGAAAACAGTGAAAAGGATTAGGCCAGTTACAAATAAGCAGTTTAAACGTCAATAAAACAAATTTAGGATGTTTTAAAGAATAACTATTTGATATGCTAAATGCATATACATGTAATCTTCATATTTAAATGTGATTTCATGTTTAATGTTAGAAGAATATCTTTATTGCTATATTATTTTGCTTTCAGTTGAATGAATAAAATATTTAATCAAAAGAACTAATAATACAGAATAGAATATATGTACAGTGATTGTGGTTATTTACATTTAAATAGTTATGAAACTGGGCCATGAAAACTGGTTCTTTTGTCCTGTTGTGAAACCATCTCTCTTGAAAGACCCTTTTTTTTGTTGGCAGAAGGGGCAGTCTCGCATAACAAGCTTTACTGTAGATTTGTTCAATCTGATGAACATTAGATTTCCACTAACCTACATGTAGATCTGACAATGACTGGTTAGGGGTCATCTTCTGGTGATCAGTTATTACCGTAATCGCTAATTTTATCAAACAGTCAGATGAAGTCTTATATTTTTGCTTTTGGGAGACTGAGCAATATTGCTGAGAGCCAGATAATTTGATTCTTTTTCAGATTTCTGACAGCTGCATTTCTATTGGCTAATTCAAAGGTCACCAGAACATGACCTCTGTCACTGTCAGATCTTAATGTAGGACAGTGCAAATCAGACTGACATTTTGTTAGAACTCCTACTGAAGTGACATCATTTTAATATCACTCATGGGTCAAGGCAAATAATAAGCTTGATTTTATTTAGTTTCTATGGATGTCCTGATCTAAAAGTTAAGAAGTAAATGTCATAGAAGCATATTTCTCACCCATGGGACTGAAATCTAGCAGTTTTGCTAACCGTTCTTTTCTTATCTCAGTTTAATCATCTCAAACCGGTCATCTCGTCAAAGTGTTCACGTGTTCAGAACTCCTTTTTTTAAAAGAGAAACACTTGTTGTCCTCTGTTGTGCCTGACATATTTGTTCTAAAATCAAACAACTACATCAAATAAATAACAAAAACATAGTAACTTAAGGTCAATCCATCTTTGAGAACACACCATACAAAAACATTTTGAGAGAGACAAAGCCATGCATGCATACGTGTCGACCTTTTTGGTATTATGCTAGTTTGTTGGTCAATATTATCCTATATCAGCCCTAGCTCAGTACATTTTCAGGTTAGCTTCAGTAAATGTAGCCAAAACAACCTAACTAGTTTTAAGTACTCCATGTGAAATAAATTATATACTGTTTGCTACATTTAAAGACGATGACCTGAAAATTGACTGTGCTACAGATAGGATAAAATTCTCAATGCTGTGTGAAATGAACTATGACATAAAACACTGATCCATGCACATAAACTATAGACCTATACAATTCATAGCCTCCCAACGCTCTTAACAAATATGGAAAACTTAGTAACAGCCAGAAATGTGTTTTGTCAAACATGCTTTATTCTAATTTTGTTAAGCATCTCCACTGTGCCCCAGTTGAATCAAAAATATATCTGCAATGTTATAGACAAATACTTACCAGCCAGAAGGAATCTTTTATCCATCGACACACTAATCCATAAGCAAATTTCACTGCAGCACTTGCCTTATTTCTAAGACATAAAAATAAATTTTCAAGCAATCCATGAACTTGAAAGTTAAGCACATGGTTATCAACTATGGTGCATATTTGGAGGATCTTTTATACAGGGGAAGATAATTTTTTTCAAAATTGGAATGATGAAATGAAACAGCTTCTTGTAATAAATATAAATTTTTTATTGTTGATTTCATATAAACTCCTTATTTTAATTGTGATAATACCTCATTACTATGCAACATTTTATGTTGTATCTTTCTGTGCTCATGTGTATAAACTGTTTACTTTGGATGTGACGGTCACACCACACCCTCAGCAACGTATTGTATTCATGCCGCATGTAAACATTTGGACATGAACACTAGTAAAGAGAGTTCTTTTTGCTTTAAAGGAAAATATTGGGTGAGAAAAATAATATGTTTTGGGGTTTGAACTGAGACGAAATCCCAGTCACAGCGGTTACTTTATATGTCTCCCTACGAGGCTTACACCCATTTCCATTTCTCGGTCCAAAACTCAACATAGATTCTACGTATATGGGATTATTTTTTAAACCAAAGCTGAAATGGTATATGGCAGAACAAATGGTAACTACACAAGCTAGTATGGTAATGATATAGTAATTGTGTTGTCGTTCTCCTAGAGAATCAGAAACACAGCATTTCATGTTAGGTTTGAGCATATTACTAATTCTTGAAAATGTCATAACTATAGTCCATTTAAAGCACTACCACAATGTGAGAAATACCTCTCATGCAATACACTTTCAATTTCTGAAAACAATTAGTGCATTTAAGGTGTTTAAAACAAAAACTAGTGATTAAAGGAGGAAAAACATTGTTAGAGTATTCAGTTTTGTGAACTGTGCAGGAAAATAAATATTTAAATAATAGAAAACGAATTTCATTTTATTTTGACTTGCCTAGACAATGATCACATTAGAAGATGATAAATAAATAATGCATGTTATAAACAACCAAGCATTGAAAAATTAGTTTCACTTAGGTCTAGCAGTATAACCAGTAATTCATTTATCAACAAGAACTCACTCTTTTTAAAACTACTCAGATATATTTCTGACTTTAGCTGATTTGCTTCTGAATAAAAACATCATTAGTGAGTTTGTTCTTTGCTTTTAGTAAATTAATGACTATAATGCAAATTGTAAAATTAAAATTTAAAATTTAGAATTAACTGAAGATTTACCAACAAATGAACCGCTCCAGTGGCCTAGTGGTTAAGAGTGTCCACCGCGGAAGTGGGAGGTCGTGGATTCGATCTCTGGCCAAGTCATACCAAAAACTTAAAAGATGGTACTAACACCTGCCTCACATGATGCTCAGCGTTAAGAGGTCAGTGTTAGGACTTGTCGGCCAGGTGTCAGGATAATGTGACTGCGTGGGACATCATACTACATGTCTGCGGCATGATGCCCCAGTGCTAGACATCACTATAAACTGCCTCAATGCAGACATCTTAGTGATATGACTGAAAAATTGTTAAAGCTACATAAAAATTCTAATCAAACAAACAAAACAAACAAATGATTCATGCAATTACAAATTAAAGTTGATTATAAATATATATTTTTTTCGCAGACTGAAGACTCGTATGGCAGCATGTTGGAGCTGAGCTGGAGGGGAACAAAGCCACTAGATCTGGGCAATGGTATTACTCGAAAGTTTCTGCAAGATGGAGATGAAGTCATCATGACCGGTAAATATGCTTCATTGTACACTACACATCTATTTTGAAAACAGACTTAGTTTGAATAGGTACCAGAATGCAGAAGTCTGCCATATTGTACTAAATTCTTATGTACAGTTTAAAAAGTTGATCAATTCGTCATTGTTTAAAAAGTCATCTCGTTCAACACAAAACAAGTTTCAGTAAAGGTTGATCAAGCATTGAAAAGCAGAACAACAAAAACTTGCGTTAGAGTTTATCAGTAAGACCCAATAGTGATCTTTTCATATATCTGCATTACTATGTATTATATGGGGGCTGACCATGGCACTTGGCTAGTCTTGCATCATCATGGTGTAAATATCATGATATCATAAAACGTGGCATCATCACGATATAACATTAGGTTCCTATTAACACCCATCACAATGGTGGTTGTAAAAACGAAAAGATGAAAGCTACACATAGAACAAGAAGTGTTTCTCCTTTGACTGCAAAACCATAAATTCCTCAAATGTCAGGATGAACGGGTGGGGATGGGTGAGGGATTGAGAGACAAAGTGGTCTACTGCTTGCCTCAGTCCATGTGAGTTCAGGTCTCATTAAGATTAACATAGGAAATGATCACCAGTTGTTTCCCTTGAATTTCTGGGTCTTCCCAGGTTCTTCCTCTACTAAATATGCTTGTTGCAATGTAGCCGCCTATTATGCATTAAAAAATGGCATGTAACCCCCACAAAACCAATGAATCATAGGGTCAGAGTCCTACCTTGTGCACAAGACGGTAAGTTGTTGTTGTTGGCTTTAACGCTTTTTTTCAGCACATGATAGGCTATACATGGTGGCCAGTTTTAAATGGTGGAGGAAGAACTCAGGAAAACCCCGGATAAGAACCACCGACCCACAAGAAGCTACCAAGACAGCGGGTAGTCTAGCTAATAATGACAAATCACTGTAGCTAATTATGGCTTTTCAAAAGACGCTTTTTATTATCTAATAACTTTTTCACAGTGTAATAGAATACAAAAGTGGGTAGAATAAGTGTGAAGCAATTATCCTCCGATTATCATGATTATGATAATATCTGTAAATAGGTAGCTATTTGAGTAGGCATGGTACTAATAATCAGGGTGGTATTTTAAGGTGCGCACTTAATGGGTCCAGAGGAGTTTTTGCAGTGGATTCAAGTTCATGCCCTTTTGTTGACAATTTTGCTTTGTCATATAATTGCTTGCTTGCTAATAATCATCCTTTTGTCTTGTCAGACCATAGGAACAAATGAATTGCCCTGTATATTAAGTTATAGGTTTGGTCCAATTTGCCATATATGTTCATTTGTAGGTTGGGTCCAACTTGCGATATATGTTCATTTATTGGTTGGGTCAACTGCAAACTGCAAATTAGTATAAACCCTCATCAGACACATAAAAAATAATTATTTTCCAGCATGACGCTATTATTGGGATCAAATTGTTTTACTGTAATTTAAAACCTGATTTACAGTATGTCATACATGAAATATAAATTTTTAAGGTCTCGTATATCTTCATTCACATTATCATTTCTCTCACAAGACTTTCTTTCTATTTAGTAAAATTGGGAAAGTATTTTTATGTTTATAAATAAGAGACGGAAATCACAACATAGTCATTTTTACATGCAATCTCTTCCTGAGTTTATATTGCCACTGCTGTACACTTAGTGACATTATATTTTCAAAGTAATATAATAATGATCACACTTTTGGGGGCATGCAGTTAACGTTTATTTTGTTTTTAAAAGTGGACTATTTATGGTAAATTAAGCCTGACTTAAGACAAAGCATTTTTTTTTCTGTCACATTCTTTATTGCATTGCAATAATTGTATTTAACTGATAAATTGTGAATTTTAGTTGTCTTGGTAACTGTCCACAGAAAATATACAGATAAAATATGAATTACAGTATGCGCTTTTCACCATAAACATATTCGACAATGAAAGCATTTTGTTTTTATATTTTTCAGGCTATTGTGAAGGGAATGGCTACAGGGTAGGGTTTGGAACCTGTACAGGAAGAGTTATTCCAGCACCACCATTGTAGCCTTTGTTTATTCTGTGGATTTCTTTTGTGTAATTTGAACAAATTGTTTTTTTTTTAATTCATCATGGCCAGAACACTATAGTTATTGTATTAAATATGTACCTTAAATTCTGTTTCAACATGTGCTAAGTATATTTGTCACTTTGCAATATTTAATAATTACGTTAAAGACTATTTCATCATTTGCTTTGTACATATTACTTCGGAATATTATTCTTGAAGTAAAATTAAAGATTAGAAAAGTGGTATTTCTCTCAATTTTATTCCATTTTAGAATAACAAGGACAATATGTTGTGCATTTTTTTTCAAAAGCTGTTTTATTTTAGACCTGTCATATTATTAAACATGTATAAATATCAGTTGCAAAACTGCTATTTTTGCTGGATCTGGGCAGACAACTTCAAAATGACCATTTTATAATTTTACATGTCAGACATTAAGTGTCCATAATTATTTCATGTGGCTATTTAATCGTTATGTTTTCCAAATTGTTTAAACACTTGAGACATTAGACCAGTCCAGCATGCAATAAAAATTTTCTATTTCCATCATGAGTCCGGTGTATTCCATCAGCACATTAACATTTGCTATTATGGCCCATAACTTTGTAACAGCTGGAGATATTGTCTTGAAAACATCATGACTAGATTTTGTATCATTCACACAGCCACACCCATGCCCTGTCTCAAAATCAAGGTCACATCAAGGAGAAAATTTAATTCACTGATTTTGTATTCTTGCCCAGAATAGTTACGTATTGTGACTAAGCTTACCATAATGACATGACCTAATCACATGACCTCTTCTATAGCTTGCTTTGACAGTTTGTCATTTATTCATTGATAGACTCTACCCTCAAAGTGAAGGTCACAGCTAGAAATAAAGAAAGTCAATATTCCTTATTCAGGCTGTAACTTTTGAACCCTTACATATATTTAGATGTAACGTTTGATTCTCGATATATCATAGAATAGGCAAGTGCCTCAATATATCATAGAAGCGGCAGTTCTCAAGTCAAAGGTAATTAACAAGTCAAAGGTAATTAACAATTAAAAGGTAACATAATTTGATGTGACAACTGTGTTAACTTTGTGGATTTGTGTTGCCACTCATCAGACTTTCACAACACAATATGTGTAACTTATGCCCAAATAAAAATAAAAAAAATACATTTGCTACAACAGCTTAACTGTATTATAATAATGATAATAATAATAATGAAGACTTTGTATAGCGCCTAATCTTTAAAAGATCTAAGCGCTTTACACCATCAATAATGATATGACTACACTACAGAACAACAAATGACAAAAACAATGAAATTGGAAATAATAAAAACATGCTGAAAACATATAAGATACAAAACATGATTAGGTCACTAAGTTTGTCCCTGAAATCTAAGCAGGTGAATCTTGAGAGCACTCTTAAAAGGGACCACTGTGTCTTTGTGTCTAATTTCAATGGGCAATTCGTTCCACATTGCCGGGCCCTGGTATGCAAACGAACGTTGTCCATATGACTTTGTTTTCACCATGGGAACAATGAGTATACGATTATCAGAAGAAGAGCGTAAGGATCTAGCTGGTGTATAAACATTGGTGAGGCTGGATAGGTATGTTGGACTGGAGTCTGTCATTGAAATATAGCACAGAGAACAAATTTTGTGTTTGATTCTGTATCGAATTGATAGCCAGTGTAAGGTACAGAGCAGTGGTGAGGTGTGCTCTGATCGAGGTACTCTAAAGATGATCCATGCAGCTGTGTTTTAAAGTTTCTGGAGTAAATATTGCGATGAACCAGACATAATTGAGTTAACAATAGTCCAGTCTTGAAAGTACTAATGAACACACAGGTGTTTTTGTGGCATCAACAGAAAGATATTTACGAATGGAACTGATGCGTCTGAATTCAAGATATGCAGCCCTGCAGATGTTCATGACATGTTGGTGCAATGTGAGAGTACTGTCTAGAGTAACACCTAGATTCCATACTGACTGTGTGAATTTAATGTTGGTGTTGCTGATATTTATTGTCTGAGGTAATGGATGTGAATGAGAAAGTCTTTGTGTTGTGATCAGAATAGCCTCAGTTTTATCATCATTCATCTGCAGCTTGTTACATGTCATCCATGATTTCACATCCGAAATGCATTTCTCTACTCCATGGATGGTAGCATCAACTTCAGTTGGGTGGCTAGACTTGTATATTTGGGTGTCATCAGCGTACAATTGGTGCGACACTTGGTGATGATCTATGACACTTGAGAGCGGCTGAGTGTACAGAATGAAGAGAACAGGTCCAAGAATAGATCCCTGTGGAACACCACAACATATGTCAACTGGGCTGGAGTGTATTCCATTTGCAGATATAATTTCTGTCCTGTTGACTAAGTAGGGCTTGAACCATTGTAAGGCTATATTCTGAATGCCAAATACATGCTGGAGACGATGAAGTAATATATCATGGTCTATTGTGTCAAATGCTGCAGATAAATCCAGGAGAGTAAGGACTGTAATCTTTCCACTATCCAAAGCAGAGAGAATGTCACTAAATACTTTCAGAAGAGTAGTTTCTGTACTGTGGCAAGGGCGATATGCAGACTGTACATTGCTAAAAAGACTGTTTCAATTCAAATGAGATACAAGTTGAGTTAGAACAACCTTTTCTAAGATTCTTGATATGAAAGGGAGATTAGAAACTGGGCGGTAGTTCTTTAAATCGTTATGGTCAAGTGTTGGTTTCTTCATTCAAGAATTGTTAGAGGACCTGGTCATATGAAACATTACCACTGGATTTGACTTTACATAATTGTCAATTAAGTGTTATGTATTTTCGTGGTAGTAGGTTGCCATGTTTATTAAATTTAGAAGAAAAAAAAAATGTTTAGTGGGATAAAATGCTGATGCTAGGTGAAATTCTATGCCACATGGTTTCTGAAAGAAATTTATTTTTATAAACTAATAGTTTGGGAGAAAACTGGTGAAGCATGAAAGATTAAAATTTAAATGGAAGTCAAATCCATAATTAAACTTTTATTTTTGAGACAAAAATGAATGGCAGGAGAGTATTTAGGAACTTCTGGTACAAAAATCAAACTGAGGCATTGATGACCTTGAACTTTTCAAATATTTTGTTCTGATGTTTTTTTAATTTGTACTGGTCAGCATTCACTTTTGGGGCATATGCGCTTGGTAGATATTTGGAATTATACCAATTATTGCTTTAATCTGTCCTTTCACAAGAAATGATTACTAATGTCCAATACATACTGTGTGATGTGTGTGTTTAAGATTTTTAACGTAGCTCTTTTTGAAAAATCAGTCATATCACTACATTGTCTGCAGTGAGGCAGTTTATAGTGATGTCTAGCACTGGGACATCATGCTGCAGACATGAGGCATGATGTCCCACCCAGTCACATTATCCTGACACCAGGCCAACCAGTCCTAACACTAACCTCTTAATGCTAAGCTCCAACAGAGGTAGATGTTAGTACAATTTTTGTAAGTCTTTGGTATGGCTCGACTGAGGATCGAACCCACAACCTCCCGCTTGAGCATCGGACACTCTAACCAATAGGCCACTGGAGCGGACCGTCCCCATATATACTCACTTGAAGTTAAGGCAAAAGGCATACAATATAAAAATGACCTGCCATATGCAGATCTGGGTCTGCGCAATTTGTTCCAGTAGAGCAAACAACTTGACTAGGATATGGTGGCACATTTATGCATTGCCAGTCTTGGTTGCTGTTGGACTCTATATGTTATGAGGAAGGTTTCTACATCATTTCTGAATCATCTAACATGTCACTGGAGTCACATCAGCACAATGCTTGGATAAAATTGATATTCCACACCAACCCTCCATCCTACTCTACCAACCAATCCTGTTGAGAATAATAGCCAGCATATTCAGGGAAACGTGTTATATTTCAGTAGATATTGTGTGTAATTGGAATACTCTGGTTGAATCGTCTTTTTTTTTTCTTTCTCATTTTATCTCAAATGTCCGCTAATGCTTTCTTGTGGGAAAACATATATACCTCCAATGGTTATTCTGTTTTATTTGTTTTTGTTTTGTTGAGGAGAGGTGTATTTTCATATTATTGATCCTGGCTATATCGTGGAAAGTAAATATAGGTGAACCCCACAAAAGGCATACAAAACAAATATAAAGTCTGAGAGCAAGTACTTCAAATAAAAAGTCAGTTTGCGTATAAACAACTCTTTTGAAAAGTCCAAGATTCTGCGTAAACACCATAAAAGGATACTTCTCTGGTCAAAAAGGTGGTTTCCAGTATTCACCTCTTAACGCTGGAGGGCAGATCGGCCTATCCAATATCCCGCATCTTGCAAGGGAGTGGATATTTTATACGCTACCTCCCCCAAACAATGGTGTTAAAAACTGTTGACCATCCGGCAGTCTGCTACCATACCGTTTTCTGCACAATAGCAGACGTCATGGGATGGTGCAGTCAATAACAATCTTCATGCCATCAAACCAACCCTGGGTCAATGGATTCCTTCCTACAGAACTATCCGTATGGAGGAGGTTGTCATTGTAAGAATCAGAATTGGTCATTCATACATAACCCACTACCACATACTAAAAGGTGAAGATCCACCAGAGTACGTCTCTTGCAATGAACCATTCACTGTTAAGCACTTTATGACCGAGTGTTCTGACCTGCAACCTTTGCGTGATAAGTTCTATAATGTACATGACATGAAGGGACTTTTTGATACTATATCTATCACTTGTATTTTAGATTTCCTGAAGGAAGTAAATCTTTATTTTAAACTTTAACTCCTATGCCATCACCTAGTGCATTTTTATCTAATGCAAATACCGCCCATTATTTTTCAACATCCTTTCATCAACATGCGCCATTTACCTCTCCCGTTGATTGGGAAGCTTCATATTTTACTGTTACCAACATCTTACCATTTTATATTGACTATTTGTTTTTTTATATCGCTGGTCGATATTAAACCTTTAGTATTTTTAACCATGTATAAATACAACCTATTGTATGGCGCTTAATAGCCTCAAAGTGCTGGTGCGCCGTTAAACAATCAATTAATCAATCATTCTGCACATTAACTTTAGTTATCCACCTTCTATAAACTTTATACTTCTCTTGTAATTGGGGTTAAATCAAATAACCCTTGTGATTTCGGGGTCAAAAGTTCAAGGTCAGTATAAATTGGTTTTCTTACTATAATTCGTGTTCTCCACCATCACAAAGCTTTGTGAATAACATGCACTTTTTGTCAAACTGTCTTTGAACAAGCCACTTACAGAAATCAGAAAATTGGTTTACGGACTTCGCCAGTTCCAATTATTACACTTCGTAGATGACTTATACTTGTGGTAAGGAGGAACCCTTTTCATTTTGGTGTCAGAGTCACTATGAATGAAGCAAAGAAAGTGATTTCGTCATAATGGCTCGATTTCTCCATCGTTTACGATAGTTAAACTTGGTGATGGCTTGCACTTGGAATAATGAAAACCCTATATGCACTGCGTCTGAAAAGAAGAATAGTTTCTAAACAATGACATTACTTTCACGTGAAATGCGTATACCATGCTTTGTGAATGGTATGCATTTGGTGTTTTCTCCACTTATTATGATGAGGGATTTTGCACGATAGCATAGTTGGTGGAAAAATGGATTCAGAAGCCAAGGATCGCGGGTTCGATACCCACCCAGACCGGTTGCCTTGGTCTGTCCTTGAAAAGGGCAATTGACTTCCATTTCCCCTGCACGAGATATTCAATAATATTTAAAGGTGCCGTTAAGTGCTACAAAAACACTTATTAGGATCCGGTACTACATATTTCCACAAATCAAAAAGGTGTCGGCAAAGTAAAAAGTAAGATAGTTGAATATATTAATAATTGGCCGGGTACTATGTGGAGAGCGGCCGCACGATTCACCCCAAACCTGCCCAAATACACTAAAAACATGATGCAAATTAATCTAATCATACTCAAAACCACAAGAAAACATTGGATACAGTATTATTTTGTTGAAACAGACAAGATAGACTGCCTTTATTTTTTTTAGATTGGAAGTAAACATTGAAACGGGAGACAAATATACTATATTCATCACAAGTCAAAACTGAACTCTATTCTGGACAAAATCAAGTGTATTTCTAGTTCAATTTTAATATCCTAGGTCATTGATCAATATTATCGCCATTTCATTCGCGATGTTAGTTCCTCCTTTGCATGCTTTCATTGCCCAGGTTGGCATCCTGCATCTATTTTCGGCCGGATGCATTGGAAGTTTTCATTGGATGAATGTTTGTACTTCGAAGTATTGGAATTTAGTTGCTTTTGTAAACATTGTGTAAAGATTCTTGTCTTTTCTGCTGATGTTTTTTGTTGTTGCGCCAAATGGTTTCATCAGTTACATATGAAGAGGAAGGACCAAATCATTTATAATTGCCAGAGCCATATAGTGTGCGACGCAAATCTATGAACTGACCTTGAGTTACACTATATAACCTGTTGATTCATTCAGGAATCTTGTGTTGTTTCCAATCAGCAACCTGCGTAAGTTTATTATTTATAGATTCTGAGTTGTTGTTTGTCTAAAGACTCGTGATAGTTTTGTTTTTTTAGTGGTTTATACACAAACATTTGGGATTTTTTTTACATGAACTTTTTGAAGTACTGTGCGAAATCGGTATATTGTTGTAAATACATTGCCAGATCATCTTCTCATTTAGCAAACTCAGCGACATCTTGACAGAATATTAGACCACTGTCTTCACTGACACGAAATATTGATTTTGTGACAAGATCGTCACATCCATGCTTATGCAAAGAGTGCCGAATGTTGTCTTTAATATGATTAGTACACTATAAATATTCTGCATTACAAATGTTAAATCTTAGAGCATTTGTCAAAGCTTTTTCATCATCCGTACCAAATATAAACTTATAATCTCCAATTTTCTCGCGAATAGGTGAAAAGAATTTGTAATGTGTTTTCATCTGACTCCCAATGCAGACATATTGGACCTAAGAAAACAGGGTATTTATCAGTCTTCCTGTGTATAGCACTTCTATGTTTGTATGACATTGCAGTTACAAAAACCGAAGTTAAAAGTTAGGTCTATTCCAATAATGGTTTTATCATGTCCTGAACAATTTTTGATCAAGTCTAAAATTTGTTCTGTAGTATACAATACAATGACTGTTTTTTTTTGTCGTTGTCAGAATCACTTCATGGACTTAGTCATTTGTGTGAAGTTCACCTAAAATTTATCATAAATCATCGGCTTTATTTCCTGGTTCTGATGTTTTTGATTTTCTTTTCTCTATAAATTTTGTCTTGAATTCGCCACGATGATTTTGGCGCAGTAAAACTATTTTCCAATGTTTTCTTGTGGTTTTCAGTTTGTTTCATTTGATTTACATAATGTTTGTGGTAGATTGGGGCAGGTTTTCGACAGTTTTTTTGGTGGTTTGGGGTGAATCGTGCGGCCCATGTGAGAGTGTGTTGTAGGGTTTAACGCCATTTTTCAGCACACGATATACATGGCGGTCAGTATTAATGGTGGAGGAAGAACCCGGGAAAACCTCTGGAAAGAACCACCGACCCACGAGAAGCTACTGGCAAGCTTTCTCACATACCCACATTGGCTGAATCTGAGACTCAAACCAACGCAGACAGAGGTGAGATGGCAGTGATCCGTAACGGAGAGTGCTTTAGACCACTCGGCCACTCTGTGAGAGAGTGAGAGAATGGGAAGCACTGAAAGAGTTAACATTCCTGCTACAATTCGAGTAAGTGAACAACATATGTGTTGAAAGTGAGCTTCTCAAAACTCTGAGTACATTTGAATAAACTAAATATTCGCCCAAAAATTGGGTGTGCGAAAATAAATGTTCACGGGATTTGTTCCGCCGTACTCCAACAGAAGTAAAAACATCACAAACCCGTAAAGTACCACCTGTGCACGTGTTTTGAGACCTTGACATTGCAAGATATTAATTCAGATACTTAATTGTTGTTTATAAACAAATTTGATTCATTTGTTAAGGCCCACATTATTTTTGTTTTCATTGTTCAAACACTAGATACCTATTTCAGTCCCAGGCTGGTTAAAAATAGAGCCTTTGAGTGAGAACGAGACAGTTCGGCATCGACACACTGTCATTCAAGGTCGTTTCTTATTTACGCCTTAACGGTCTCTTATGCGTGACCTTTGTACACGCGACAAGTTTCGTTTCAATCAGAAGACCAGTGGATTTAAAATAAAGTATGCGCCTAAAGGATGGTATTTTTAAATATGGTTTTCTGTGTCAAGTGTCTTTCTTAGATTTTCAATTCCGTCACATTTTTTGTAAGATTACTTTATGTATTTCTTTGGGCTGGAGGGCGGGAAGGGACTATATCTCCTTTCAATTTTATTTGGAATAGGATAAGCAGAGACGTCATTGGTAATCTAAATTTTAGACTCGCAGCTCCTTTTCTTTACCCCCACTCACATCATGTAGCCCACAACGCCCGCTAATCGTTTCCGCAATGTTTGCTGAATTATTTTTTCAATATTTCCAACTGTCTAATAAGAGATAATTTACTAATAAAACATACGTACTCACATGCCTACACACACGCATATTTTCTTTCTTTTCATTTTTGTTTTATCTGGAAGAAGGCGCGTGAACAAGAAATTGTGCTGTATTTCTCTCCAATTTCCAGTTTTGACACTCATCATATGTAGGTCTAACATTATCGCTTTATAGATTTTGCATGACGCCAGTGTCTTGCAGACAGGAAAGCCAGATGACTCGTAACACTGGCAGGTGCGCGATAAAGGAAAGCAGTCATCCCATCGCAAAACAATAAAATATGTACGAGGAAGCCGTTCGTCTTATAGGATAGATTTTGATCACATTTTCATGATGTACATTTTCAGTTCGGAAAGCGTTGCCGCCGTATTGTCTCTTTTTATATTGACTATTTTCACGCAAGTTTCGCACTATGCAGGTATGTGAATGCTATACTCATTTATTCCTTTCTATCGATATATTGCGAAAAATGCGCATTTTTATGTAGAAACTATATGGTTTGCATAATGTAGCAAGGCATAGTCCGCCAAATCATGTTTTCATTTAACAAAATTTCCACTAACTCCATTAATTGGGCTGCTTTCAAAGTATCTAAATAAATTAATAACTTTACATTAATTAAAAGACTGTCGAACGTGGAATAGTTTCCGTAAATTTCCCTCTGATAGTGTAGCCCTTACAGTACAATATAAAAGAAATAAACAAGGACAACGTGAATGTTATATTGGGCAAATATTAAATGTAAGAGAACAGGAGTGGTTGAAGTAGTCCTTAAATATACAAATTCTGACAGCAGCACGAAAAATAAATAAATAAACAGAAAAAGAATTATTCAGCAAAGTTTTCCAACATGATATTTGGATTAATCGAGTACTTGTAAACGGTATTAAAATATACGTTTAAATTACATCTCTAAGTATTCAGAAAACAGTGGTTGCTTCAAGACAAGGTGGAATGTGTTGTAAACAATTATTCACTGTATTGACAGCCCAGCGAGATCCCATCTCTCAAACCAGAAAATGCGAAATGCTCTTTATGTGTCCCACATTCTGTATGAAAATGAAAGATGGCTGCTATGTGTGCGATTGCAGTAAGTCTATCCCAATTTTTCACTATCTTATTTCCAAAGACGTGTCGGCCACTTTCTTGTTCCATTCTTGTTTGTATATGTCTTCTCATCTGTGCCATCCCATCCCTGCCTCCACCCCATAGCTCTCTCTCTCTCTCTCTCTCTCTCTCTCTCTTACACACACACACACACACACACACACACTGTCGTATTATGGAATTGGCACTATTATATTACTTTATGAAGTACAATGAGAATACTCCTATAGTATCTTTTAATCAATTATAATCCTTGTACATAAAGAGCAGAATCGGGAAAAACCTGAATTGCAAAGACTCTAATATTGGACGTAAGCGTCTCAAATACATAATTTCAGGATTGGATTATTGTGGAAAGAGGGGGCATATCCGCCTATCCACACCCAGTCATGCCTGTGAATAAATTTACTTTGTTTAAACCTATATATGGTTTATTTAAACATGTCTAATACAGAACATAATATATACATTATTATTATTATTATTATTATTATTATTATTATTATTATTATTATTATTATTATACGTTTATAAACATAAAATGGTCAGTTCAAGGACTTTTTTCAGGATTATATATATATATATATATATATATATATATATATATATATATATATATATATATATATATATATATATATATATATATACATACATACATACATACATACATACATACATACATACAAGGCTCATCCTCATCCCCTTTTAAGGGCCCAGGCACCCTGTGCCTTAACCCAACTCTTCGTTTGTCTTTTGTTAAAAGAAACTAGAAAACAAAAGCTTTACCTGCCGCGATTTAAAGGGAAGAACTGAAGAATATCAAACGTGCGGTTAAGAATAAGGTATTTAAATTAGTTTCTTTGACGCTACCTAATGAAGGTGCCGTATCCAAATATATGGAGGATATGAGTAAAGAGGTCCAGAACGTCGCTACCAATGGTATTTCTCAAACCGGAACTGAGGCCCAGACAATGCCTCTCCAGGCTGGAGATAAAAAACCCAACACACAAGGCAATAGGGCCCACATTCTACCTGAGCACGATGAACTCCCGGACCAAGGCGTAGGGAGGTTCCTCGCTGGATCGGACAATGGACTATCCCAGACAGGATGGAACGGCATGCAACAGAACAACTACTTCAATAATCTCCAGCAGGGATCGTTCATGCCGGACTTTTCAGGTATTTGTATTCCTACTGCGTATAACGAATTAAAAACAAATAATCCGGCACGTTTCTAGTCTGACAAATCAGAACCCCAAATTCGTGTGACACTAATGTGCGATTTGTCGATCTGATGTCACCTGTTCATTAAAATGGGCATATGCAAACCTTTCCAGAACACCGCGTACAGTAACGACAAACACAACATTACAAATGGCAGCATAGGGTTATGTTATTCCACGTAGACTTACAAGTAGTCAAACATGGGATTGATATGTTAACCTTCTTTCCATATCGTCACAAAGACTCTTCAACCGAGTAGTAAAAAGACCCGAAAATACCGGTGTCTAAAATGCACACGAAAATGTCCCAGACCAGAAGTCTGCAAACGAATCCTCGAATTTATGAATAAATGATATCATAACCACAAATAGTTCATCAGGATCAACACAGATTCGGGGGTCTGATTTATCGGACTAGATTTGTGCAGGTGTAATGAAGCGTAGTTTACACATGCGTATTTGTATGATGTTTTAGTCCTTCCCTACCGATTTCTTTTCTGCACAATAAGTTCACCATCTAAAGTTACCAAACTCTGCTGTAAATATTAATAATTGTAAGCGAGTTTAGTAAATTATGTATTGATTTTGTATATGCCTTCATAGTCGTATAATGTGCATACGTATTCCCTTTATTGCCCTCCTTCAATAACGAATATGTTGAATCCCACACAAAATGTTCAAAACAAACAATCCTACGGGATAGTTTAAATAAATACACTCCAGAAGCGAGTTGTCTGGAAGGGACAACAAGCAAGAAGCAAAGTATAGGTCGGGGAAAATCAAAAGGACTGGACAACGGGTAACAGATAGAATTGTTAAACTTCTCGACGAATGACTTGTTTAGCTGACAAAATATTAACAGTAGAGAAAGTATTCAAACGTTCGTCAAACGAACTGAAATGAAAATAAAATATTAAAGAAACAACGGCACATTGAATCATGTTTAAATAGATTAGTTATAATGCACGAGATTAATGAACTGCAGTGGCTCAGTGGTTTGCGTGCCAGACCCACACTCGAAAGAATGCGGGTTCGAATCTTACCATTGAACCAGCTACCATTGTGTGTCCTTAGGCAAGGCACTTTATTCATATTATCTCGGCAATAAAAAACCTATTTGTTTTGCTGTGCTATAAAACACAATGCGAAACCGAACAAATGATTGAAAATAAAGAGACAAATGAAGTGGAGCATGACATGTAAGCGATAGAGGAGGACAACAAAAGCAAACATAAGAAAGAAAGAAAATTAATTTTTTAATTATTTTCTAGAGCATTGTCTTTATAGACACATGACTAAAACAAAAAATATGTGTAGCACAAAAACAAAACAATGGTGCACCTAGCGTACACCTCGTCTGAGGAAATAAATTTATCCTGCGCAAATGCAGAGCGTATAACATGCAGACAAGTGTGTGTGTGTGTGTGTGTGTGTGTGTGTGTGTGTGTGTGATTATGATTTTTAACGTACCTTTAAAACAATTCAGTCATCGCTACGATGTCTGCAGTGAGGCAGTTTAAAGTTATGTCTAGCACTGGGGCATCATGCCGCAGACATGTAGCATGATGTCCCACCCAGTCACATTATCCTGACACCAGGTCGACCATTCCTAACACTAACCCATGTGCTTTTTCAGTGACTTTATGGGGCTTATTTTATCTTAAGCTCGGTTGGTCATACGACCAGGAAAGCTAATGGGATGATCTATTTATTATTCGTCATCCATATTAGAGCGAGTAAATTGTCGCTACACCCTCTAAACTACTTGATAGATTTGCACGTTCGAGGAAGAATCAGCCCATGGTCTAGTAATCTCCAAATGAAAATGATGCAGTCTAGACAGCAGGATCATGAAAATCATGATTATCGCAACTTCTACTGAATAGATGGGCATATCAACTATAAGAAAAGTATCAACCTGTTGTCTTTGTGCCGCCAATTGTAAATCCTAAACGAATAGTAATATTGCCAGTGGGTTTTCACCGGAAACTTGTTATGATTCAATATAGCCACCAAAATCTAAAATGGATGTGGTTTTCCCAAAAAGAAATCTTCTTAATGAAGTCCTGTCTAGTTCGTCGTGTATTGAAATTGCAATGTTGTGACATCCAATATGGTAGGAGTGGATGGGAGGGGGGGGGGGGGGTGAATATTTCCGGGTAGGGTTTATCAAACCCTATTTTGTCAGAATTGTTTACGTTATGTTATACTTACAAGTAGAATTCCAGCTTTGTCTTTCTTTATTAATCCCATCTGTAATCAATTTTAAGACCCGGCTATATATGGTGGTGGTACGTAACATTTGTCCAGATGTAAATGCCGATTTAATTAAGATAATATCGTTAATTAATAAATATCAAATTTTATTTTGTAAGAAAATCTTTCGTATGGCGATAATTGCATTAATGACATTCACTAAAATTCTATATTTTGTCTTCCAAAAGTTCCTTAAAAACAATTTTTGGCGAATATGTCATAGGATTACATTGAATATTTATTTAAAGCAAAGTTAAGGAAAATGTGCATGAACAAAATATTCTACGATACATCGTTGCAGTGTATTTGTAACTCATCCTCAAGTCAACTTACATTACAAAACAAATTGTCTATAGTCTCAGCTTTTCAAAACAATCTTGCTGATTTGTTTTTAACATCAAACTAGTTTCGTCATAAGTATTGTTTAACATAAACTATTGAATTGCGTCCATTTGCGCAGTGTATGTTTATTAATAAACGCATCACAAGCATCCATTAAGATCTAACTTAGCCAATATGCAAAATGAAACGGTTGCCAGTAAAAACTTTTTTGTTTATGGCGAGAACTTTAGCCAACTCAATGGTTTTCAGATCATTTAAATATATTACTACTGTGCGTTTGTATTTCTTTACTTTTTTAATTTACTCTCAAGTCTCCAGAAATGCACATATCAATGAAAATGTAAAATCAGCCATTTAAATTTTTCCTTCAGCTTATAATGCTCCCCTTCATGACGGGTTACCAGGGATGAACTGTCCATCGATAAGCTTTGACTGTCCAGCCGAGTGCTGGCGAACTGATATTATCACTGGATGCCTAGATTGCTCCTGTGTTGGTAAGATGGTTATGAAATCCATATCAAGGGTGTGTGGGTGGTTACTCCAACGTGCCACTTCAGCACGTGTGCCTCACGACAGGCCATGATTGTATTTCATTCGTATAGCAGCAGAGGGGGTGAATCGGACGATTTTTTCCGACATTTTTGATTAAACCCTCAAACGGCAAATAGAGCCTTCCCGCGAAATCTCATGTTTTAACCAGAAAAAAAATAAGTCTCCATTTGGCAAATAGAGCCTTAGTGATTTTTGTCTGAAAACATGAGATTTCGCGGGTGATACTTTATTCGGGTTTTCATTGTTTAACCATAAATGTCGGAAAAAATCTACCGATTCACCCCCTCTGCTGCTAATGTTTAACAAATGATTTCAACCGAATATTTTATCAAGTCCGATACGATATCGTGTCCTCGGGTCTGCTAAATTTATTGTCACAAATCCGTGTGGTTTTGACTGAGCGTGACTAAAGAAATTTCTAAATTGATTATGATTCATATCACCGCTGCACCAAGTCTGATGAATATTTCGTAGCGTATGAGTATCAACGCCGTTAAATACACACAACACATTGCAGTTATCTCTGATCACTTTTGGTATTTGTGTGTACCGTTGAGTGACATATATCACATCAGTGTTTTTATGCCTGCCTCGGGAAAATATTCTAGCAGGATTTTTTTGATTATCTAACATGATATCGTCACACACAACTAAATTGTTAATACTTCCATCAATAGCATCAATGCTCTGGGCTTCCTCTATATCAGTAATAAATTCAATAATATCATCATCGATTTGAAATTCTTTTGCTTTCTCGTTAAAATCCTTTAGCACTTCATAGCATCGCTGATCGTCTACACTCGGGGCTATTAAATACAATTTCTTCCATTTCATCCATCTCGTTATTAAATTAAGTAGCAATTGTGTCTTTCCGCTTCCAGATGGTCCGATTATAATCATTCTAATTGAATTCGGCAACATTTCATAATGTTTAATAGGTTCCCGTCGTCGGGTAGCTGAATAATCAATTATATTCATGCCGTTATATATAAATTATGGATCTATATTGTGTGAAGTGTAAAAAACGTACTGGCACAGATGACTTGACAACGATTACAACTAAAAAAAAACGATCAGCGCTTTCTGGTAAATGCGTACAATGTAGTACAAAGAAATTTAGATTTGTTTTTAAACCCAAGGAATCTTTAAAAAAAAACGAGGAGGTGATATCGCAGCCAAGCTAGCTAAACTCCCTGGAACCCCATGGGCAAAGTATCCAGGAGAAAAGCACCTTCCAGGATATAGCTACTGTGGCCCCGGAACACGATTAGATATCAGACTCAATAATCATAACCAACCCAACCCCGGTGAAGAACCAATAAACGCCATTGATAAGGCCTGTCACCTTCATGATGTCGCTTATAAAAGCAATAATCTGCAACACAGGCATCTAGCAGATGTGAAATTAATTCATGCGTTAAATGCTATTCCTGATAAATCTTTCAAAGAAAAATTGGCTTCATTTTTGATAAAATCGGCTATGAAAAGTAAATTGATGTTAGGTGCTGGTAATTAATAACAACATGGAATCTATTTATTATTCCCCAAGAGGATACTGGAGGGGTAAATCAGCAATCCATAAACTCGCTAGCGCTGCAAAAGTGAAAAAAACCACTGCGGCTCATTGGTTATCTAAACAGGCACTATGGCAGATTTATCTATCACCGCCTAAACAAATTAATTTCTCGCATTTTGATGTGACTGTCCCTAATGAAGTTCATCAGGCTGATATATTATTTCTGCCACATGATAACGGTTACAAATACGCTTTAACTGTAGTTGATATTGCAAGTCGATACAAAGAAGCAGAACGATTAAAAACAAAATCAGCCACTGAAGTGGCTTCTGCATTTGAAAAGATTTATCGAAGGGGTCCTCTGCGCTGGCCAAATCTATTACAAATTGATTCTGGCAAGGAAATTCAGGGTGCAGTGTTATCAACAATGAAAAATCATAATGTCACTATCAGACGGGGGCATACTGCGCTACATCGCGATCAGGCAATTGTTGAATGGTTTAATAAAACCCTTGCTGAGCGGTTATTTGGATATCAATACGCAAAAGAATTCATTCAAGAAAAAAGATGCCGTGAATGGGTTAAAAGATTACCAGCTGTGATTACCGCACTGAATAATGAGATTACTAGAACAATTAATTTGAAACCTATCAACGCGATTAAAAAGAAGTCAATACCTGAAATGGAAATTCGAAGAATTTCACAAAAAGATTTCAAAGAACCGATTCTTGGTAGTAATGTCACTGTGAGGTATTTATACGAACCAGGAGAGCTTGAAAGGGGCAGAAAAAGGGCTACTGATCCTATTTGGAGTGTTACTGTACACAAGATATCTAGTATAACACGATCTACGGGTAGACCTCCAATCTATAAACTGGATTCAACTGCCCCTCAACGAAGATTTACTAGACAACAATTACAAGTGATACCCGAGGATACTCAATTACCACCACGGGGTCTTAACTAGCACCGTTGCGTCTATTGCACTCAAGACAAGTCAACATCACATTGTTTCTGACATGACCGAGATTGTTATTTTTTCTGTCAACGGTAAATTGGCGAGGATCTTTATCCGAATACTGCCAACGCATTATACAATTGCAACTTGCGCAGTGATTATTCTGTTGTTGCTTCAAAGTGATTATTAATTTAACATCAATATCAAATTCTCGTTGTTTTTTTTTTGTCTTGTTGTTTGTAACCGGAAAGTTTTTTTTATCAATAATTTTAACATCAATATCATCCATTGTGGTGTCATTATGATCGAAAACAATTCTTCGAAGTTGATTTATTTTTCGTACTCTAGATACTGCAAGATAGACTAAATTTGACCATTCGATACGATTATCTACCATCCAAACAATTGTATCGGATATAGTCAATCCTTGCGAAGAATGTATTGTTGCTGCGTATCCTAGCGTCCATGGGGATTTATTAGCACGCAATGCATCTTCAACGACATTGATATCAAACAGCACAATATCATTTAATACCAGAATTTGTTTTTCACTTCCTGGCTCTGTCAGGCCTGGAATATCAACTTCAATGTTCTGTTTTCGTGTATCCGAAGGCCTATAACAAAGAGGCACTGGAAGTGTTGCAAATTTTTGTTTATGCAATTCAAATAACTTCATCTGAAGTGTGTCCCAGACTATTTTTCTACTTGCAATTATCAAATCATTTGGTCTCCATGCTTCCCAAAACTCATTCATTGGAGTTTCTGAAATTATTTCACGGGCTATTTCACACTGGATTTTATCCGGTTGTAATCTAATTAGTTTCTTAAATTCTTTTAATTCATTATCAAGTGATCTATGATTGGTATCAATTTCTTCATAATAGTCTTCAAAACCCTTTAGCCATTCATGGGGGGATGCACCTACAAATGGTGGGGGTTGGCCGTGATCACCGCACATGACGATTTTTGTATTTTTCAATAACAACCACTCAAGAAATATTTTTAATACATCTTCTGACACTGTGTCTATTTCATCCCAAATGATAATTTCAGGAATAAATTTCTCTCCCATGCGCTCAGGAGTCCATTTATCTCCCTTCCATCGGAAAAAACT
Organism: Unio delphinus; assembly: GCA_029339505.1. Taxonomy (NCBI): domain Eukaryota; kingdom Metazoa; phylum Mollusca; class Bivalvia; order Unionida; family Unionidae; genus Unio; species Unio delphinus. Next base: position 5,000,337 of record JAQISU010001253.1, on the reverse strand, counting down.
GTGATAGGTACAGGCATTTACCCCTCTCTGTATCATTTCTCTTGCAAGTCTGTGAGTCGGTGTTAGCACAATCATATTTGATTTCCCACGAAATAACTCAATTGCCCGGGTTGTTTTTCCTGACCGACCACAGCCGTTTAAATAAACTGTTTTATATCTACAAATTGGATCAGAACACGATGGTGCATTAGAAAATTCTGATTGAATCTCTTTGAGATTTCGATAATTATTTTCAATTGTAACATCTGCTGATGGAATATAATCATGAAGCATTTCTAACTTAATTCTCCATGACCCTCAATTCTCGTTGCCAGTAGCCTTAAAATCAGCCATTTTGCTATTTATGTAAAATGAATCAGTGACAACTCTAACTGCGGTGTTAGGAAATTTATTGATCATCGAAAACAGATTAATAGAAGCATAACCAAGCATAGAAGCTCTCAAATGTGTGTACTGCGGATTGTATCCATCATTGTAAGTAACAATTGTACCCAATTTGGTTCCATCGGACAGAAATGCGTCTTTACGATTGACATATAGGCCTTTATTCGTTAAATCCGCGATTACAAAATCGTATTCAGCATTGTCTATAATTAACCGTGAAGAATATCTTGTATTATCGTATTTACCACCCTGAGTGAATTTACCGATTATTCTTCGTCCAAGATCTTTTGCTTCATTGTTTCTGATTTCAAATAACTGTTTGGACCAATCCATGATTTGTTGTTCACTGAAATTTGGAAACAGTTTTCGCTGTTCGCTAATTATTTTTTCTAGATCAGGTTGTGGTAACCAGACTGATTTCTGTGCTCGATAGGACATAATTGCTTCACTGAAAATTAACGATTTTAACATCTTACAATCAAGCATATACCGTAATAACACTATTGGCATCCAGTGTTTTTCAGACATGTGTTTACCAATCCAAAGATAACTACACGGATGAAGTCCTGTAGCCATTTCAAATGATACTACACAAGCGAATCCTGTTAAATCAAAATCAGGCAGTGGTCCATTAATCGCAACATTTCGTGTGTGGGGTGTCCAAATCGTTTAAAATATTTCTCGCATTCTCCATACCCAAGAAAACTTCCTGGATAACACGCAATCATATCAACTGAAATAACGGTTTCAGGGTCGTATTTTGTATTCCATAACCCTCCATGGCTGTATTCAAGACAGGACAATCTGACATTTGATAAAAACTCACTTCTCGTTGGTTTCCACGCGTTTTTCTTCCTAGCAAAATGTGCTGCAATTGATGGTAGTGTAAAACAGTTTGCTAATAATTGATCGTTGTCTTCCCCCTCCAGTGAAAACTCACTAGCTAGTTTTTTCATTTGATTATGCAGCTCTTGAGTACGGTACAACTCTCCGTTGGGCCTTACAAACTGATCAAATCTACATTCCTCGTCTGAAGTACTATGAAATAGCCACATTGACACAGGATCGTTTTAACTCAAATGGTTAATAGCATCAAATAATTTCTGCTCTGAAAAAAACTCTTCTGTTCCAAACATATATTTTACGGTTCTATCCCGTGGGAATATTGTTACTGCAGATGACCACGCGTGTTCGCTATGATCAATAATCTGTATTGGGGCTCCTTTTGATTTATATTTCGATTCGTATAATACTTCACCGGTGATTGTCGTTACTGATATTGGAAATCTCAATGATGTTTCTAATTTAGCTATATCCTGAATTGTTGCCCCATTCTCCTTTACCGTTAATTCCCATTCGGTTATTTTTTTTCGTCTTAGATCAGTTAGTTTATTTCCCCGGGACGCATTTGTGAAGTGTTCCATTATTCGTGTTGCTACACAATTGAGCCCTGTCGAATATTTCATGGGTGCTAGTTTTGCAATATCAGGTTTGTCATTGAGCGGATATGTCCCGTAAACAACTGCTGTGACAGGATAAGATCTTTCGTAGTATGGTTTGTCAATTCCAGTCAAAATTCCTGGTTTTGAATCCTGATTCACAATGACAGTTTTTTTGTCTTTGAGAATGGACTCGTATTTGTCCCTAATGATCCAATTTCCATCATTACAGATAAGGAATTTTATTCGAAAAAAATTTCTTTCTTCCCCAAGATTTGAGATTATCACTGCTGCTTTTTCATCATTCATGGTAGCGTCAACAACACCATCAATTCGAAATGTTGACCAACAATGAGATGCTCCATCACGCTTGAATTCATTAAAACAGTCTCTGATTTTACTAATCATGGCTTTATCAAGAATTTTATTCTTTGGTGTATCAGAAACTCTATCAAGATTGAATTGATCACTTTTCCAGGGCTTAATTTTCGATAATCTCTCGAACTCCTCCATACTATAATTAAAACAAGCATTTAAATGAAAGATTTAAGTATAATGAATCATTGCAAATGGTTCATGATTGGATCAGTGACACCGTGTAACAAATCATGCAGAAATGAATTATGTGGGTATCATATGCAAAGTTTTCGTCGTGGAAGCCTTGGTCCGTTACCCTGTATTCGATGTGGGGTTGGGGTTAGGGGAAAATCGCAATTATGTCTAAATTGTGGTGGTAAGCGATACAGGGAGTTGAAGCGTTATTATGATAAAAGAATAAAAAATGGATTTTCAATCAAAAATTCTGACCCTGACACTGACAAAGTCAGCGATAAAATCATAAGAACCCCCCAAGACTACATTGAAAGATTTATCATTAAACCAAACAATGAATTAGAAAAATAGTATTATTATACAAATGAGCCAAGAATTCAGACCTCACCCCGTGCTTGTTAATTATGAAGCATCCCTTGATGGTATTAGCAGACACCGCAGATTGAAGAAGCCAGTTGGATTTGTGACTAATCGAGGGTATTTGAGGTTTAGTGCTGGGAAGAAAAAATATCTCTGTAACAGATTCGTCTTCGAGGTGTTTAATGGAATAATCGGGGATGGTTTTGTTATCGATCATATTGATTCCGATTCTCAGAATAGTTCTTTATCAAACCTACAGGCTATTTTACAAAGTGAGAATTTAAAACGAGGAAACACTATAAAATACTCGAAAAAAGCGAGGCCTATAAAATCATTAAATACAGTTACTAACAAAGAAAAAATATTCCAATCTATGAATGAAGCCGGTAAATATTTCTATATTTGTATATCCTCAGTACAATTTGTTGCAACAGGAGTACAATATTCGGCTTTTTCTAAAAAAAATTGAACAAAAAGTTCGAGTTTCGTATGTCTAATAACACCAAGGGAGGTAACTCTTTCATAACGCTTAAATATAACCAAGGGAGTTATCTCCCTTATATTATATCAGGTTATTGTGATTCAGCGGCGGGTATAATTGATTATTTGTTTTATAAGAAAAGAAATCAAATATAAAATGTATTCAAGCATTTATATTCTTTTTTTAATGTTTAATTTAAATATTCTGTCTTATTTAAATACTGTGAAACAGCATTAATAAGTAATTCAAGAAAATAAAATAACACACCCTGTGGATTGCTGTATTAAGTCACCTTATATACTCTCTCCCTTAGATTGTGTCAACTTGTTTTATGGGTTATCTCCCCTTAAATTGTGATTCAGCGGCGGGTATAATAAATTATTTGTTTTGTAAGAAAAGAAATCAAATATAAAATGTTTTCAAACAATTATATTCTTTTTTTTAGTGTTTAATTCAAATATACGGTCTAATTTAAATACTGTGAAACAGCATTAATAAGTAATTCAAGAAAATAAAATACACCCTGTGAATTGCTGTATTAAGTCACCTTATATACTCTCTCCCTTAGATTGTGTCAGCTTGTTTTATGGGTTATCTCCCCTTAAATTGTGATTCAGCGGCGGGTATAATAAATTATTTGTTTTGTAAGAAAAGAAATCAAATATAAAATGTTTTCAAACAATTATATTCTTTTTTTTTAGTGTTTAATTCAAATATACGGTCTCATTTAAATACTTTGAAACAGCATTAATAAGTAATTCAAGAAAATAAAATAACACACCCTGTGGATTGACGCTGCTGTATTAGTCACCTTATATACTATATGAAACGTATAAAACTGGGGCTTTCGAAAGCCAATCAGACCAATCAAAAATAACCCACGCCATTGACACGTGAGCGTGGTTGACTTTTCTCAATCATGCAACCGGGTTTAATTTCATGGGTTGCTTTTGATTGGTCGGATGGCCGTAGAAAATCTGCCCCGTCGTTTCATGTTTGTGCTGTCTTGTGCTGTCCTCACATCATTACATCATAAATTCCATCCTTAATTAAGTTAATTAAGTACATTTCATTGAATATATCCATCCTTAATTAAGTTAATTAAGTATCCCCCAAGCATATCTTCTGGGCGGTCTAAGATGGCGTTTGCCACGTTAGGCCTCCCTTCCGGAGATGTATGTTTCGGGGTTCCTTTGGGCTTACTTGGATGTGAAGGCAACCAAGGAGTTCCAAAGATGTGTTGTCGTATATATGTAACCTCTAGGTCTCTTTCACGCGTAAACATACCCTCTTGTGATTCTAACCCGTTATTTGACGAGTTAGATTCACTCTTAGGGGAATATGTTTCGGTGAATGTAAACATACATGACCTAAAATAAATAACATCCATGGATGTAATTAGCTCTCCGTCACATTTGGGTAGCCCCGTATGGTGTTCAAAATGAATTACCGGCCCAAAAAAAAAAAAGGTTCAATCGAAATCGAAGATTAAAAATCGAAGATTAAGAGAACCACAACGGCCTATATCAAGGGGGCCAAACTGACAACCGCTCATCATGGTTCTTATTTATTTTTGTCTGCATTTATTTTTGATAAATATATTTATATATACAGAATTATTTTTGAAAAATATATTTATATATACAGAATGAATTTTAAAAATATTAACGGCTCATTTATTTTTGAAAAATATATTTATATACAGAATTAATTCTGAAAAATATATTTATATACAGAATTAATTTTGAAAAATATATTTATATACAGAATGAATTTTGAAAATATTAACGGCTCTATTTATTTTTGAAAAATGAATTAGAAATATGTATTATCATATATGAATTCTGAAAATATGAATAGCATTATAGTTAAAATTGCAACATTGAAAAGCCAGGATATTAAACTATCTGACAATTTGAATCCTGATCAAATTATGTCTGATTTTCAGGATATAGAATATGGTGTTAGAACTAACAAGTATATGCTACCAAAGAAATATGCGCTCATCAAAAATATTCAGAATTCTATTCGGGACTCTCTTGCATTTTCCAGTGACATAAGTGTGTTTGTCCCGTTATATACTATCGTGGAAGGAATACGGAAAGAATTGGGTAACGAATATGAATTGAAAAAGGAAGTTAATTCTAAAATTAGAAATATACGGGCGTTAATTAAAGAAAATGAACGATTTTGATTGACCGACCCTCAAAAGATTTTGTTATTTTTTGATTGAAATTGTCTACTTGACCGTAAAATCTCAAGGAGATTTTCATTTTTTTAGCATTTTTTGATTGAATCAGTGAAAATATTTCACACTAAATATTTCACACTGCGAAAATAAAATAGAATCCTAACAGCTTTGAAAGTTCTTTTAAGAACTTTTCCCTATAGAAAATCCCGTGCAAAATCGACTACTTGACCCTACGAGGTTTTTTACCAAAAATCGATGAAAAATGACCAAAAATCACTGAAAACAGGCAAAAATTGATGAAAAATGGCTAAAAATCATCAAAAATGAGTTTTAACAGCTTTTCCCTATGGAAAATCCCATGTAAAATCGACTACTTGACTGTAAAATCTCAAAGAGATTTTCAACTGAAAACCACCAAAACTGTCAAAAAATCAGTGAAAAACAGGCAAAATCACTGAATAAAAAAATAAAAATATTTCTCACTGAATAAAAAATAAAAATATTTCACAGCAATAAAAATAAAAATATTTCACACTGAATAAAATTTTGGACCGTTAAGGGATTCCGATTAGTTAATCATCGATGGGAAAAATTGTTTTGCAATTGAAAAATTGTTTCTGATTTCAAATAATGGTCAATGAAGCATTAACGACCCGATTGGCTCGTGAACGATTAGATGCAATTAAGAAATTTATACCGATTCGCGACTCTGTCAGGAATAAACTACAACAACGACAGAGTCTTCAGACTGATTTTGCTGAGGGATCTGAAGAGTTGTTTAAACCAATAACTACAACAACGAAACAGATAGTGTCAACAATCTCTGAACAAGGAAAAAAACAAGAAGATACTTTTCTCCCTGTGTTAGAAAAAATAGCAAAAAGAACTAAACAAACAAAAAAGTCTTTAGAAACACTTCCAGTAGATATAGTAGCTACTTCACGGCAACAACAAAAAAAAAGAGCGAGTACTAGAAGAACTAGGTGCTACTGCAAGAAAACAAGAAGAGGAAGAAGACGTTACTATAGAAAAAAATGTATTCACCGCAAAATATGTTTACATACTATGCATACAGCATAATTAAAAGTTTCAAAGATGACAATAATTTAATTAACTTTACCGTGCGGAATTTTTCACTCGATCAAAGAGAAATTGCTGTAAACAAAGGGTATAAAGAGTATATAAAAAACGACGAGAATTGGATAAAAAAAAGTGTACCTGGCAAACCGTGGTAGATTTAGAATCACAGAAAGTATCCACAATGATTTTGAGAGTTTTAAAGACGAAGTATTGAGTAGAGTAAATAAAGAGTATCCAACTGGATTTTTTTGGTAAAGAGGAGTCAACTGGAGATGGGTATTTAGGCAGCGGCATAGTTGAAAACACTAGCGTTACTTGTCCTGGTAACATTCTCAGTGATATATCACGGTTAGAAGTTCTCATCGGAGGGAAACGAGCCGGAAATAACTCTTCGGAAATAATTAATCAAGCAGCTGATATCTGTAGACGATTATTTGCCGGTGGTATCATGGACATTAATGTATATCGAAAACTCATTGCTGAATTAGTTGAAAATCACAAAGATGCCCATGGTTATTACAGCTATTGATCACTAATTAAAAAACTACTAGTTTTATAACAAGATGATTATACACTACAATCATGATAAACCAACCCCCGTCTATGTAGTTAATTCACGGTTTCCAGTTTATAGAGCATATTACGGAGATGGTTTAGGTAATACCATTGCAGGGTTTTTTGCGAGAATGGCCCCAAAAGTGATGCCGTTAGCTAAACAATTAGGAATGAAAGCCATTGATGTTATTCGTGATAAGGGTATTGGTGCTGTTGGAGATCTTGCGAGAAAAGCGTTTTCAACTGCGAAGAATAAAATAACATCATTAGTGAGACGAAAAAAGAAACAGGTACCATTGCCATCTACAGCGGAAATGCCTGCAAGTGTTAGTAAAATAATAAATAACGCAGTAGATGAAAAATTAGCGTCATTGGTAACTCCGAGTGACCAAGATAACACGATAGCAAACATGATAGCGGGAAGTGGCTTTAAAAAAACACGACGATGAAAAATCTTTTACGGTGAAAATCCGATTTAGACTCTGATAAATAGAATAAAATGTTCAAAAGGTCACCTGATCCAGCATTTGATATGGATGCCCCGGTGCGTAAAGATGATTCTGTACGCGATTTTCAATTTTATTCTTATCACGCAGTACAACCAGATCTCCGATCGCGAATTGAACTTCAAGTTCATGATACCAGTAAATATTTTCTACCGTGTGAGGCATTTATTGAAGTAGAAGGAGAACTTGTAACAAATGTCGATGCTAATACACCATATGACAATAACCCATCTATCAAAGTTGGGTTCGTCAATAACGGTATTATGGCGTTATTTGAAAGTGCAAGATATCTCATTGATGGAAAAGAAATTGAATCCATTGACCGTGAAGTTGATGTGGCTACAACAATCATAGGGTTAGCAAGATATTCTGATGATTATACAAGATCAGCTGGTCCATCTATGATGTTTTCTAAGGATATTACTGATCACCCTGAACACGTCCAGTATTCTAGAGTCAAGGCAACACTAGCCACTGCAGTTGATCCAGCACCAGCCGGATATACAAGACCAGCTGGTACTTTTGATGTCATTAATAATATTACTAACTACAACCTAGGGTTTGCAACACGCGTAGCAACGTTGCATGGACAGCGTCAACGATTTTCATGTGCGATTCCACTGCATCATATTTTTGGATTCTGTAGAAATGTTAGAAAAGTTATTCATGGAGCTAAACACACAGTAGCGCTTGTACGAAAGGGTACTGATAATGATGCAATATGGCGTGATGCTGGTGTTGATGATGGTAAAGTCATTTTAACAAAACTATCATTATGGATGCCAGTGTTAACTCCATCAATCACAGAAGAACAGCGACTACTATCATTTATGGACCAGGGGGGAAAATCATTGTTGAGTTGGTTATCAGTGACCACTGATATCAAACAGGATAATGTTGATTGTACATTCACATGGCATCTGGCATCAAAACAAGGGGTTTCAGCACCACGTCATATATTTATTGCGTTACAGAATAATGAGCGAGTTGGTAGTCAACAACGTAGTCATATGATATTTGATCAGTTAGGTGTTAATGAAGTCTCACTGAGAATAAACGGCCAACAGGAACAATCTGAAGATGTGCAACTTGATTACACCACTAACCATATTGCACGTGTCTATCATAACCTGTTATCATTTATGGCACGTGATCAAAATGTGGATACTGGTTTGCAAATATCACAATTGGATTTTAAAAGCCTCTATCCGATTTATTACTTTTCATTGGAACATCTTGATTTAACAAGACAATCTGTCGTTGATATAGACTTTAGAGCCCGTGTAACCCGTCCTGGTGCTATTGCTAATTATAGAGCAGTTGCTGTCATTCTCAGTGATAAATCAATGTTACTTGAAGGTGTTGGAGGAAGAATGAGAATCATTGATGTACCAGTGGAAAATATGTAAACGATTTTTCATTGAAATTGTAAACGATTTAGAATCAATCAATTATGTATAATGTCATATAGTAATATTAGTGTTGCGTTAACCCCCGGTCAAATCAAGAAATTGCGATCGGAATCAGCTAAAAAATCTGTAACCACAATCACGCTGAAACCCAATCAAATGACTGGTGGTGCAAATAAATTATCGCTGACAACTCGTCAAATAAAACATTTCAATGATGCACTTGTAGCAAAAAAAAGGTGTTCAGATTACTCTTTCTGCGGCTGTTATCAAAAATATGATTAAAACAGGCGGTATCTTCCCGTTATTTGCTGCGTTACCAGCGTTGGTTGCGGCAGCGGCAGCGGCCCCAGCAGTTGCAAAAGCAGTCGCATTGGGGGCAGTTGGAGGCTTGGGAGCAAAAGCGATACAAGACATTACTGAATCATATGAACCGAAGAAGGGAAAGGGTTTTAGACTAGGTGTGTTACCAGGATTAATAAAAGCTATCGCATCGAGGCCAAAAGCGAAACAAGGCACTGAACCGAAGACGGGACGAGGGTATAAAAAAAGGGAAGGGGTCTAAGACTCCAAGGAACCCCGTATTAATGGTACAGCGGAAAGGGTCTAAGACTAGGACCGGTTTACTAGTTGGAGAGGAACCTATGGTTCCCATGTCCAATTTTGATTTAATGGATGCCGCTAAAAAACTAGCGATTAAAAATTTCAGAGGTGTCTTTATGAAAAGTCAGTTACCGGCACAACCCAATGATGTTGAAACCGGTATTATTAATTTAGATGACAGCACCGGACCTGGAACTCACTGGGTTGCATACGCTATTGATCCACGGGCAATCGTCTATTTTGATTCATATGGATTAGCCCCGCCAAAAGAATTTATGCGTTACATAAAAAATTTTCCAATGAAGACTTGGTATTCTACGCTACCAACACAACAAATCAATGACCCACCAATATGCAACAGTGAAGTATTAAATGTCCTTAACGCTATTTCAGCATCTAGAAAACCACCACACATTGTCGTAAATGAATACACTAGTAATCGAAGTCGTCAAAAACGATTTTAGAGAGAGGTGTATAAAATATCATGATTGATATTTGGGGGAGATCTTTGAAACCCAAACCCGATGACACTGCAACCGGTGATATAAAAAAATAATTGAAGATGAAATCGCTGAGACGTTGAATTTAGCAAGAGTTGATCCTAATGAGATAGTTGTATTTCAAGACAAACAGGGTAAATTGAAAACTAGTAATGTCTCTCTGGATGATATTTTAGTTAAACAACGACACGCAATCGAGAATACTATCGCGTTATTTTCCGATCAGGGTAAACTCAAACCGGGTGTACTTATTTCGACGATTACAGATAGATTAAAAACTCTCAACGATGAATTAAAAAATTCTGTGTTGGAACTAACAACACTTCAATCTAAAAGTGAAGAACACGGAAAACAGTTTACCTCATTCCGTAGAAATATCATTGATAAATTTATTGGAACCCCGTTAGATAAAATTGAAATAAAACTCCCTGATATTAAAAAATCCATCGATGAGACGAAAATCTTCACCGAGGCCATCAAAAATAATTTTTCGAGGAGGATAACAATCATTGAAAAAACAAAAATTCCTCATGAGAAAACCAACAACGTAGTATACACGATCCAACACGGATCATTTGCGTGGACACCTACAAACAACAAATTAGATATCACTGCAACCGTTAAGGGTATTTATCGATTAACACTAGTAACACCATTGACTCAATTTAATATTTCATCGTCCAGTTCATCCGGGGTCAATAATAAGATTTCAACGATCATCGACAAGAATACAACTGAAAAGTTCACGATAACATCTACTGATAAAAATTTGGTTAGGGTTTCAACAACATGGTATTTGGAATTTGTAGCGGATTTAAGTTGAAAATTGCAAAGCAATTTCACTAACGGTTTCAATTGAAATCGTAATTGAAAACGCTAGCGTTTTTAAAATAAAAATGATTTCATCATCGCAATATCGTTATGATCAGGTCAGAGAATTTCAAACTAGACTCAAAACCCTGTCTGAGGAGTATGCAATGAAAATTAAAAAATATCGCAGGAGAATTACCGCAATTGATGTTACTGTGTACGCTGTGAGTGGTGTAATCACCGGAGATGGTATTATACTGTCTTCAGTGACAATGATTGCCCCGATAGCTGTTCCAATTTGCATTTCTGCGGCAACAACAATCGCTGGAATTATTTCATTAATAACAAAAAAAATATCATCATGCAGCCAACGGAAACTACAAGACTACATAATTCAATTTCATGTTGTGTCCACTGCATACTCGCAATTATCCTCATTGATATCGTCATCTCTCGATGATACAATTATATCAGAGAGTGAGTTTTCAGCGATGGTAGGTATTTACGATTCTGCGATGTCAAAATTAGAAATACATCATGAGTAAAATAACAATGACAACACAGATGGAATTACTTCAACAAATAGTGGAGAACACAAACCCAGTACAAACCAGCATGATATCAATAACCTCAACGAATCCAGAATTCAGTGTGAATTTCCCTACCCCAGTCCCAGTGAAGGAAATCGCGTTAGCAAAATTACGAGTATACCACAGTTTGCCTAATATCAGATCAAAATCATTTGGTGGTCAACAACCGAATAATTCACTGGTGTTTGCAAATAAGAATAAAGACGACGGTACCCCAGACTGGAACGTTGTTTCCATACCAACCGGATCATACCAAATTGAACAAATCAATAACGAATTAGCGCGTAGAATAAAATCGATTACTGGAAAAGAATCAAAAATAGCTATAACAGTTCATGAGCCGACACTATCATCTGCCATTGAAATAAGCACAGAGGGTTATGTCGTAGATATCTATCAAAGCTCAATAAGGACCGTACTGGGATGGCCTGAAATCCCACCCCGGGAAAAAACCATTAAATTACTACCTGAACCACAAAAAACTGATTATATCACCGACAGGGTAAAATCTGACAATCCAGTAAAAAGCTATAGCGATTACACCAAATTGAATTTTTTCACTGAATCGGTAGATCCTTCCACTAAAAGAAAATCCTACTTAATTCGACAGCAAAATACCACTGAAAATTTCAGAGCGATGAATAACGATATTTCGTTGTTGTTAATATCACTTAAATCCGGTACTCTCACCCGAGATGAATTTATCAGCGTTGTAGAAACATGTAACAAAATCATCAATGACATGGAAAAATTTCATTCGCAAATTATTCAAGAGGTATTAGGTGACGATAATCATAAAACAAGAACAGAATTTGCAATACCAGGATATAACGTACCAGAACTAGAAAAACTTCTCAGTGATGCCATCGATGTTGGTTTTAAAATAATTCATGACAAATGGAAAAAAACATCACCGGAAATAAAAATCCTTAAACATAATAATGACCCAGATGGTGGCGGCAGGCATATTGCTCCGTTCAATGTGAATATTTCATCGGTGATAGCAATCAATTTAGTATGTGATGTTATCGAAGGAAGCTATCAAATAAATCTAGAACGATCAAATCAAGCTCAGCAGGGATATATTTTGTATTCATTTGCACCAACAGCTCCTCCAGGGTTTCTAATTATTGAATCCAGTCTATATGCGATGTCATAATAATTCATTAACCAGAATTAATTTCAAACTCACTGACCAGTCCAATAATCTGATTGATTTACAAGGTGAAGTTTTACAAATTAGTCTGTTTGTAAAGTCCTAAGGATTTTCATCCTGAAAGGATTTTCGCCCTAGGACCGGACTTGATAAAATATTCGGTTGAAATCACCGTAATACATTAGCAGCAGAGGGGGTGAATCGGAAGATTTTTTCCGACATTTATGGTTAAGCAACGAAAACGCGAATTAAGTATCACCCGCGAAATCTCATGTTTTCAGACAAAAATCACTAAGGCTCTATTTGCCAAATGGAGACTTATTTTTTTTTTCTGGTTAAAACATGAGATTTCGCGGGAAGGCTCTATTTGCGTTTTGAGGGTTTAATCAAAAATGTCGGAAAAAATCGTCCGATTCACCCCCTCTGCTGCTCGTATGGTTTTTTTTTTCTCTTCTTTTTCTTGTTCTTGTTGTATCATCTGGTCATGGACGGGGTACGTTTGTGAATCCACTACTAAGGGTGACTAGCTCAGTATTATGTTTTAGTGGTTCTTACCTTACTCAACACGTTAGGGCTATAAACAAGGACTATCAGTTTGAAGACGAACTTGTAGAAATTTGATAATTACGTAAGTCGTACAGTTAAGCCGTCTTGTGATTTACATTTAACTAATCAGATCGCATGAGACAAGTCTTACGTTTATGTCCAGACTTTGTATCTGAAACCTTGCCTGAGATAGGTTCATCTATTTTAATCTAGGCGAGACACTTCTATCCTAGCTTATGCTCGTTATCCAGTTTCGAGAATCCACAAAGCACGTGACAAAAAAATCTTTTTTTTTAGCCTTTAGCGTTTTACTTTTTCTGTTTCCATGTAATTCAGTTATTGTTCAGAAGGAAATTGTTCATTATTAAACAATGTATGAAATGCTTTTATTTTCTTATAACAAACAAGTAAATATTATTTTGCATTTCTTTTAAAAATGCTGCTTTTCTCAGTAAATTACCGTTGCGGTTTATATGTCAGGTATGGACAATATTAACTTCAAGAAAACAACAGAGACACCAACTGCGAAGATGAAATCATTGCCTACTGAAAGCAGCACAAAAGAATTTAAGACCGAAGCAGCATCAACATCGGTGTCTCGTGAAGCAACACTATATTCAACTGCCAGCACAACGGGACTAACAACACCGACAAGCACATCCATAATCACTACAGAGATAGATACAACAACACCTGCCAAAACAACCAGGACAACAATCAGTTTGTCAACATCGAATACGCCTCTGCAGGAGACGCCAACAATGACGGTACATAAAGAAATAACTACCCAACAACTGACAACAACACAACAACCGACAACTACACAACAACCGGCAACTACACAACAACCGACAACAACACAACAACCGACAACAACACAACAACCGGCAACTACTCAACAACCGACAACAACACAACAACCGGCAACTACACAACAACCGACAACTACACAACAACCGACAACTATCCTCAGTTTGGAGACAATGCTGTCCACACCTTCAACGACACATGGGGAAATAATGAATATCCTTTCTTCAAAAACTGACAATGATCTGACATCACATGAGTCAAGACAATCGACTGTAAATTCCACAGAGACTGACCATTCTGGGTTATTGACTGGGATGAACACCGACAGGAAGGCTCAAACAAGTCTAGTGCATGAAAACGGAACTCTTCTGAATCTGAATGCACCTGAACACACGTCTCCATCTCTCGTCCCAACGACACCAGTTGAAGGTATTGTGCATCTGTAACATTAAAATCTTATTACTTCAACACTATTCATAAGCTGGAAGTTCTTTGTTTCTCAACGAAATGTTTTCGCTCCAATGCTCCAGCAATAACGTTCTGTTGGATTTTCCCCCTTCTCTTTCTATTTATTTCATTGTTAATGTTAGGGTCTAATGTGAAATGAAGATTTTGTATACAAAATAAAGCTAAGATAATAGTATCTGATTTAACCATATGCAGCTAACACTTTCTATTCAAATGTACTATACTTTCTGCTAAATAATTGAAGTGCAGAACATCTGACGATTGGTAACGAATTACTGAATTTGAAGGACGGTGTTCAGTTATGTTTTTATAGTGATTTAAATACGTACATTTGGCCATTGGATTGCTATTGCAATCGAAATTCTCCAATAATAACAAAGTCAAAGGGTGTATTATGAACGAATTTCGTTTTTATTCTCTGCTTAGTGTTTGTATCATTTTTTTTTGTAAGTCTACCACTGTACTGTCCTTTCTTTCCAGTGTAGCCTAGTGGCCATTTACAAATAATAATTACATAGTTTTCATCTACACAATCCACGGAATCTATCTTAATAAAGCTTAATGGATATGCATTGGTGTGTTTACTTTTAGGTCCGTGCCCACCCTTTCAATGCAACATCACATGCGGCAACCGACCGTACGAGAGAGATGCTAGAGGGTGCTCTAGGTGTATCTGTAGAATATAATGGATGATGTATTGATTGCAACTTCTGTATTGACGATGCAGTTTTTCAAATGAAATAAAAGTCTACATGGATATATTATATTTTTTGTGTAATTATATATAACCTTATATAGCTTGGATTTTATATAGACCCTTTTTACTTTTTTTAAGCACCGTTTAAATGTAACATAATCAGCATTTCGTCTATTTTAACGGCCACACTACGAATAAACTTCTTAATAAGCATTTGTTCTATAATATTATGGCACGTGCAATGTACTTTGCATATATATTAGCTTTGCACTTTTCTGGACCCGAATTCGATCCCTGCGAGCTGCACTTATGAGGGCTAGCAAGTTTTCATTTAAGTGATTTTCTCTGTTGCTTAAGATTTCAGTAAATCCATAATTACTTTTTTAAATTTTATTCGATTTCAATAAAGGCGTAAATAGGACCAAATTTCAAAGGAATAATACTTATAGAATATAGGATGTGCAGGTGAAAGTAGCTATTCACAGAAATAGTATATAATAACAAACTCTCTCCAAATATGTTTTTTTTTTAAAGCAGAAAGTCTTTGCGAAAATAAACAGTTTAGCGACAGTGGCACTAAAAAGCTGTCACAAACACTTGCTATCAAATATATGCTAAAAATATGTCGGTCGTTTGCTCTTCCTCACGGAGGATCAACGAGATCAACGGATACATGTGTGACCTGTTCAGTTTACGACTACCGTAGCCCACCCCAAGATACAACCTTAAGAATCAATTGTTTCTTATTGAAACATCGTTAATGGATATAGTGGTAGTTGTATTCGATTCTTAAATTTTAAATAGTATCATCATGTTAATGAGGGTTTCGCCCACACGTACATAAATAAATGCTTCAAAAATATTGAGAAATTCAACTTTCAGCTCTGACAATTATACCAGCTTCTTTCACTAGGGTGGGGGGTCGTGGGTTGCTGACTGGTCTAAGGCACTAGCCTTTCTAAATCAAAGATATCTCACCTCTGTTTGCCTTGGTTCGAATCTCATGTGTATATGCGAGAAAGCTTATCAGCAGATTCCTGTGGGTCAGTGGATCTACTCGGGATTTTTCCGGGATCTTTCTCCACGAAATATAATGACCATAAGGTATACATACCATGTGCTGATATATGATGTTATACCATTAATAACAGCAACATACCTAATTCTGTATAATTACTGGACCAGCCAGAGTTTTCACACCAGGCAAATATACCATACAGGTCAGATATTTAGAACAAAATACAACAAATTAACATAACTACTTGTACATAATGGCAACATATGGCGAGGGGAAATAACTCTCTTAGCGTGTTTTGGGGGTGTATTATGCTTAATCCGAACATGTCTGAGACTATCGGTCAATTTTCGGAGATAGAGCACGATATACGAAAAGAAGCGCCATTGCATATATACGTATACTCTTGGCAAAATGATACCATTTTTAGACCAAACATCGTCATTTTACCATGGAGATATGGTGTCCTTTTTCGCAAATAAACTTGCAAAATTATCTATTTTACTAACGTAATTCTATAAAGGCTTTATATTGCTTTTGCCATGGTTCTAATTAATCAAGCATACTGTAGCGCCAAGCTAAGTAATCCGCTATGTTTTAAATATCAGTCCTATACCCACCCCACCCCCAAACCTTCCTACCCTGTTTCACTCCATCGAAGTATATTTGAGGTGGAGTTTAATTGTAAAGTCAGAATATGTTCCGATTGCAATTATGTTATCAAGAGTTAAATGTTTTCGTAAAAAGTATTTATAGCAACAATGGCAAATGTGCCTACCTGCTAAACAGATTCTACTGTAAATTATATGTTTATACATGCGCATTTATATTTGACTTGCTTATTACGTCACAATACCCAGAAATCGTGATATTATACACAAAAGATGGTGACATAGTGACGTAGTTGTTTAATAGGACGCACAAGATTGTAAAATAGCTGCCAAATATATTAAAGACAAACAAAGTTATATTCAGTCTCACTACTTAAAGTCTCCAGCTCAAACCGCGTTTTCCTGGACACAACCAGACTGGTAGAGAAGATAACACCATAGACATCTACTCACAACTAGCGTACAGACACCAGTATCTTCTCGAAATCAGTTGCCATCCAAAACACTGCATTCGGAACATTCCATACAGAGCTGCACTGAGGGTACGCTGAATCTGCTCCGATGATGAAACATTCCAAACAAGATTCTAAAGAGTTATCTGAACATTTGATGAACTAAGGTTACGACATAGACCTGATAGCAGAGGCTACACAAAGGGCTACAAAAACGCAATGACCTACTACAATACAGAGAGAAAGAAAAGGTCGATCATATACTATGTACCCCGACTATGTAATCTGAACGTACGTAAATCACCCATAAGCACTGGTCCATCGTGGAATCGTGTGACACTAAATTTGTTCCTCCCGAACAAACTTGTAGTAGCATGCCGCAGACCAACAACCCGGAAGACATCATAGTCAGAGAAAAGAGAACGCCAATTACAAGCCAAGACCAGCCTAGTAATAAGAAGGCGCAAAACATGTCAACATCTGGTAGAGACCACAACATTCTTTAGGACAGCAACGAATGAAGAAACGAACTTACATGGTCCAAACAGAACGCGCAAAACAGAATGTAATTTTTTTTAAGTGTAAGATCTATGGTCGTCAGTATATCAAAGAAACTAAAATGTTACACAAAAGGCTAAATCTTCACAGATCTGAATGGATGACAAAGAACCTAGACAGAAGCCTAGTAGCAGAACATTTCTCTTCCCCTGATCGCACTTTCAATGATTTAACACTAATTTGCAATTGCTTACAACCTCTAATGGAGTTCACATGAGAAAGTCATTGTTCTTTGTGTTTTCCCTTATATTATTCTGAAAGTCTTTCTTTTTCTAACTTTATTCTTTCGTTCCACCCCTTCCTCTTTTCTGCATCCGTCTACTACTTCCTACATCCCCCTTTCCTTCCTCATTCATTCCTTCATTTGTTTCGTTTCAACCTCTTCTTCCGTCCTTCTTGCAGCTGCTTGAATAATTTGTATACGTTTCTGGTATGTCTCAGCCGGGGTTCGAACCCGCATCCGATACGAACACTAACCACTTAGGCTACCAGAGCAGTCACAAGTTGATATATATATAAGTTTTCCCATTTTATGTCCCATTTGCTGCACTAATTTTAAACTTTTGTTGAAATTTTTATTTTTAATGGATAAACGTCTACCGCTATATTTATCTTTTGTGCAACGCAATTATTTTTAAAGTTGTTTTGGTCCATGACAATAGCACACAAAATGGCAGAAGGTGGTGGAAAAGAGCTGGACCAGATATTTGAAAATCCTTTTTACGCTATAAAGCATACGTGGCAGAACTTTATTGTTGCAAACACTGAAAATGGTTGCATTAATAATTTCTCTTATGAGCGATTGAAAATCCTATATCTTCAACTTTAATTAATACATTTACTAAACATGTTGTCACGAGTTAAATGTCATTTAGTAGCCCTTTTTAAAGATATTGGCAAACATTTTGTTATCTAGAGAAAGATGAAATACAAGTAGACATGTTTGAAATGAATAGCCCAAATAAAAAAGTATCATCTAATTCTGTGTTAACTAATGGTAAAAATTATTTATTAAGGACTGCTGCTGGACCAGTTTAGATGGAATTAATACTAAAACCTCTGGACATATCTTTTCAACAATTTTTAGAACATACTGGAGAACAAAGGAAGCATACGTTATCACTTATTACCAGTTGATGGATAGAACTGTGCAAATTCTGTGAGAGGATAATTCAGGAAACATATATATCTGCAGGCAGATTTATATGTAGCGATTGTGTGTACCGGCTGACAGCAGGAATCCAAAATTAACCTTTAAAGGTCTTTATATCAGTCCTCGCAGACCTATGGGTCTATTTCATGTCTTCCTTATCAATTCACCTCCTTGTTTACCGATTAAATATTCACTTATTACTGGTTGAATTATTCGTTTTATCTTTGTGTACAAATGCAGAGAGTGTCGTGCAGCATTTAAAAGATCTGATTTTCGGTATTTCATCCAGTGCAGTGTACACAAGGCTCGTCCACCATTGACCAAGTAGTACTTGAAAACGAGAGAAATGAATATCAAAACTGTGGTCTCATTACTGGTCGTTGTTACAGGTAAGTTATAAGTATCAGACTCAGTTACTGATCCCAGGTTACTCTCTGACAAATTTAAGATGAGTGGTACAATATACTGCTATGTAAAAGCCTTTATCACACTATTATACACATATATTGTACTACACTCTTACGTATGTATCTTTACTACATTTGTATTAATATGTCTTTATCATTCTCTTGCGTAAATGTCAGTACTGCACTCTTATGTTACGTCTCCAATAATTAGTTCTGAACAATTAACTACCTCTCCGGTGAACTAAGAGGTTAGACAGTCCTACAAGGACGTAGAAGGTTGCAGGTTCAAACCCCAGCCGAGGTATATCAAAGACTAATAGAACGGTACTAGTAGCGGCCTAACTTGGTAGCTTTAAGAGAATTAGTGTTTTCTTTCAAACTTATTTTCCCCGCTACGTTTTATTCAATGCATTTACAAGAAAGTTTAAAAATATTAAATTCAGGGAAATATAATGTACGACTTAGACAAAATTACCATTCAATGCGCAGAAAAGGCAAACATCGAGCAGCCTGGTTATTTTCTCTTTTATTACAAAAGATGTTGTGTAAGAATGCGGCAGACAATGCTTGTTTAAGTACAAAGCGGTGGCTATTCTATACATTGTCTTCAAAAAACGTGATTAATTTGAATTGTACTAAACAACTGACGTTTCAGAATTCGCTGCAAAAGTAATAGAAGTAATGTCACTTTCAAACTAGTCGTTAGAATGATAGTTATGACGCTCAATCTGACATAATTTT